>JASCQY010000232.1:19397675-19411971 GCA_030264315.1 Sardinella tawilis
ACTGTACAGTAGCTGTGTGTGTGTGTGTGTGTGTGTGTGTGTGTGTGTGTGTGTGTGTGTGTGTGTGTGTGTGTGTGATGAGTTGTGCTCTCACAGATGGGTCAAGGTGAAAGGGAAGTTCTTTGAAATGCACATGACCTTGGTTGTGAGCAATAGAATCACTCCACCCTCCCTGATAATGATGAGTAAAAGGTGGTCTTAGTATTTAAGAATTAGCACATTGTATACTAATGAGCTTTATTTAAATGAATTTAGAAAAGTAGAAAAATCTCTGTACTTACTGTATACTTTGTTTAAGTTTCATTGTTCAAAAGTTTCAGATAAGTTGGGAATTTACTTATTTTCCATGAAAGCACTCATGAAATTAATGTGAATAGGAAACTAGAGAGAGAGCAATGAACAAGGGCTGCAGTCCTAGTTGGAGATAAAATGTATATATTTATTTGAATCTCTAAGTTCCTGTGTAGAAATATTCTAGAAATATTTACTGTAATATGCAACTGACAACATGATGTTAAATTATCTAGAAAGGGCATGTTTCTTCCAGCTTGCTCCAAAAAAAGTGTTTTTACATGGATTTAAACCAGACAGTGACAATATTCTACAGTGGAATACTACATATTGTAATGCAAGGGTATATATCCTCTAATACACATTTGAAAATGTTTAACTTCCATAGCATTTAGTCAAACATGTCATGATTAAAAGTGATAGCCGAAGTACCTCGAGTGCTGTCCATAGGTGAAATGACGAGAATATTAGGTACAATAGATCAATTAGCGAGCTGGCCGCTAACTGCAGTAAATGGGGTCATGTACAAAATTAAGCTGAAAATGAATTGATGGTTTTTGTGTCTTTGATGGTCTGTGTGTGTGTGTGTGTGTGTGCGTGCCAAATGGAAAACATTGGAATCTTAGCTGAAACATTCTTTTTGATATCTAAGTCTACTTACAGTTACACTGTGTGTAACCTGCTATGGAAGAGGGACATTTGTATGAAACTGTATTATACCAATGTTAAGTGAGTTTCATGTATCATTTAGCAAGACAGACTTTAGTCTTATGCATGTTACTTTTTGTGAGATTTCTCATCTTGTGTCTTATTTTTAGTCTTTACTTAGAGGTCACATTGGCTTTGATCTAAGCATGCACCTGAAACCCAACTACAGCTGACACATGGTGAAAACAGCTAATAAAGCCAATAAATGTGACATCTGATATGAGTATGATCCACACACTATGCTTTGTATGTGAACAAAGGACAAATATAGCAGCTTATTCTTTCCTGACATCATCGCCCTTGGGGAAAGTGGCAGATATCCATGCCATGGTTCAGAAGATGCTGGTTGGACAAAGGCTGGGCTGGGCTGGGCTGGGCTGTTTATCTGCCTTATGACCTGTGAGCAGAGTATAGTGTAGCTTCTTTTGACTGTTCAGACCCAAAAGGTTTAAACTATTTACGAGACCTGAGGTGTGCAGTATGTAAGTATCTATGTAGTTTATTTTAAACCAACGTTGAATAAATTGATGTAGGGTCTCTATTGATTTTTGTGCAGAGTCTTGCCTGTGCAAAATTGCTCTGAGGCTAGTTAGTGTGTCTTCATGCATGTTAATTATAGTTTTTTTCTGTCTGATTATTCAAGTATCATGTCTCATTGTTTTTTTTATACTTTTCATATTTCTCATTGTTTTTTTTATTCATATTATGATGAATATGAAGCACCTTCAACCCCTCAAATACCAGGGATTCCAGCATTCCTACAGTGATTATTCACTCTCTCTGTCTCTCTCTCTCTGTCTCTCTCTCTCTGTCTGTCTCTCTCTCTCTCTCTCTCTCTCTCTCTCTCATTGTGCTGGATTTCATGTTGGTCAATTATTATTTTCCTACAGTATTGTGCTTTCATTGTGTGGTTTGAGGTTGAACCAGGCAAACTAACACATGTATAAAAGTTATGCTGCACCTTCCTTCCAACTACACAGGAGGAAGCCTGTTCACTCTCATATAATACTATTAATAAGCTGGTAAGTGCATGACCTTTGAGATTAGTCTTATTCTATGCTTATGTTTATATTTTTTGTCTTTTTGAATCATCTAGTGCCAGTGGTGCTAGAGCCTAGGCAGTAATAAACTGAAGGACGGTGACAGTCAAATACTGTGGTGTGTGGTGTGGTGAAGATGTAGACGAAAAGTAAATCAAATAGAAAAAAAGAAAAGGGCGGTTACCTTCCACTAGCCGGGCCAATAAAAGTCAATAGTGCCCAGCCTTGAGGTGAATACGCCATTTATTCTACTTCTCGTTTGCCAACATATTAAATAAATTCAAATGCTTTAATAATATGCTTTTTCATTTCAAACCGTTTTCTGCCTGGAAATATCAGTATCAGATTTCATTAAAAAGTATAGTACCCGTTACAAGATGTGAGCCATGTCAGAGAGGCTACTGTGGAGGTAAAGAAATTTATTTTGGACACAGTTAGCTTTGTGACACGAACGTTGCATCGAATGAGGTGTACCCAGATGGAGAATAAACCAAAACATATGAATCATTTTTTGGTAAGTGTCTGTGTTTATTTCAGACGTTAGACTGTTTAATACTAAGTAGCCAACTACTATCAAGTGTCTACAAGCTGAAACTGTTTTTCTGAAGCTGAAACAAGCTGAAACAGAGCAGTGATCATTATAGGAATGCATCGGTGTGGCGTTAGGTTGAAACTGCAGTATTTTCAATCGTGTCAAAACTAAAATGAATGAACTGTGGTCAGCAAGCTAACTTAGCTAATCACAGAACCTGAGCTCTGCTAACATTATAGTCCTGTGGTGGTTCCCTTCCTGCGCGTGGGCGTGGTTCCAGCGCCTCTAACTGGCACGCCCCCACTGTTTCAGAGCAGAAAAAGTGCTTGTTTTTCCATGACTTTGAGACCTAATTTCAATATCAAATACTTGACAATTTTTTTAAACCCTCAAAGTTGGCAGGGTGAATAACAACGCACTGTTCTGTGGTATGACAAACTCTGAACACATATTTACTCTAACTTTACCTGGACTTTAATAATACCACTAGTAAACACATTGATTGCCATTAACTACTTAAAGTAACTATTAGAAGCAAAACTAATATAGCTCCAATAAGGTTATGTCCAATTTCACTGCAATTGGGTTGCCTAAATGGCCTGGTTTTTTGTCAGACTGAGGTGGCAAGCCTAGTCTACAAGCAGAAGCTGTTGGTCTCATGGTAGAACAGAGCAGTTATCATTATAGGAATGCATTGGTGTGACGTTAGGTTGAAACTGGAGTATTTTCAATCGTGTCAAAACTAAAATGAATGAACTGTGGTCAGCAAACTAACTTAGCTAGTCAGAGAACCCGGGCTCTGCTAACGTTACAGTCCTGTGTGGTTTGCCGTGGTGGCAGCGCCTCTAACTGACATGCCCCCACCATTTCAGAGCAGAAAAAAGTGCTTGTTTTCCCATGACTTTGAGACCTGATTTCAAATATTTGACAATTTTTTTTAAACCCTTAAAGTTGGCAGGGTGAATAACAAATAAACAGCAATTTTGTTCTTTTTGTCATCATTACCTTCCCAGCCTCATGACTCCCGGCCCGAAGCTTGTTGAGGGATACAGAGGCGCATGCTCCATTCTTCCTTCTTGCCTCGGCACGTCACAGTCTCATGTGAGGGTTTCATGACAAAGGTAAAGTTTTATAGTTCATATTTACCATATTTCTACTAACAATCTAGCCTGGACCCGCCCATACTTCCTGTGACGCTGCATGAAATCTCGTGATCAAGTCAATTGGTTGCTATGGTGATGGCGTCACATGATGGCAGCCTAATACCAGAGCTCCCACTCTTCTCCTTCTTTTCTCTTTTTTGTAAGTTTCTTTTTTACGTTTTTACAACCCCAGCATGGATTATTTTCTGTAACGATTTTTAGTGACCCCCTTCAGTTTTTTAACTCTTGATTACTTTCGCATTTTTTCTTAAGTTTCAGTGTGTGAATCAATCCTTAGCCCTGTTGTTCAAGGTCACTCAATGCTGTTCATAGGAAAAATAATGAAAAAATTTGATACAACATGGACCGAATAATGAACCGGGCAACTAACACGAAGTAGGGGCTTAGTGTCTTACTTTCAGTGTCATTTCGCTATGCCCCATTCAGTTGACAATAGTTAGTGGTTTATAACTTGGCCTATGTTGCATCAATTTTCTTCCTTCTTTTTGCTACAGACAACATTTCTAACAACTGGGCTATGGATTGATTCACACAAAACTTCTCCTTTAATGTGCTCGGTTCAAATAATGCGCTCCGACAGACACGGCATGCACGAGCGAGACCCAGTAGCCTACGACTCCTGGAGAGGGATTTTAAAAATCACTCAAGGAAGTAATTTGCCTGTGTTCTGATGGCCGAATATTGAGAAAGCGTCAGCCCCTGCCGATCTTTATGGCTGTGCGGTGGTCTCCGATGTGAACAGCAGGTTAGCCTAAATCCACCGAGGCTATATGGGTGAGCCCAAGAATACCACCTAGGCTACACTACAGTACCCTACAGTATATCTTGGCTGTCGTGCCATCCTGTCTTCAACGCAGCAGCCACGGTCTCTGAAATGCTGGCTACACATCTGGCTAACCCCATCCTGGGCATGGATGCTGAGAACCACATGGATTTGATTAAATTTGCATTTATTCATTTTATCTATTTATTCTATTCTCATTGCTTGAGTTTTTCTTTTATTTATTCTTTCCCATCTGTCTCTTTTTTTTAACTACTTAAAGGAGAATGCCGGCGTGTCCGAACTTACATTCCAGTGGAAGCAGTGGTCGAGTACAACGAGCTGACAAAAAATGAGCCGAAACGGGTGCACGGGTGAGGCATAAAAGCAATTTCGTTGTGTGCTGTGTCACAATGACAACTGGGATTGGGTGTTTCCCAGGTGTACTTTCACTTCATGACTTTCACTATTTCGCTATTGTTCAGGTAGCATTGTTTCGGCTCATTTTTTTGTCAGCTCGTTGTACTCCACCACTGCTTCCACTGGAATGTAGGTTCGGACGCACCGGCATTCTCCTTTAAGCAATTTCACTAGATGTTATACATCTGTATGTTAATGTATGTGACAAATGAACTCCTTGATTCTGTAGGGTTAGAATGCACCCCCTCCATAGGTTGATTATTCACATCTGCCACTGGAACTCCAAGTGGCAGAAACTGTATTGTTTGTTTGTGAGCTAAATATGACCCATCACCTTAGTTTGCATATTACTTTCACACCCTGCCTGTTCTTGCAGCATTGCGATGGTCAAGGCAGACAAAGAAAAGTGAAGCAAATGTGTTTTATAACTATCTGAAATAGTATTCATGTCATGTTTAGTCTTATTTTGTTTAGTTTAATTTTGGTCTTGATGCAAAGCTGCATTTTAATGGTCTCAGTCCCATTGAGAAATGGAGCAATCTTAGTAGATGTTCTAAGAATGTAAATATTCTGTCTCCTCTAAGGTCATTATCATAGCCTATGCCTTATCCAAGCCACACTATGATTCAGATGAGTTGTGTCCCATGAGGACAAAAGACCCATATGCATATGACAGGCTTTACCAAATGGTCTCTGGAGTCTTAGGCACATTAGGTGGGCTGAACTTCAAACAATGCAAAATAGGATTTAAAGAAAGGTAAGAAACAAATCGGGGAGCTTTCTGTACCTCAGATCTCCTGTGCACACTGTATGGATTATTCGTATACTCATGTGTATGTAAGGTAGCTGCCCTCTGAGCCGGTAAGTAATTTCCTGATTGTTGATGTGATTTCTTAAGTATCTTAGTCATCTTGTAATTGTATGCTTCACATTTTATGTGAGTTTTCATTATGTAACTTTATTTGTAACTTGTTTCTGACAAATAAATTGTAAAGTTCTGATCTGCATACTGGTGTCTTTCCTATCGCTAATGCTAGTAGGGAATTCAGATAATGATTCACACAAAATACGGCTGGGATTAGTAATCCACGCCGCCGAAGCCAATTGGCTGTGTCGCTCAAGTTATACTGTTACTGCTTCATTTGACTGTAAATGGTTTTGATCATTTATATTTGGGTTCAATATGGGTTCTTCTTGAGTTAATCTTATGGAGTCTGATTAATACGAGTTTAACAATGGTTGAATTTCAGACAAGAATTTGAACATCGCCCTGTGGGTTCACAACGTGCAAAATCTTCGCCATTCTCTCATTTCCGTCCTTGGTGCGAGCAGTGTGTTTTTTGCCAACTGGGCAAAAGCTGAAATGCACAGGCTATAGCTTTGCAAATTCTGAGTTTGATAATCAATTGGGCCATTTATGTATCGTTAACTTCCTTAGCATGATACATCCGTGAATTTAACTATTTATTATTTAACTACCACCACCCTGTAACCTGTGTAACATAATTTCATGATATTAATTGTGAGGACTGAGACATGCAGGGTCTGGCTGACTGATACTCTGAAGCAGAACAAAAATATTTAAAAACGAAACATGAAATTAATGATGCTTGGTTTGCAAAGATGATTTGTTAAGCAGTGTTGAGCATACATCTCTGCATGCATCATCAGAACTGTTGGTCTGATTGGTAATAGTTCTGTCCACTATTACCATAAATAAAATAAAAGTAAATGACTAGTATGTGTATCTGTGTTGTTTTTCAGTAGTGTATAAGCTAGGTTGCAAATGGAGGAGTTCTTGACAGTTGGCTCTAAAAAGGTTATGGCGTTATGATATGTTGACAGTAGTCCCTTGGTCACAGGTACGATTTCGAGACAACAAATTTCCATTCATTGTCAATGACAGCAGGCGATGGGAGAGTAGTGGAGGCAACTTGCCTCTCGTCGCCAGGTGGGTTGGAAAAAATTTGCTATTGTATGCAAATTTTGGAAGATATCTTCAGGTGATTTTTCATAATAGCCAATCCCAGTGAAGGCACGCGTAACGAGTACTTTGAAACTGAACTGTGATAAAAAATAAAAAAATATAAATGGCGGGAGAAAAAATAAAAATGGTGGAAGCTATAGCATAACGATCACTATTGTGTCAAACTAAAAAGTTTGGGATTTCTGACTTGGTATTTTGCAAAATGAGATGAGAAATGTTGCCTGATGAAGTTTTGTAACCAGAAAATACACCTGTGGTGATATATGTTGTACCTACTTGCAAGTTAGCCACCAACTACCAAATGAACCATGTGCTAGGAACGCCTCTGCAGTCACACGAGTCGACAGACCAAATTGCCTAGTTGTCGGTACGTGTGAACGTAGGGTAAGGCAAATGCCTCAAATGTAACGGTTAAAATTTTGCACATCAAATGCCAGCTAAGTAACAGTATGGTAACGTGCTGCATAAAGTGCGTTTTAACTTTTTGATTTGGACGGACTGAAAGTGCTGACAGTGTCGTCAGATGTAATGTCTGGATGTATTAGGCTTGTGTGTCATGGATGTGGTGATCTGGGTAACTCTGGAAAATTTGATTTCAGCTTCCCTGACTTTGGTGAGCAATAGCCACCATTGCCCTACAATTCTCTCTGATTCTTTTACTTTGGGTATTAAAAAAAACACGAAGTTAAACTAGCATACTAGGAGGGATACCAAAGTTCAACAAAACACCTCTTCATAACCCACTCACAGTCACTAAATGTGAAGCACTGATCTGACAACCATCTGTGGAACGGACAGGAATTGAAAAAGTACATCCAATCATTTGTCAGACCAGCATTCCTCATTGGACAGTTGCATGTCAATCAAATGGTCGTACTCAACCATTGGAGGAAAGGGGCAGGAACGTGGGTGGGACCATTTTCAAAATCTAACAGTGTTTGAGAATCCCATACTCCACCTTTAAAGCATCAATGAAATGAAATAAAAATAATATATTGAAAAGGAAAGAAGACATTTCTAAGGCTTGACTGGTTTTATTAAGGAATTCATATTATATGACTCCTTTGTTTGGGAACTTCACATCACTCTTGATCTTTGCCCTAAAACACAAAGAAAATTGTGATTTTAGACAGTCTAATTCAAAGACCCATGGTGTGCAAATTTCATTTGAGAAATACAGATTTAATTAGGATCTTCAGGATTCAAAGAATGTCAGGAGCAGAGTAAATTTAACTTGTTAAATGTTACCTTTCCGGCCTCACGACTCTTGGCCCTCATTTTGTTGACCTGGGACTCAGCAATGTCAGCACGTTCCTGAGCCTCCTCAAGCTCATGCTGCACCTTTCTGTACCTGGACAGGTGAGTGTTGGCCTGCTCCTCCTAGGGTATGAAAGAGTGATATTCAGTGGATTGGCAGTTTCACATTATGGACATTGTATTATTTAAATAATCTGTAATTTTTTCTGTGTATCATCTACAGCTGAATTCAGCAAATGCTCACATTTCATATTCTCTTCATGGTTCATTTTACCAGACTTTTATTGCTATTATGAGTGTGACAAAAACTCAGCTTTTATGTAACTGCCTGACACTTTTCAGGATGGATTAGTAGCCTTTACTCACCGCTTCCTCAGCCTGTCTCTTGTAGGCCTTCACTTTAAGCTGCAGCTTGTCCACCAGATCTTGTAGTCTAGTGACATTCTTCTTGTCCTCCTCAGTCTATCAGATTTCGATGGTAGTTTTTGTCAATATCAAGCAAAAAAAAAAAAGTTGTATGTATTTCAGTTGTATCGTTTTGCAGTGATGGTTACCCTACCTGGTAGGTGAGCTCCTTGACTCTCCTCTCATATTTGCGGACACCTTTAACAGCATCGGTTCCACGTCTCTGTTCAGCCTCAACTTCACCCTCCAGCTCACGAACCTTAAAATATAGATGGGTATGAGCATGAAAAGTCTGGTCAAACTGGGTAAACTGATCTGAATTCTGAAAGACTTAAAAGCTATACCCTCGACTCCAGTTTCTGGAGTTGCTTCTTGCCACCCTTCATGGCCAGGTTCTCAGCCTCATCCAGGCGGTGTTGCAGGTCCTTGACAGTGACCTCCAGATTCTTCTTCATCCTCTCCAGGTGAGCACTGGTGTCCTGCTCCTTCTTCAGCTCCTCAGCCATCATGGCAGCCTATTTTAATAGATTAAATCATGGCAGCCTAAATATTTTAAACTCTTATGGGAGTTAGTAATCAGAGCCCAAGATGGCACACATCCCCACTCAGTTGCTCTAATCCGCACTAGGGGTGACACGATTCACAAAAAACATGGTTCGTTTTGTATCACAGTTTAGGGTCATGTTTTCGGTTCTATATGACTTTTCTTCTTTAGAAAAATGTGAGGCACTTAAAGTTAAAAATAGTTCACCTTCTGCCAGTCATAGCTAAGTCAGGGAGTTAGCTGTTTGGCCAAATCTATGCTGTTGTAGCAACAAGATCACAATCGGTTGCTACAGAATCGGTTGTTCCCTGCATGTTTTGTCGCTCATTTGTTTAGAATATTCGCTGTTTTGGAAGTAAAATGCAATTCCTCCAACTCTGGGCAGCTTTCTTTTCTCTCACACTAACATGTACAGTATAGTAATATAATGTACATACAGTATAACTTGACCTGCAGTACTCCACACCTCCACTTTCGCGCAAAGGAAACATACACACAGGCTCCAGGCTCCAGGATTTAAAATGAATGGTATTCTATTTGAGATCAGTGGCACGAGGCTACAATGCACCTGCCATGAACCGTTGAACCCTGCGGAGCACACATGGCCCGAACCATGACAAGCGAACCAAATGGTTCGTTTTTTTTCTCATGAACCGTGCCACCCCTAATCCCCACACACTCACATCAGTGATGGCCTTCTTGGCCTTTTCCTCTGCATTTCGGGCCTCTTGGACAGTATCTTCCACCTCTCCCTGGATTTGAACAAGGTCAGCTTCCAGCTTCTTCTTGGTGTTGAGGAGACTTGTGTTCTACATAAAGTGACATTGCCATAAAGGGTGAAACAATATACCATGAAAGGGTTATGGCCAAATATGACAAAACGATTGACTGTTTACTTAATGTATTATTTAAATGAAAGATTACCTGAGAATGCAGCAGTCCAACACGCTCGCTCGCGTCCACCAGTTCCTGCTCGGCCACTTTGCGGCCTCTCTCTGTCTGCTCCAGAGCAGCTCTCAGCTCCTCGATCTCAGCCAGCATCAGGTTGTTCCTGCGCTCCACCATGGCAACCTGCTCCTTCATGTCTTCCTGTCCTCTGAGAGCATCATCAAGGTGCAGTTGGGCATCCTGAAAGAAAAAGCCCTGGTTAGATCAAGCACTGTCATTTTGGACAGTAAATATTGAATTTTGGGCAGACCCTTTGGTACCTTGAGTTGACCCTGGACATTCCTGAGCTGCTTCATAGCCTCAGCTGCCTGGCGATTGGCATGGCTCAGTTGAACCTCCATCTCATTGAGGTCTCCCTCCATCTTCTTCTTGACTCTCAGGGCATCATTCCTGCTCCTGACCTCAGAGTCCAGAGTGCTCTGCATGGAGTCAATCACCCTCTGGCTGTTCCTCTTGATCTGCTCCATCTCCTCATCCTTCTCAGCCAGCTTCCTGTCAATCTCACCCTTGACCTGGTTGAGCTCCAGCTGGACACGAAGAATCTTGGCTTCCTCATGCTCAAGTGTACCCTGTTACAGAGAATCACTTCAAATCAGTTTCAGTTGTTTTAAAATATTAGTAATAGAATAAGTATCAGATTGCTGGTGATCTTACCTCTGCTTCCTCCAAGGCTGTCTGGATTTCGACTTTCTCAGTCTCCACTGTCTTCTTGGCTTTTTCCAGCTCATGTATACTCTTGCCAGTCTCACCAAGTTGCTCAGTGAGGTCAGAGATCTCCTCTACATAGAAAATAAGTTTCAGTTTTCTATGTAGTAGCTATTATCAAAGCATATAATGTAGTACAACATTACATATTTCTATGAACATGGAAGTTGACTTACGCTGCAGGTTCTTGTTCTCCCGCTTCAGGGTCTCCAGGTGATCTAGACTCTCTTCGTAGGAGTTCTTCATCTTGAAGAGCTCAGTGCTGAGAGAGCGAGCCTCTTTCTGAGCACCTTCCAGCTCAGCCTGACTCTCCTCATACTTCTGCTTCCATTCTGCCAGCACCTGATGGAAAAGGAATTTTTAAAAAACTTTTAAAGGTAGAAAATACTATGATAGTCTATTGAGGATTAATATCCTGATACTTTAGTAAGTCATTGTTAACCTTGTCAAAGTTCCTTTGTTTCTTGTCAAGGTTGGCAGCCAGTGCATTAGCCCTCTCCACATCAATCATGAGGTCCTCTACTTCACCTTGGAGTCTCTGCTTGGTCTTCTCTAGAGATGCGCACTTTGAGTTCACAGCTTCAATTGACTCTTCAGCCTCTTGTAGGCGCTGGGCAAGTTTTTTCCTTGAAAGACATTGGTAAGTTAATTGATGAACAGTTTCAAAATTAATTTTAATAACACATTAAGTGCGCTTTTCTTTTGTGGTTTAACACATGTTTTACTTGGACTCCTCCAGCTCCTCAGTGCGTTGGATGGCATCAGTTTCATATTTGGTCCTCCACTGAGCCACCTCACTGTTGGCCTTGGACATTCCACGCTGCAGCTCAGCCTTGGCCTCCTGCTCCTCCTCATACTGCTCTCTGAGCAGATCACAGTCATGACGAGCTGATTGGACAGCATGAGCCAGGGCATTCTTGGCCTTTATGGAGGGATTTGCCAGCATAATTCAAAGGCCTGTTGTAGATAACATTAAGAGACTAATACACACTTAGTGACACTTGCCTTTACTTCCTCTTCAATGTGCCTCTTCAGCTCCTCAATCTGTTGAGTGTAAGCCTGTTTGCCTCTGGTCAGCTGAGACACAAGAGATTCTTTCTCTTCAAGCTGGCGGCCAAATTCACCTTTGTTTCAGAAATTTTGAGAGAGAATTTTCATGGTTGCAGTTCTCACAAATGTGATCTCAAAGCCCTAGAATTTTTGGGTTGGGCCATCCATATTATTCTTAACTCTTTTGTGTAGACCTGCCAACCAGGTGAATTCTTTTTCCCACAAATCACATATATCTGTAAGACCATCATTTTCCTTTTGAGCATTACAGACTAGACAATGAGAAGAAATTCAAAACAGTGGAGGGGCAAAACTTTGAATAAATTTGCAGTCAAAGGTAGGGAACTCAACATCATGCTACTTCATAACAGAAGTTGCCTAACGTTATGCCTTCATGTGCAAGGAATAGATGCAACCAATCAGAGTTGAATGTCATCGGGAGAAAGCCTATAGGGGTCTGCATAGGGGCATACACCGACTCACAATGATTTGTTGTTGTTTTTTTATGACTGAAAGTCTGCTGACCTACCTACCTGATGTTAAAGCAAACAAGCATATTTCTACGAATGGCCTTAACAAAGTCAAGCTTCTTGACTGTGTGTCTGTAGGCATGCACATACAGTAGGCCTATTATTAACTAAGACTACTGCAGTTTGATTCTCTGTTTCAGCTGGATTAAACTGTTTTTACTTTATGTTTGGGTTTTGACATGACCAATAAATATGTAAAACATATTGTGTAAATCTAGGGTCAAACTGTACTGTACACCAGAGGCATAAACAGCATTGTAGATACATGTGCTTGTTGTAAATCGTGAAGCATTAGTGTTTGGATTTTGAAAACAAACATTTTTTTTCATTTCAACACATTTTCTTTTCACATACCGTTTTCTGTTTGAAGCCTTGCTTTCTGTGCACTTAAGTCATTAATTTGACGAACATTTTCATCACTCTTTGACTTAAGCTCACTGAGTTGGTCTTCAAGGGTCCGGCACATCTTCTCCAGATTAGCCTGATGGAGATACTCTGTTAATTTGTATTGGCTTTAAAGGGATACTCCACCTTATGTCAGAAAATTGCTTACAGTATCTCTAGTGAACCCCGAGTTAAACATGAAAATACATACAGTAGCATGTTTTTTCCATGTGTTTGTAATATCTAGTTTGACAGTGTAGGCTTATTTAACATAGTAATGGAAGTCTATGTTGCCAAATAAAACATCATCAAATTTACTTAAGAAAGCGCTAAAAAATGAATTTACATTCACCAAAATTCACCACTATTTTCTTCCAGTGATTGTGCTAAACTATGCTAATTATGTCAATTTAAGTACTGAACACACTGAGAAGAAAATGATTTGTGCATTTTTGAATAATACTTTCAAATGCGTAATTAAAAAAAAAAAAAAGGTGGTCTGTTCCTTAAGTGGTTAAATATTTTGACATACAACTTCACCTTTGACTTGGACACAGCCTCCATGTTGCTGGAGAGATCATCTATCTCCATTTTAAATTCACTCTTCTCCTTCTCCAGCTTCTGCTTGACACGCTGCAGGTTGTCAATCTGCTCACCCAGTTCAGCCACACTGTCGGCCTGCTTCTTGCGGAGAGCGGCAGCAGTAGCTTCATGCTGAAGCGTGGACTCTTCAAGATCCCGACGCAGCTTCTGGAACTCAGCCTCACGCTTCTTGTTCATCTCAATCTGAGCAGCAGTGGCCCCACCAGCCTCCTCAAGCCTCTCACTGATCTCCTCAAGTTCCCTGGAGAGATCAGCTCTCTGCTTCTCAATCTTGGCTCGAGCAGCACGCTCAGCTTCAATCTCCTCCTCCAGTTCCTCAATGCGAGCCTGGAATTTGTTTTAAGGGTTACCATTCGTCTAAAATACATATTGTATGAGACAGAGAAAAAGGCATAAAAATTCACAGATCACCTGGAGTTCCTTGATCTTCTTATGAAGCTGGGCTCCCATTGACTGTTCATCTTCAATCTTGCTCAGAAGTTGACTGATTTCAAAGTCCTTCCTTTGGGATTAGACAAGTATCAAAATCAATCACTTAAAGGATTTTTGCAGTCACATGCTCTGCGATAATGGGTAGTGGTATGCTCATGATTAAATGTACGTATATCCTTTACTTCTTAATTTTCTCTTCAGATTGCTGCTTATCATTCTCCAGATCCATGATAGATTCCTGGCACAGTTTCAGGTCACCCTCAAGCTTCCTCTTTGCTCTCTCAAGGTCCATGCGGAGCTTTTTCTCCTGCTCCAGTGATCCTTCCAGCTGTTTTGTGAAAAACAACTCAGTATTTACTATATATAATATATATATATGTATAAATGTATACTGTATATTATTTATATTTTAATGAACACACAACTCCCTCACATCATCCACTTGTTGTTCAAGCTTGGACTTTGATTTGGTCAGAGTGTTGACTTTGTCTTCCTCTGCTTGGAGATCATCCAGAGTCTGCTGGTGTGCCTCTTGGA
>JASCQY010000232.1:19485375-19496374 GCA_030264315.1 Sardinella tawilis
TCATGTCTGAAATATTCTATCTCTGCTGTTACTGTGAACTCCCTGCCCCCATCTCTCCCTCTTTCTCTCTCTCTCTCACACACACACACACACACACACTAACACAGTTGTAGGGCCGCGGTTTCCAGGGTGCAGCTGCCACTGCGTGGTGTGGTGTGGGTGTGTCTTGCTCTGCACTCAGCTGCCTGGGCTGGGCGTCAGGCTAAGGGCCAGCACATGCAGAGCTGCAGTGATATACGGTGTTAGGCCGCGCTGACAAGCTGTCCAAGAGATCCTGTTTGCTTCCCCGACACATTAGTGAACCTTTTCAGGTGCCTTGCTTCTCCTGGAAAAGGATGATCTCTCGAGGGGTTTATATCGAATTGTTAGAAACATCCCACCTTTGTCAGGATAGTCAATGTGCAAATGTTCTCCTGGGACTTGAGTCATACAGCTATTTTTAGATATTAGTTGTCTCAGTTCATTTTGATGAGTGCAAGAGTTTAATGTGTGGTTGAGTTCTTATGCCTCACTTTAATATTAGGTTATAATTAGGTCAAACAATCTTACTGAAGATCATTTGACAGAGGTACCATCCAAACCCATCATACTGATGCATTTTATGAGGACTTGGGAAAATCATCCTTGTGCAAGACATTCAGTGCGAGTTGCTTCAACCCCCTTAAAATAAATTTTATTACATGCTGGTAACTTGATGTACTGTCCGGAGGATTTTTTTCTAATGATATAGTGCTATAAATGAATGCCTAATATTTAAATGATTAATAGCTACATAAATTACCTGTTCTAAGAATTGGAGGGTATGAAGGGTGGGGGGTTTGAGCACTGTCCCTGGCACTGTCTACACTGATTCCCAAACAGTGGGTCACCATATCGTAATTATACATCTTCAAAACCACTGGCTTAGGCGAGCTAAGGAAATAATGTGATCTAGGCCTACTAAATTCCTACATTCCTTTCCACCCAGTGACCTGTAGATGATGGCATACAGCCAAGTGTTTTTTGATAGTCTAACAGTGATTCCTAAATTCAAGTCGAGATATTGGCACTTGATGTGCTTTATTGTTGCATTTTTGTCTCTCCCTTGGTGGCACTGTCTACAGGTATGCGTGATCTAGCCTACAGTACGTAGCACAAACATTTCATGATACTGGACATAATGGTTAGAGTAATTTCATGGAAATGGTGATTTGTCTACGGGGGCCAACGCGCTATGAGCCAAGTGGGGCATTATTGGCATCAAATTTCTCTTCAGTGTCGTAAGAATGGTTGATGGAAATTTGCTCCTAAAACCATTGATTTTGCCATTTGTCCTCTCATAGGTCCTTAACCACAGTATGCATAACTAAGATTTAATTTTATGTGGCCTGACTGTTCTTGACTTATTCCAAGTTTCCATTAACACAGTATTTCTGTAGGCTATCCTTGAAAAACGCCCAAAATTTCTGACATTCTCAACTGTTATTGAGTTAAGTTTCCATTCACACAGTATTTCTGTAGGCTATCCTTGAAAATGCCCAAAATTTCTGGCATTCTCATTTTTTTTGTCTGTCATTAGGTGGTTCTATACCACAAATAGGTGGTCGGGCTCCTTGACGCCTCGGGTGGCTTTATCAGTAGGGTACGGTTCCCAAGTCATTCCGCCAGCCAAAAATCATTGAAAACAGGGGCCACATCTCATATGGCGCACTTGCACACTTCAAACACTATGTCTTGGTGCATTCTGGATATTTGTTTGGGATCACGATTTAAATAGTGGTTACGTTTGTCACTTCTATTAAGTGTTTTCAGTTAGGTGCTCCATTTGGGACAACAATTCTCGTCAAACATGCACTCTATGGTCATAAGTAATTGACCAAAAAGCTGCACAGTGAGGCACCAAGGCCCAGCCTCCATTACATCTACAGAAACAGCAATGTATGTGTTGGAATGTGAAACTGGTCATATCCAACTTTGCTTTTGGCATGTCTGCCACATTGCATAACCTCTCTGAGAACATGGTAAGACTGCCATCTAATGGCCAATAGATGTCATCACCCTGTGTTGTGCTTTTAATGCAGCTGAGCGCCTTTTAGGCTACAGCTTCCAACAACAAAACTTCTGATTGATTGGTCTGAAAGTAGATATCTGGAGAATGAATGATCAAGGCAACATCAGGTCTCATCTTGCAAGGATGACAGCAAAACCAGGAGTCACAGAGAAGCTTGCTTGATGAGACTGAGACCCTGAATGTAAAGGTTGGAGTGAGACACAGTAGCCCCAAGGCAGAATAACCTGCACTGATAGAGCAGTCCCATGGGATATCCTGATATTAATGACATACTTCAGATGACTAGGCCACTACTGAAATTACCAGATCTGTGTTTGTGTATATAGCAAAGAAATGCAAACCAAAAAAAGAACAGACACTTCATCTGGGGTTGAAGTGAAAAATATGACATCTTTAAATCACCAGTTTCTCTTATAAACATTGTTGTGACCTACACATTATGTTACAAATTGAGCCTTTTTCCTCCACTGTTTTGTGCCTCTGTACAAAAGAAATGAAGTGAGACGGAAGACTGAAAAGAGGAGCTGTGCCCCTTTACAAACAACACATCATTAAAAACATGACAATAAACAAAGAGGGACAAAGAGCCCCTGCAAGTCTTCAGTTGCATACAACACTAATGAAAACCGTTATAGAAAAATGTCTGGTCCTTATGCATGACGCAGAGAGCTATTAGGGCCTGGCCAAAGAGAACAAGCAGAAACGCACAGTCACAGTTTGAATATTCACATTTCACACACAAACGCTCAGCCAAGGTTAAAGAGCAAAGAATAATTTAAAATAAATAATCCCTTAAAAGTTGTACCACTAGCCTTTAATTACTTTTCACCGGTGAGCCTCATCTGTCCTTGGCCTTGACATTTTAAATTTTTTAATATATCCTATTTTACCACGTTGCAATTCCAAAGGACAATCCCTACATCCCTATCCATCCTTAGATTCGGAATTCAGATACAATGTCAGGTATCTGTCATTAAAATGGCAAAATATCAAGTTTATGGGGTAATATTTAAATAAAGCTACACTGTGCTCAGAAACAGTAAAGCTATTTGGTCATTACTATTTGCATTTCACTGTATCTGTATTCACAACATGCAATACAGCCATCTTGATCAGTGTGGCACACTAGTAGTCAATCAAAATGCAGTAAACATCACACCTGGGTTAAAACGTAAGTGTTGTAAGTCAAAAGATTTCAACTGTGACCTTATAAAGCACCCCCTTACCACAGATCATCAAGTTGGCCCACACTGTACACTTTTAAATATAAATTAGCCACCTCCTTTAAAAGAAAACTTTTCTGGAAAATGATCACAATTTAGTGGATAGTGTAACTTCAAAACGTGCTTCTCAGTATCTAACATACCAGACCTCTTCCCTTTTTTTTATCATGCAGCAAATATATCCATAAGTTCAAAAAGTCCAAACACACACTATTTCAAATGAAAGAAAATCTGTATCAGCTTCATCTTGCTGTCGCAGAGAAAAGTCCCTGTGCTTCTAATGGGAAGCGCAGACCTTGCATCAACCATCTCCTTGGTAATGGAGGGCTACACCCGCCACTATATTCCATGTCCAATCTTCACTCCAAACTTGCACACACAGCCACCAGTATGGCATCTGAGGAAAACGTTCACGTGATTGCCAAAGGTCCACCAGGTCTTGATCTTTCTAGTTGATCTTTATGAAGACACAGATGTCTATCTTGAAGGGAGGGAACACATAAATCCAAGCACTTGGTGTCCTGGGCAGATTTAGCACATGGACTGGGATTGATTTTGTCCCAATGGACAAATGTCATACAAAGTGCTTTCATGATGAACAAGGGTCCTCAGAAGACTCTGGAAGCCAAATGAACACAGCCAATATTCACATCCATCCAACTAGGGAGCCAATATTCACATCCATCCAGCTAGGGGGCAGTGCACCAAGGCACGTTTGGGTGGCACACCAGGCAGACGTTATATACACGCCCTATGAAACATTCTAGAAACATTTCTGCAAAAACTATGAGACAAAAATATTTTCAGCATCTTCACAAATCCATTTTTTGAAACCGGAAATAATAGCTTAGAGCCAGCAGGCAAGGGAGCGTTCGGAGAAAAAGGGTGAGATGTTTAAAATACCCCTCCCACCGCCCCCCCTCTCAAAACATACACACCAAAGAAATCCTTACAGAAGCCAGACATTGGCAAACCTGGCAAAAAGACATTCTAAAACTACGAAAAGAATAATTGAAATAATTGCACAAATGCATAATGCACAATATATTATCATTATTACTATGATGCTTATTCATATCCATGGTCAGACTTGCTAACGACAATTTACAGACCTTCCCCATTCTCCTTGAACATTTTCAATTTGGCAAGCAAAGTTCAGAGTATACATAACACATATGGCAGCACATTTTATGTTTTCCTGTCAACTCCTACATGTCCTGTAAAAGTTCCTTCATCGTACTCATACTCATCAACGTCATCATCATCACCATCATGTGAACAATACTGGATTGGAGAGGAAGAGAGATGGCAAGGTGCAAGGCGGTCTGAAAAACAGACTTAAAATATGGAGGGTAGGGTTTTGTAGATGTCTACAAACAGAGGAGGAAATGGGAGATGTAAAAGTTGAAAGCAAACAGATGGCAGTTCTCCATGAGCAGCCTCCATTCAAGAGCTGACAGTGAGGTAATGTGAGAGGATTTTCACCCAGATGAGGACACTGAGTGAGGCATGGAGAGAGTAGCCCCTTCCACACTCTGTCGTGTTCTCCTTCAGGAGAGAGAGAGAGAGGGAGAGAGAGAGCAAGAAAGGGAGAAAGATAAAGAGAAAAACATTAGTAGTCCTATCTGTTCCTACGCTGCCCAATCACCGTTCAGTTCTGGGAACTGCATGGCGATTGGATGGAAAATTGTGGATACTTAAGATGACGTTTTCGACAATGAAAAGACCATGTGGTTGCTGAAGTCTTACCAGTGTGTGGTAGTCAAAGCATTTTGTTGGACCTTTGCGATAGCGGGACGAGTTCAGGACTTCACACGGGTTCTCCTCTTGAACTAGAGAGAAACGGGTCAGGAAGCACAACAAAGTGCACACTGGAGCAGTAAACAAATCCGAAATCCAATGTCTTATACTGAATTTAAACTACTGAGAAATAGTAGAAATAGAGTTGTCTACACCCAATTAAGTCAAATTTCAATTCAATTTAAGAGTATAAAATACTCTTCTGCATCTTTTTTTTTGGGGGGGGGGGGGGGAGTGGGGGGAGGTGTTAGGAAAAAAAATGGCTAAGATCTTCTTTAACAACAACAAGAGTGCTGCATGCAGTAGTGTTTTGCTCTGGGATGGGTCAGTATGAACCAGCAGTGTATCCAGCAACGGCGAGTGTTAATGAAGTGGTGGAAGGATACATTCGGTCCGCAGGAGCGTCAGTCGCTCCACTTCACACGTGCCGCAGGGCAGAGTCTCCGCCACCACAAACAGCAAGTTGGTGTTCTCAATCCGCTTGGAGTGGAACAACCTGAAAGACGTATACATGTACATGTACACTATGTCACCAACAGGTGTGCATGAGAAAGTAGTCTTGGTCTTGATTTCAACCGGATTTCTCCTTTAACCCCCCCACCTTGAACAGTTTCCACAGTCCTGTAGCATGTCATAGGTGTTGGTAGTATTGGTGAAGTAGAACTGGCTCTGGATGGTCACACAGCTAGTGCTCCCTCTGGAGTCTAAGCCGTCAGCCATGGCATCATCTACAACACAAAAACACTCACTGGGTTTACACAATACTAACACACATGCACATACACACACACACACACACACATTAATCCTGCTCACGGTGCTATGACACTGACTTCCACCTAAACCACAGCATTGCATTCACTTGCACTGTATTCAAATAGCCTACAGTGGTCACACGTACTGTAGTAGAATGTGATAATATGGACAAACTGTCCCAACCTGAGTTCATATGCTGGCTAACCGTAGAGGATATCTGGACAACACGGAGCTTGGACATTTATTTTAAATTATATTTGTCTGATTCTCCATATTGTGTTGCTGTTATCTAAGTGATGTTTGGATGTTGAGAGTGTTACACACATTTTTCCTTTAATACCTACCGGCACTGAACCAGCTATTGAAGGCAAGTCCATGGAGTAACTGCTGGAGCACAGTCCTGTGAATGGGGGACAGTCTAATTCAGGCCACAGCTGACCACAGCACAGTTGCTACAGTTTCAAATGTCTGAAGCAGTGGTGCTGCATGCAGCAGTCAGAGGTCATAGAGGATGTGGGCTCTTACCAGGCAGCTGCCGAGGACCACCAGGCCAGTCGGAGAATGTCTGCTATGGAGGGCTATAGGAGCGAGACAAACAGAGGAATATTATGCTGACTGAGGACAGGACAAATGACCAATGGGAAAGGCTGAGTGACGAGAACTTTTCACTTTATCTTCATCTGACAGCTAAAGCTAAGGTGCTCCGCACATGCCAGTCACATGACCTCTGATCTCATGGGGAATCAGTAAAACGAATCCAGCTCCACTCCATCCACAAAGGAGCAAAAATAACGATTTCACTTAGTGTGTGGCTCTTTTTTATGATTTTGATCAATAGAGTTAAATCACGATGCCTCAGTGAAAGGGCTTTTCTTTCCATGTGAATCCGGTGCTCATGCTATGCTGCCATAAAGGGGCGTCTCACCACATAGATGCCCCTTGGTGCTGCCCCTGTGTGGCTGCTGGTCGTGGGCTCGCATGCAGACTGGTACTGGAAGGTTTGGCGACGAGAAAAGATGGAGTTCTCATAGAGGGCGTGCATCAGGTAGGGATCCACGTCGCCAAAGAAGAGCCCCACCTGAGGGAAGCACAAAGACACAGGTGAGGTGTCTGTTCTGTTCTGGGTTACACTACATTAGTTCACAGCTTCTTAAAATGCTTTTATCTTTCTCTTTCCGAAACAAACCAGACCTTAGACTGAGCTGAATTGTGCCGAAAGAAATACTGAATTGTCCACACCCATTTAAGCCCAATTTAAGTTCAACTTAGGATCTTCAAATATCCTTCAACAATTGCTATAGGGAGGGATAAGGAGAAATTTAACATCTAACTAATTTACGATAGATGTTAAAAAAATAGACTGCTGTAAGAAGTATCCTCTGGGGGGCTCTGACTAATCATAATCATTAATCATAATTGTCTTCATCATCTGAGCCAACTTGCCTTTTTCCAGTGATCTCTCTGATTGGACATAACTAGGAAACCTCCATCGTCAATCAGGTAGCAGAGTAAGTCCTGGGTACAGCAACAAGCACAGTTCTGAGATACATTTTCTGGACACACTTAATGGTCCCATTCATTTATCAGTGGCCCTCATTCACCAAAGCTTCTTATGACTTTACTTGAGCTTGTTCTTAAAGAATGAAATAGCAGATTTGATAAAAATGCAGCAACCAGTTATTTTGTATAAACAAGTCACTGCCCTCAGGTTTGGGTCCTTGAATGTGCATGTAGCCTAGAGTTTTGGATATGAACATGTGCCAGATAAGACAATACCTAGATGCAAAATCTTCTTGTAATCTACTTGCTTTGGTGGGGTTTACAAACAGATTTCTTCATAAAAATGGTTAGTGAATGAGGCTCTATGGTTCTGTGTTGTGTGTGTACGTGTCCATTATAAAGTATAAATGTGACTTACATCGCTATTGACTTCACAGTCCATTTCACAGCTTCTGGAGGGCCCACACTGCACACAAGCAAACAGAAAATGTCACACCAAAGATGACTAGCAGAATGCAAAATAATTTCCCAGGATGCATTTCGGGTAGATGATGAGCAATGCAATTAGCATATTCTAGCAGTGCCAACTAGGCTCTGGAAAGCGTTCGGAATGTTTTGTGTGCCTTTTAGGTATCTAGTCCACCAGTTTTACACTCCCAAATCTCCTCCTCAGTGTAACTGTAGCAGTAGTTTGAGGGAAATGCCAAGTCACTGTCACTTACCTTATGAGAGCCCTGGCGATTGTCAGACACATTGCTGGCCAAAATCTTAAACTTGTCCACCCAAGCTTCCAGGTCCAGTTTAACTCCCACCACTAGGAAAGAGAAGGCCAGCCATAAGGGAATGCCAAAAATGAACCTAACCAATAAACACCAAGAGGCTGCAGTTTATGGTTACTGAAGAGTGACTGACAGGAGTTGAGATTTGATTTTGACACTTTTTGTCACTCAATTAAGGTGTCCTCATGATTGCTAACTATCTATCCAGTGATTACACTGTTCAATAAAACAATCTTCATAAACAGGCCCGACTCCCTGAATTGGAAAACAAACCAAGCTGTGTAAGCAAGTGTTACAACATATTACGTACTGTAATAACACCGCAATATGTAATAACCTGACAAAATGTAATAACTTTCCACCCCATTATGTAATAATTTACGCATTTTGTAATACAATTCTTGAACATTTTGGATTTGTATTTGTACTCTGCATTTTGTAACACATTATTACATATTGCGGAGGCTGTAACAAAATGCGGGAGAAGAATATTATTACAAAATGCGTGAATGATTACAAAATGCATAAATTATTTCATAATGCAGTGAAAAGTGTATTACATTTTGTCATTATTACGTATTGCAGTGTTATTACATAACGTGTTGTAACAGCCAGTGACAGATAGACTTGGTGTTTTGCTGATGCTGGTTTTAAACATCAACAGACATATTGATGTCAAACAGAACTGCTGACGGTACCCTTAACCCAATCAAGCCATGCTTTCTAGCCACTTTGTCTTCAACCATCACACCCACCTGCAGGTTTAATAGTCTTGGCCCCCACAGTCACCTCCACAGCAGTGCTGACCAGAATACCCACAGTGCCATTCTCAGAGGTCAGGGGCTCATCTATAGCTGTGGAGTGAAGACATAAACCGGAGTCACAGCTGTACACATGCAACTGTGCTCAGGCTAAATAGATAACATGTTCACTCTCGGAAAATCACAGACAAGTGTGACACCCTGCAATTGACCACAGCAACTGACAACTCAAAGAACCTCGACTAACTGCAAGGCAGGACATGTTCATTAGTCTGAGAATTCTAATGTAAGCGTAATTTCAAAGCAACAGTCATGTAACATTTAACATTCAGATAAGTATCATCACTGACAAAACTGCCAATTGTCACAAAGTGTTCACTAATTTATTCACTGTATCAATGACTGAAAATCTTTATACTCATTTGCTTATGCTTTTTTTGAGGATCTGTTCATTGCATGACTTCTCTCACGTCTCCATTTGAGCTTACAGACACAGACATACAGTGCAAGGCCATCAAAGTGAATCAATGATTGTGTCGTGACCCCAGCCTGCTGGAGGCCAGCGCTGTGTTCAGAGGTTAATGAGCTGTGGCGCGTCGTGACTCACAAACACGAGACGGAGCCTTGAACATGTAGCCTTTGTTGTCAAGGCTCCGGCGGTAGAAGTTGGTGTTAAATGGCTCTGGGTCTTCATCCCAGGATTCAGCAGCCCTACAGAAACAGAGCCTTAGCGTCAACCATTCACGCTCTGATTGAGAAATACTGCAAATACTGACCACTAATTATACACCATCTCGTGGACAAAGCAATACACAGTTAAAGGGTAAGGGTGAACCAAACAGTCTGGCTGAAACTGTATATTTTTTCATTTTAAAAAATGTGTGCCATGGCAAATTAGGGGTGGAAATTGAGAATTAGGAATCGAGTAAAACCATGAATCATACAGTGTGTTTCAGTTCACTGTAATCATACGCCTCCAACGTTGTTGATTCTCATACCATCGCCACCATATTTTTCAAACCATGGCCAATGGTTCTGTCTTGAAGCAAAATTTCAATATGGCTTGTTTTCTCAAGCTGTAATAACAGTGTTATGTGCTGAAACCTACAAGGCTGCACAACTACTGAACTGAAAGGCACATCAGGGAACGTCACGTCACATTTTCTGCTGTTTTTAGGTTAATTTACCAGCTTTGTAGTATTTATTCATGCAGCTACGACACTTGGTGAGCCGATGATGTCAGACTAACTGTTTTTATTACCTTGTCAGTCAAATCATTGCTGGTTTCTTTCCTCTGGTTTAGATGAGAATATAATTGTTTTAGAAATTGGCACCAAGAAAGAGAGCTCCTGAGGTAAATAATCACAAGCTTGCCTACGATGCCTTTAAGCAGAAGCAACAATGGAATTAATATCTATAAAAATCCTATCCATCCCCACCACTTATGGTTATGGTATAAATGACATTTTTTTCATGAAGCTGAACAATGTAAATGAAAACTATAAATTAAAGCTTACATGTTTGGGTAGACACGCGTGATCCCACTGTCTGTGGCTGCGAACAATGCCAGGAAGCCATACCTACAAAGAGGGGAAAGTCCATGTGAGAAGTCTGTCATGGACTAGTCAGTTGACTAGTGAGTATGAACCTTGAGTGTGTCTCTTACGTGTTGAGGTCTTTGCTTTTCCACACCCGTGTGGCCAGCTGAAACATGATCTCAGAGTCCAAAAGAAGGTTGTGTATGAGGTCCTGATTACCTGCATTCACACACAAACACAAACACACACACACACAAATATCAGTTCTTTGAGTTTTCACTAATCTATTCAAAACAGGAGGCTTCACACTATATTGTTTGTAGTTAGCCTGTACGCCCACCTGAGGATGTGCCTGTGAACATGTTTAGGTGAATGTATTTAGCTAAATCATACCTTCTCTAAGAGAAACTTTGTCTCTGGTTAAGTAATGTTATCTATCTATCTATCTATCTATCTATCTATCTATCTATCTATCTATCTATCTATCTATCTATCTATCTTTCTATGCTATCTTCCTATCTACAGTATCTATCTATCTATCTATCTATCTATCTATCTATCTATCTATCTATCTATCTATCTATCTATCTAT
>JASCQY010000232.1:19496474-19511794 GCA_030264315.1 Sardinella tawilis
TATCTATCTATCTATCTATCTATCTATCTATCTATCTATCTATCTATCTATCTATCTATCTATCTATCTATATTTCTACGTAACCTTGGTTATCTATCAGGCTTTTTGACATTTTGACTCATAAAACACTCAGACTGCTCCTTCCTGCATGACCACAGAATACTCAGCCCCCTATTGACCAATAACAGGGGGACAGGGCCCCAATCTCAGGCCTGTAAAGTGCCATATGCCTCAGAGCAAGGCTGCCTCTGTCTGCAGTGCACCCGAGAGCAAGAGTAGCCTACTGGCGGAGCCCAAAGAGGAGAACCTGAAGGGAACTCACAGTCCTCGGAGTCTGGTCTCAGATTAACCACGAAGGAGATGAAGTCTGCCAGGAACTGCGTGTTGTTCTCTGCAATGGGGAGACGCTGGCAGTAGTCCCTAGGGAGAGGGAGAGAGAGATGGAGAGATACGCTTGGAGAGGAACGCTCCCTTCTCACCACACACTGAAACAATTCAATGAGCCCATGCCCTGCCCAATACATTTACTTGCACACTGCCACACTACACTTTATAAACACCGTGCTGCATTTCAATGAGGGCGATCGACCGGCCATCATACCTTGGTGCCAGGAAAACGTGCCCGCCTGACTCGAACGAGTTTGGCAGCAAGGACTGCAAATCTATGATAAACAAGACAAGTGTGTGTCAGTAACCCTGACAACCCTTGATGTCCCCCCAAAAAACACTCTTCACTCATACTGAGTGTTCAAAGGGTCTGGTATGCATGCTGCCGTTGATCAAACTATACACATACACACAGACATGATGAAAGATGACCTAAAATAACCCAACAGTCTGTCATCCAGAACAAAAACAAAGCATGTCAAAAGCTCCAGGCATAAATTCAATTTCCGTTCAGTCATTATATGAGACGCAGCACAACAGATTAAGTTTAAAATAACCCCCTCATGGGACGATGTGGATTATTTTTACACAATGAGCATGCAAATGGGAAAGGCAATCCTAAGTCCTACAGTAGCTTGGCCTCCCTGTGGAATTGCCAGAGCGCTCCGCCACTGCCAGAACAGAAGACAATAATGCCGTACTGCTGCAGTCTATGGTGGAGAAAAGATACTGCAGCAGCAAGATGCCTTTGCTCTAGTCTGCAGACGATCCAAAGTCCTCTACTCACACTGGAGCTGCAGGATCACATCGCTCAGGTCTGCCTGAAGGTAGTCTTCACTGTAGGGCGGCAGTACCAAGCCCAAACTGCAGGAGGCGCAATTGAAGAGCGAAGAGGAGAAGGAGCAAAAAAAAGAGGAAAGACAGGAGATAACTTGAGTCAAACACACTATTTTTCTTTTTCGCATCTTCCTCCGCAAAAGACTGAAAGTAGGTCAAGCATAGATGAGCTTCCCTGTAACAACAGTGTTGATTCCACAGAGCCATGTTCACTAACCTGTAGTCTGTGTCTTTGATGTGCGTCCAGGTGTACGTCCGCACCGCCTCATCAATGTATTTCTGGGTTGAGGGCACAAGCATTTGTCAACATTTGTTTGCGTTTTAGCACCTATCAAGTCTCCTACCCATTATTTACTGAGCTCCAGATGGTGATCAATATGTACAAAGAAATCAACTAAAACCTTACCTCATCTATTGATTTGATCAGTGTCCTTATTGTCATTTCACCCGGTTTGCCATCGATCATCTGCCGCCGAATCTGGGTGGGTACAGTATTATCTTTTATTCCCAATGGCCATTTTATTTTCATTTTTATTTGCCAATGTGCTCTGTGCTCTGCAAGGCATTCAAGGAAATGTAGCTGTTATTACCTCCTGCTTTTTAGAATCCTCAACTTCAGCATCCAGAAAGTCCAGGGTCACTGGCTCAGGGACGTCTACAGCCTACGGGCAGAAAACAAATCAACATGGGGCACACTTAACACTTCATGCAGCAGCGCAGCATTTCGTCAATCAGCCATAAAATGAGAACATTTTCATGGTGAATGCTGGGTAAAAAGGTACAATATCCTGACAGAATAAAATTTATCAAACTACAGAGAGTCACAATCAATACTATAATGTGCTGTGAAATGCTTCCCTACAGTTGCCATCAACAGGCTCTTGCTGGGCAATAGGCTGATTTTCTCTAGAACATTCTGAGAAAGACATGTTAAGAGAGCAGTGCTACGCTGAAATATCAGTGATCAAAAGCAAAAGCAGTGACTCACCTTGGGCTGCAGGTTGGGGTGGAGGAGGAGGTAGCCGTTCTGATCAATGGCGAACACATATCCATTAGCTCCAAGCTGCCAGGACAGATGGAGGAAGAGATTTCGACAATTTATTCCTGTTAGCCTTCACATGGCTGGTGCACCGCACTATTCCAGTAAAGGAATGAGCAATTAAGGGCTCCTATTGCAGAGATTGGCCAACTAGCGCGAGTGTGGTGGCTGTGTGTGCTGACTTCAATCTCATGTCTTAACGCGGAGCATTAGTGCAGCCCTGTGATAAATGACTCACGTTGTAGCGAGGAGTAAGCTTCTTGAGCTCGTCCAGATGAACATCTATGCCCATCACCCCCAGGATGAGTTGGTTCTGAGAAGGAAAAGAAAACGTACACTTCAATCAACTCCACGGTGAAAGCTGTTTGAAGCTTTTTTTTTCTGTATGGTGTGTTGTCTTCAAAGTTGATGATTTTTTTAAAGCTTATTCAGTAGCTAAGAGCAATTTCACTGTAAGTGGGCTTTATACCACCATCATAACACCAATATAATGGCATGGTATTTATTTGATGTGAGTGATTATCATTATTATGAAAATGAAATTTGAACAATGTTCTCTTTTGTCAATCAAACTTTCTCCCCTCCAAAATCAATCAAAGAATCACATCACATAGTCCATCAGCCAACCAGCGGATAAGGTTAGTCGCGGCTGAGCTGACACGATAGTACCTGTGAGTTGCCCTCCACCGTCAGGTTAAACACAGGCATGGTTCCAGTCACCACCAGACCCAGGCCCTGTGAAACACAGGAAAACTCTCAGGAGAACCAAAAAAAACATGCATACAACACATACTAGATAGATAGATAAATAGACAGATAATTAAACACATAAAGGTGGCAAAAAGATAAATAAATACAAGTCTACGGTATATTCTGTATGGACCTTGTGGCCTCCCAAAGGTTACATATTGCGCCTCCTACAGTATGAGCGAGGAAGTGATCTCACTCACCAAAGCATCCTGGTAGACATTAGTCCACTGCACTTGCTTGGCCTCATCCCCAGCCAAGACCATGGGCCGCCCAAGAACATCCAAATACTCCTATCAAACCAAAGTATTATTAGCCAGTAATTCATCACAACGCCAACCAAAATAGACATACAACACCTTTGCATGTGTGTTGCTACATTTTGGATCTGGGGCGGTATTCACTAAGAATTTTATTTTAACTTTAGCCGTTATGTGGGAGTTGCCTCTTAAAAGTTATTCACAAAGCAGTTGAGAGCTACTTTTAGCTAGGATTCAGGAAAAATGTCAACTCTTAGGATAAGATAAAAGCTCCGTTGCTAAGGCCTCATGCACGAGCCTGCTTACATTTGCATCCATGATTGGTTGGTTGTGTCAGACTTGTGGAAGTGGGCGTGTGCTATCGTCCTACCCAGCTGAGGAGTGCTGGGAGAACTCGCAGGCTACAAAATGAAATGGTAACGGGATACACCTTGAATAGATAAAGTATCCATGCACCGTTTTTTAAATGCAATTATGATTACACGTTTGCATAGGTAAGAATTGAATTTTATTTTAAATAAAGTGCACATACTTTGACAAAGTTTTTAGTGGTGTTGCTGCATTCCTTCTAAGCTGCATATTTTCCCCTAATGATAGATAGCGCTAATATGCGATTTTGCATGTACATTTCAAAAGATTATGAAGACTTAGGTGCTGTATGCTGTATCAAATGTTTTCCTTCTTTTTCCAATGAAAAGCATTCAGTGACTTTGAACAAAAGGGATATGGACTGATTCACACCAAGCTTCTCCTTTAAATAGTGTGAGGAAACCAAGACAGCGGACAAAGACTGCTGCTGTTACTGCAGCTGCTTGGAATGGAGCATGAAGCCATCAAGCATGCTGTCAGATGAGGCAGCATCCAGAGACATAAAGTCTCTGTATCTGTGGATGTACAGCATGAGGGACACAGCATGCGCACATGCAGAGAGAGCAGGTGGCATTTGCAGCAGTACAATAAGCTGAGAATCTAAGCATGCAGGGAGAGCAAGTCGCATGTTATGCAGGGTGCAGTAGCTGTGAATGCATACAGTATGGCAGCCATGCAGTCCCATGTCTGATCCAAATATGAACACATGCTTCCCTGGGAACAGCAGCATGATGGGAACTAGAGACACTGACCTGTGTGTTAATCCTTATGGCACAGATGGACCGGATCTCAAAATAGTACCCTGCAGAGAGAGAGAGAGAGAGAGAGAGAGAGAGAGAGAGAGAGAGAGAGAAACAATGAGATGTTAAAAGAAGACAAACTAGGTAACAGAAGGCCTATAGAAGGTCTATGTATCTAAGCCTGATTTGCTGGATGGCTGCTATATAAAACATATGCCATGAAGACAATACTATTCTCACCTTTATTGGCACAGGCTATCCACTGTAAAGGCGTGACATCATAGTTGTGTTGTCCTACGGAGAACGTGAACACTCGCACCTTCAAAACAAGGGAGGAGGACACATTCATTTGGCATTATAGGATCTGGCTCAGACAATTATTTCATGTGCTGTTAATTACATGTGTTAATAATTGAAATATTCAACTTCAGGCACCAAGTGTGATGGGAATGTAATTATGTTGGGAGTGGAATGGAGTGGATTTTAGTCTTAATATTTCCTTTCCAGCGTGTTTCCAATTACTGCAGCACACTGAGAAGGGCAATCATGAACCAGCCCCACAACCTATAGTACCCATTTAATACAGCACCGGGGATGACAAACCTCTGACTTAGCGAGACACTTACTGTCTTGTTAGGCCAATTGTACTGCTCAAAAATGTCCTGGGCGCGATCCTCACCACCGTCGGTAAACAACATGATGATCTTGTTGCAGTTGGCCCTTGGCACGTGCGTTTTCTGTGAAATGACGGACAGAGTCGTGAGGCAAAGGGGGAGGGAAGGACGGTGTGTGTGACGTGTGAGAAGGTGAGGCAAAATGGGAAAAAGGGAAAAAATAGTTTCAGCTCAGCGGGCAAAAAAAAACTGGAAGGTACCATAAGAGATGCTATCTAGTGCTATTTCAGCCCAGAGCTGGAGACGCACAAGTCTGGAACAGGCTATATTTGGACCAAAGCTGAGGCAAAGCTCTCCAGCACTCCAGAGCGGTGACTCACGTTCAGGAGCTGGTCGAAGGCAAAGTGAAAGCCCGATTTGTACTCGGTGGTGCCCTTGGCCTGCATCTGCATCACGGCCTCTTTAAAGATCTTCTTGTTGCGCACGTTAGCCTGTACCAGGTGCTCAAAGCAAGGGACAACCGGCTCCGCCTTCTCGTTGAACTGGGGAAAAAAAAACAAAAACAAAAACAAGAGCCGGTTCTCATCTCCCCTTCTCCACATACAGTACAGCAGCACCACGGCTCTGCTGGTACCAGCGCCAGCCGTCAGCGTCAGCTCCGCGCCATACTCACTCGAGCCACGTTGACGTAGTCGTCGTCTGAGAGTGTGTCCAGCATCTCCATCACCGACGCTTTGATGAGCTTCAGGGTCAGTCCGCTAACGCTGCCACTCCTGTCAGGGACAGAAGGGTCACTGATTAACCTCAGAAGCCCCCAGGGAACAAATGTTGCTCTTGATGAACTGCTAGAGGTCAAAGAGCACAAAGGCTCAGTCTCTGATCCAGTAGTCTGTCAGTGGCCAGAGATATAAGTCATACTCACACATCCACTAGGATGACCATGTCTTTTGGAGAGGAGGCTCCTTGGATGTACCTGGGAAGAATACAGTCAAATGTCAATTATACACTTCATATGCCTAATCTGTCAGTCTTTGTTGTGGGGGAGACTTTATCAGTCATGGGGACTTTAAAGGAACAGTATGTAAGTTTGTGGCCAAAAACGGGTACAGCAATCACATTCAAAATACTACGGAGCATAATATCCCCTCCTCCTCCTCCCAGACTAGATTTTACCAGCTAGGTTGCCGAAATCAGATAAGTGGAGGGGGGCACAACAGGCCAAAATGCATAATATATACACACAGTAAACACATAATGACAAAATCAACATAAGTTGAGGGCTGCAAATTCACTTTTGTAATGGCAATCTTCAGACTGGATTACTGTTGTCAGTGATAAAAGTATTTGAAATTATCATGATTTCTTAATGTCAGGAAGATTAATTTACATTTATTTCTTACATGCGATTTCTTTAAAGTATGAATGTGTGTAGCAGCCTATATATGCATGCATGTATGTGTGTACAGTATGTACAGTGTGTACGTTTGTATCCATCTATCTATCTATCTATCTATCTATCTACATATAGATCAAATCTACATGAGATCTGTACTAAGAGCCATGAAAATGACATGTCTTTGTGATCTACTGATAAGACATGCTGCGTTCTGCATATCCATAATCCCATGGCAAACTAAGGTACAGGCTCTCCCTATCTGATGGAAAGGCACTTAAATCATTGTTGTGTCAACATAATCTGACAGCCGTGTCAAAATACAGTGATAAGTATGAAAATCAAGAACTGAAAATCTGCAACAGGTCTTCTATTTCAAGTACTGGACAAAAGGCAACTTCATTAGAGGTTTCTATTTCCATATTGTTGGTTTTGCGATGACCACAATGGCTGCATTTGTTTTCCTCATAATAAAGAGGTTAGAGTGGAAAGAATGAACCTCCTCTCTTCCACTTCCCGTTAAGAGTCTGTGTGAGAGAGACCCCCTTCTATACATAACATATGACAGTCAGCCATGCAGGACATCTGCCATGCTCACCAGGGTCTCCGTCTGACATCATAAAGGTCAATCTTATCAGGCACTCTCCATGGCGTCGCTAGGGATGGAAGCATGCGGATCAGACAAACAGCATTTGTTTGGAAATACACACACAATGCATTGATCATTGCACTTATGCACACAGTAGACTTTATACAGTGGACATTAGAATCAATTCGCATTACGTTGGTAATATGGGGCTGGCCGTCAGTGTATTGTTTTGAGTATGTAAAATAGTTCATTCGTTTCTTTGAAGACATGGCAAAGACAACATCTCTATGAATTATTCAGGACACATACATGTGAATAATTCATTCTTAGTCTTTGTGCTCAACTATCTTGGGACAATGACTGCGAATGAGTCTGTGAAGCACCAGCAGAGCTAAATACTGTGCGCTATTAAAAACACAACCCTGAGGAGAGCTGCTGCATTGGACAAGATAGCTCATAGAGGGGGGTGGTGCTGGTGGTGGCGGTGGCGATAGTGGTAGTGGTAGTGGTGGCGTTGGGGGGGAGCGGTTGGGATTGGAGGGCATACCTGGGTAGTAGCGGGTGACACCTGTGGCGCTGCCAAAAGCTTGCCAGAGAAGGGAGGGATCCTCCCGGCTGTTCTCCATAAACACCTTCTCCAGGGCCTGGGTCCAGTTCAGCTCGTTCAAAATGACTGGAGCTACAAGAGCAGGGAGATTGGTGATTTATGGGGGCGTTTGCATCACTTAATGCTAGGCTTTGTTTACAGCACAATAAAATAAATAAGCATAATAGTGGTACTGTTTGTTCAACACAAGTACCCGTATTTCAATTGGAAATTGAGATGTTTTTGAAACATGTCAATGTCAATAAGCTTTAAAGCTTTATCCTCTGCTTATCCTCTCCTCTGCACTGACTGCGTTAGCCCATTCAGACTAATGCTTTGCATACTAAATAAATATTTGGTGCTGAATCAGAGCAGGGCCATGGCATGTCCTTACCGCCCTTGTAGATGTCTGTCGGGATCTGGACAGCCGTGAATGAATAATTGACATTGTTCTTGAAGTTTGGATCATAAACAAACTCCAACTCCAATGAGTTTGACGGCTCACTTTCGCCCTCCATGGAGTACTACAGAGGCAGAGAGAGAGAGAGAGAGAGAGAGAGAAGAGAGATTTAAAGTGGACATCTGTGAGACATCTGTGTCTTTTGGTACTCATGGAGTTAATGCAAAACTAAAACATTTCAGCAATTTACTGCAGCAATAATTTAGGAGTGCTCTGTTTAAATGTCAAGCCAGTATGATAAAAGTCGCAATTTGCAACCTCAAATGTATGTAAAGCTGTTGGATGTACGAAAATCTAACAGAAGAGTTAGAGAAGCCAATCAAATAGTTGTGACTTACATAGTCCAGGTCTGCCTTGGAATCATAATACTTCATATCCAGCTCCTACAGAACCACAACACATCAAGAGGATTGTTGAGTTTGATTCTTAAGAACATCACAACATCAGCTGTTTACTTCATTCAAAGCTTTGACATGAGGACCTCCACCACACGAGGGGCACATGTAGACCCCCCCCACACACACACACACACACACACACACACACACACACACAGAAGACTGGGGTGGGGGTGGAGAGCAGATAAGCCTTTTTTTGCCGGGGGGGCTGGAGTCAAGAGTCATGAGGCCTGGAGTCAAGAGTCATCCTGCACTCTGATTTCAGATATAATGGATTGAATCAACCAGAGAAGTGGCCTGTCTGGCATTATCTGCAGGGCTCTGAGCAGCCCCCCCCACCCCACCCCACCCCCGCCCCGCCCTGCGCCCTCTCAGCTAAAAACACCCCTGTGTCGTGCCACCTCAGTGCTACGTTTGCTGAGCTGCTACTGTACGCCATGGTGTGTGAGTCATACTACTCAGCGTGCCATGCATCATGAGCTCTTCACGTTTACACTTTCCTCTGCTCAAGCCTCACTCTCTTCTCTCTCTCTCTCTCTCTCTCTCTCTCTCTATCGCTCCACTCTGCAGGTGAGGCGCCTATGGCACTGTGAGCAGGCAGCTGCTGCTCCACTCCAGAACATTCTGGAACCTCAAATAACTAAGGCGTGGATTAAGACCATAAACAAGACAAGGGGGGAGATATAAGAATGCTCTTCTGAACTACAGTGCTGTTTTGCTCATCTACGTTTGTGAAGTAAAACGTTCCCCTTTGCTGTGAATAAGTTTGAGAGCTTCCATTCTGGGCAGGAGGTGGCAGTGGTAGTGGGTGGGCAGTGAGTCAAGGGGCCCATTTAAGGGCAGGCAGTGGGTGCGTTGTGGCACAGAGCTGGGCTGGGGAGTGAGTGGGCAAGCACATATTCCAGAGCTGCTGCTGACCTTGATGTTGTCCTGCCAAAGATGCTCCTTCTGCAGACGCTCAGCCTCGCTGGCCAGCCTCTGTGGGTCAAAGGTCAAACACAAGTGTAAGTAAGCGCTCGGCGACCAATCACTCGGGAGCTCGCTCAGCTGCGACACGCATGCTTCACTGACGTGACTTTATTGAGGATTTGGCCCAGTTGCTATCATCTTGCAGGCAATAATAAGAAGCTTAACGGGTGACTCACAATTATTTCAAGCAATGCTGGTATACAGACAGTAAGCTGCTGAGAGCCATGTGGCTGAGTTAAACAGTTCAATTTCATCCCACATAAATGAGCAATGGATTAATGGACATGACTGTCACTAGGGACTAGTCAATTGACATTCAATCAGAGCATCACTATGTGGTGTAATTGTGACCTGTTCAGTGGATGGGACTATTCTGTGTTCAGTCACTCACACTGAGAGCCTTGCGCTTCTTTGCTAAAAGCTTCTCGATGTCTGACGCCACCCTCTCCACCATGTTCCGCGGGTTGTTCTTGGTCAAAGTGTACTGTCTCCTCTTCTCACTGTAGATCTAAGACATCAAAAATAGGTGAATGCAAAAGGCAGTGTCTGACTCACTCTGACACATGAGAATTCATGTCTATCAGTAACCTATAGATCACTATTGGCCACATATATTAGTGAAAGAAACAGGCTCAATGCTGAAACCCGCACAGATAAGGTAAGCCAATGTTTTGGAAAAAAGATCTCGTAAAAACTCCATGTGAATCTCTGTACATTTGTACACTCTAAAAACCAATGAACGAAAGCTGGTCTTTGACACAAATGATCAGAAGTGTTCATAAATAGGCCACGGTTGATGAGTTGCTAGGTGGCACTTTACATGGAATATTTTTGTTCCTGAGTTGTCTTGAACGCAGCTTCGCATTCACTCGCATATACTGCATTTACTGTAATTCAGCAGCCACACATGATGATAGAAGATGATAGGATAGCCAACCTGGGGCGAATTTGTTTGCATGCAAACTTAAGAGGATATATGGACATTCATAACAGGACAAAACGGTGATTTACGTGTTTTTTTAACATAATGCAAATGTTGTTTCAAGTTCCTGTCGAATGTTTTAAGCCACATTGCACCTCAAATTGGTCTACTCAGGGGGAGGTTCAATAACAGGAAACACTGACGTCTGCTACTGTAAGCTTTCATCTCAGGCTCAGTCCCTTGTCACTGCGGATAAAAGGGTCTCCTGCATCCCACTCAATCATTTTCTGTTATCTAGACTGCCTGACTTTACTTCATTGGGCAGCAGCACTGCTGATATTCTGTAAACTCCATAGACAGACTTGGTCTGAAAATACACTGTTTGTATATAAACCAACCGTACAATTGCATAATATTATGCAAGCTTGAGAGTGTGTGTGTGTGTGTGTGTGTGTGTGTGTCTAAAATCAATCTCACGTACTACAATGAATACAAAATTTATGGCTGCGCTACCCTTTCCCAATGACCTATTTCATCCTGTTTATGCATTCATAGCTGCCAGCAATGGTACTGGAGGCAGGCTGAGGGAGGGATATCTCGTATCAGAGCAGAGTTGAGGACATACAGCCTCATACCCTCAACTCATCTAAGGCAATGTGTAGCTACACTTTCTCTCTAGGGAGGATGTAGCCACCATCAGCAGAAAGCAGTTCTTTTTTCTATGTGCAAGCAAGACCAGATGCTGAAGTGTAAAAAATATGCAACTTTTAAGACATGAGAAACTGCATGCCATTTGGATCTTGGGTAACTCTTATTTTGGGACGTCAGAAAAAGACATGGAAGCATGATTATTTTACATTAAAAAACCCCTTAACTTCATGCCTGAGACAAGCAAATTCAAGTCTACGAAATAAGCCAAGGTATTGCATGGTACAAGCATGTGGATTCAGTGTTCATTATTGGATTAGTTCCATAGAGTTTACTCCAGTCCATTATCTAGCTAAATTGGGACACCTTGGAGGGTGTTAACCTCATTATATATCACTGCAAGAGCATGGGGCATACGACACATAGCCTAGTCCCCCAAAGACAATGTAATTACACACTAACAGAGAGGCAGTCATCTTGAGTACTCAATTATACCAAAGGCAAGCATTTGACTAGATTTATTTTAGGATGTCCTGATATTGGAAAATGGAGGTCAACTAGCAGCCAATCTGAGAGACGTCCATGGTGCTGTAGGCCATCCGTCATTAAAAGCTCTTCATTTTTCTGCCAAGCAACCGCTTGACGCTTCAATCTAAGGTCATTAATAGATAAAAAAACAAAATAAGACATCCACAACAATGAGCTACACACAGAACTAACTCTAGAAATGTTATTTATTCACTGATTACAAGCTAGACTACATGATATTGATGTGCAAAGTCAAGAGAAATTGATTGCTGTGGTTCAATTGGACACAGTTTGTCTAGTTTGTTTATATGAAAAAAGTACATTTGCAAACACATACTCACATGAGCAAACGCAGTGTAAATCAACCATGAGACAGAGATTCTCAAATTTCACCTCTCTATGAGCCTGTTCACACTAGTCATTAAAATGATGATTGCAATTCAATTTACCTTTTGAACGTATCTAGAATTTAGAATGTTTAGCTGAATGTTTTCACCAGAGCCATATATATAGAGCCTTTATATCGCTCTTGTTTTTACCAGATTCAAGAACGCTACACTCTAGAATCTTTTATTTTTACAAAAGATACTAAAGTGTAACAAGAATCTTTGGTAAAAACATGAATATAAGGTGTTTTGTGCTTCCTATTTTTGTACAGGCTTTTCAGTAAAAAAACAAGCTGGCTGCAGCCAAGGTCAAAAACAACAACAAAACAAAGAAGACATTACTTAAAGAGCATGCAAGACACCCTTCCAAAAATAACAGGGCATCAACAGCAAATGATTAAATAACAGCATTGATAGAGCTGAAAAAAATATCATGTCCAACATGTGGTAGAGAAATCCAATAATCTTTCCGTTTTCCTCTTTCCCAGGCTGAGTGATACAAACAGCTGTGGGCGGAGACGCCCAGCTGGCAAAATCATGCCCATACGCCAACTCTAGATTCTCCTACGGCTGCACTACCAGTCCAGGTCAGATGTCAAGGTTCAAAGGGCAGGGATCAGCACTGAGCCAATAAAAATGTGAGAACAAGGAGTTTTCACTGTAGGTCACAACCCTGGAGGAAGAGAAGTTGGCAGCATGCATTGAAAATCCATTGAGGCGGTCTCAGCAGAATTCAATCATCCATTCTTATTCCTGAGCAACATAGGTGCTGTGCACACAATACGCCTTCACATTCTATTCTCATCTCATGTTCTGCCACTATAAATGGAATGGTTGGAGAACAAAGAGTTATTACCACACTGGCATATTCATTTCCTTAACAACTCTCTGGCTGCTGATGCTTTATCCAGTTCTTTCTTTATCTATTTATGCACTACTTTGCTGTCCAACATATCTGCTGTATCCAAACAAAATATGGGGGGGGGGGGGGGGGGGTGAAAAGGCAAAGAGATTAAAAAAAGCTCCCCAGAATGAGTCATAATCCCTTCTGACACGAGATCCATAAATGATATGAGTATTTTACGGCACGCTGGAACTGTGAGAGAGCATAGTCAGGGCTGGGCTTTGTCAGGGCTGATGGCTGCCACTGAAGAGGCCCTCGCGCGATCCAAAGCACCGTCCACTATCCTGTACAAGACACTCGGAAGGATTATGGGTAAATTAATGAAAAAAAAAAAAAGAAAAGTCAGGCTCTCATCAAGGCTTTACCGGAGGCGGCCAAACCATCTGTTCAGCGCTCACACAGGAGCAGAGACACACGCGCGCGGGCGCGGGCGCCAGGCCTGCTGTCGTGCCCTCCCTGGCGTGTGCCACGGCAAACAGGACACACCTCCACACAAGTCTGTCACTAGAAGTCACATTCACTCCTCCAAGCTTGCCAGAGCATGAATGATAACCACACCCCCCGAAAACAAGAAGGAAATAAATGGCTTTTTAGGGGGTGGGGGGGGGGGGGGGGGCAAAGAAAGCATTAATAATCCCACAGGAATACATCCATACAGAAAGGGCATTTGCTATTTATAGTGACAGCTTGTTTTCAGTCAAAACAGCGATCAAAACAGAAGGGTCTCTATGATGTGCAAAATTCACATGGAGTAAAACTGCAGGAAATAAAGGATAGAGAATGAGAGACGTTAAATCAGAATGCGTGTTTTATGAGAATCAGAATGTATATGCCTTATTATTTTCAGTCATTATGTTTGAGCAAGGCCTGGCTCCACATATGACATGACTGTTTATATTTAATTTTGTACCTACTGTTCCCATCAATAGAGATAAGGTGGAATATTATGTTCTTGGGATGTTTTGCTACTAGCACTGTCTAAGTGTGTCCCCTGCGTCAGAGGCTATCTTCTCTAACGTACCACGCTGGCACTAATCATGGTCTGATTCAGTGTGGCCCACCTCCCGTCAACCTGAAATTGTACTTATAGTCAGGCTATCTCCCTGTCTAGTTGAAGCAGCTGATGGATTCTTATGTGAAGCATGCTGTCTCTCCCTTGATGCGCATCATGACAAGTAAAACTCTGTTCCTGATTTTCTACCGTCACCTGACTTGGTCTCCTGACTGAAGTAAATTACTATCAATAAGAATGAATGGCAAAGATTGTGAACTTACAAATCACTACACATCAAAGACCCCTCTTATCTGCATTATAATATAACTTACAGAATAGCCTATCTTTTCCTTCATGTGCTGTATGACACAGTGCACACAGTGCATATGCTGATCCAGTAAAGGAACCTTCATCTGGACTTGTCATCTCCATTCTGAAGTACAGTATGCCCCTCGATCATAAACTTCATGAAGTTCTGGGGGCGCACTAGCTCAGTTGGTTAGGCGCCCGACCTTGATTCCAGGGACCCGGGTTCGATTCCGGCCTGAGGTCATTTCCCAATCCCTCCCCGTCTCTCTCTCCCCATTCACTTCCTGTCAGTCTTCAGCTGTCCTGTCCAATAAAAGGCAAAAAACCCATAAAAATATCTTTTTAAAAAATTTCATGAAGTTCTCCTTTGACTGTGGTGCACCACAGGAGACATGATGATGATGATGATATCTGCATGACTGGTGCTGGCTGATACAGTTACAATAGAGGCTAGGTCAAAACCTCATGATCACCTCAAGAAGAGAAGCGTAAGGCATGCAAGATGAACTCTATGCCCACATGGATGCCATCATAGTATGATTCAGCACCCAAAAATATGAGCAAAACTGCTAACTTGAGGCTATTTATGCAGCCATTTTTTATTGCCAGTGTCAGTATGCACGTCTGGATTAAAGAGGTACATACAACTAACATAATTAATCCATTCTTGTTCTTGACATGGCCACATTATTTTAGAAAGTGTGGATGATGATGGATAATTAATTTCATTTGAATGTAATATTTTTCAATTTTATTTTTTAACACAAAACACATTTATTTCCAGCAAAATTTTAAATTACAAAATTATAAAATATAAAATTTTAAAATACAAGTAAACAATACAGTTTTGTGTGATTCTTCCCATGACTATATCAGTCAGACTTCAGCAAAAATGTTCATGAGTGTTGACGCTAATAATAGCCTAAATCTCATAACTTTGTATCAGTCGGTGCTGATGCAGTCTTGCCGATACTACTGTATAATCAAGTCTCTTTAGTGTGCTGCGGCTCAAGGCAAATATAACTATGGTAAAAAAAGAGCTTCTGAAGATGGCTGTTCCTTTGCTGGATGACTTCAGAGCATTTCTCCACCTGTCTACCCCATTTGCAACCTTTCACAGAAAAACCTGACATTGCCAGACACACACGCACACACACACACACACACAGACACACACACGCACGCACGCACGCACGCACGCACGCACGCACGCACGCACGCACGCACGCACGCACGCACGC
>JASCQY010000232.1:19535794-19546147 GCA_030264315.1 Sardinella tawilis
TTTTTTCAAAGTAATGTAACTAATTACTGTTACATTTATTTTGTAATTAAATTACGTAATTTCGTTACATGTAACTCCTTACTCCCCAACACTGTGTGTGTGTGTGTGTGTGTTTACGTGTGGGGTTAGGCGCACTATGGCATCCGCCCCTCTCCCTCTCCACTGGTCCTGGTGGGGTTTCCCCCATAACAGAGAGTTTTGAGGGCCTGGCTGGGCCCGTTGTCCTCTGCGTTTCTGCCCCAGGAGCCCCAGAGCTGCCTCAGACCGGCCCTAATGCAGCAGTGCCAATGCAAAGAGTGGCAGTGTGAGACTGGGGAGCCAGACGTGCCAGACGGAAGTGGCGGCGCTGCTGGGGGAGCAGTTCTCTCCCTGGTGCCCCGTGTAGCACTGGCACCGGAAGTGCTCCCGGAGCCTTTGCTGGTCCCGCGGCCCGAGCTGACCCCGCACGCGCAGCCGGCCGTCATGCTCCTGGATGCTGTGGGTCAGAGGGCTGAGGTGCAGGTAGGCGTCCGTCTCGGCATCCCTGCGCAGGCAGCGCCCACGCCAGCCGCACAGCGCCTTGCTACACTGCTCCGCCGCCGTGGAGACGTTGAGGAGGTAGCGGCCCAGAGGCCCGCGCAAGTATGCGTTCAGCCTGGTGCAGCTGGCCTAGGGACGGACGGACGGACGGACGGACGGACAAACAGACAGACAGACAGACAGATTGATTAGCCCAAAAATTAACAACACATTTATGTACATTTGAATTGAATTAAATGCCATGATTGGCAATACATCATCAAGACTATATACAACGCCTGTGAGATTTAAGACCGAGAAATGATGGCAGAGTTGATGGCTATGACGTCTCTAGTCGCTAGTCACATGAAGAGTAATGGGACAGTAATGGGACCCAGGCGTGTGTGGACTGGAGGCACTGAGGACAGCCTGGCTTCCTTCCCAAAGCCAAGCGAACGCAATTAACACTTGAGAGATAAGAGGGTCTTACGTTGCTGCTGGCATATCTGGCATCACCCCACAGGATCACTCCTGCTGCCCCCAGAGCTACACTCTCCCCAATAGTGGAGATCAGGTCATTCTGAAAGAAAGAGACAGAGACACACACACACACACAGACACACACAAAATTTAATCCAGATTTGACCCACCCAGGAAAGTTTTAACATTCTTGCTCACGCCCCCGGTAAATGAGCCACACCTCGTGCTCTCATGGCTGATCCATATGGACAAAAATGCTTGACGTTTACTGGTCATCATCTCTTCACTCTAACTGTTCTGACTGTAATTAAGCAATATGGATAGGAGATTACAACATGGAGTTTAAAAATTAAAAATAACAAATCACTCACTGACCCAACCCTTGTGGGAGAATCCACTTAAAATCACAGGGAAAACAGCAGTAATAGAATGATCCAAGATGAACACACATTTAACGTGACTCTCAGACCCTGAATTTCCACAAGGTGAATCCCAAGCTATTTCCCACATTTCATACAGGCCTCCCTGGATACTATGCTGTCTCCCTCAGCGTCTGTGCGAGAGGCAGGCAGGCGGGAACGTAAACAGTGACGCACCAGGCACCAGGCAGCCCCTCATTTATCTTCACAGCTCAGCAGATCCGCCTTCACCATCCCCCTTTGGGGCCTTTTCCGAGCCCTCTCCTTATTTCCCAATGACAATTCCCATTTACACTTTTATGGTGCTCCAACATTCCCAATGACAATTCCAATTCACACTTTTATGGTGCTCCAACATTCAGTGACAAGACCAATGGCCCTCACAAACAGTCTCTTGCCCACACTAAGCGCTGTCATTCAGCGTGGTTGGTCTCAATCAAACTGTGTAGAAGTAGGCTACACCAGAGAAACAAAGAAAGGCCTGCATAAACCAACTAGGGCCTGTACGAATTAGCCACTGGATTTTAGCCTACTTCTAATAACTCAAACCTAAAAAGCTGCACCCAGTGCCTGTTTTGCCATAAAGAGCCATTTTACGCTTTAAGCATGCACATAAAATACCATTTCTCTTCCGTCCTATTAACCAAGGTTAGAGAGCACACTATATGAAGCAGAGGTGGTTATACAACATATACAATTGCTGAGTAACACAGATCTATCTGTGGCTAAGCATGCTGTGTGATTCAATGCTCCACATTAGCACACAATTCTAAAACATTTCACCACTGATGATGTTGAGTCACCCCTCTTACTTCCTTCTTACTCAGCACACATGTACAACCCCAGATCCATTCTCCTCACCTCATTTCACTCTGACCCAACACCCCAACCCCCTTTAGAGACTCATGCCAAACCCATGGAGGTCCAGCTGGAGGAACAATTAAACAGTTGAATGGAGAGAGAAAGAGAGAGAGAGAGAGAGAGAGAGAGAGTGAGAGTGTGTGTGTGTGTGTGTGGGGGGGGTTCTACTCACTTCTCCGAAGAGTTCTGCATTGTTCTCAGCAGGGAATCTTTGCTCCCACCCACAAACACGACTCCAGAAGACAGACCAGCTCACCCAAATACACACACTGTGCACACTGACTTACATTTCCAGTGAACTACTAAGCCTATTAATGCTGAAACTAGGCAGCCCTGATGCCTCTTTTACTTTTTCATCATCCATATCCTGCGAAACGGTTTGGTTTTAGTGGGGCACGGGTACATAAACACTACAGGAAGTCATCAATGGGTCTGATATTTATTCTTGTAACCAGAAACGCCTGATTAACAACAGTGGAAACACAGCCTCTTTGTTGGTGCCACATACATGGCGTGTGTGTGTGTGTGTGTGTGTGTGTGTGTGTTCTATATTTAGCTCTGACATGTCAGTCTGTGCATTGCTGTTTGCTGCTGGTGCTCCATGGGGAACTTTCTCTCAGCACTGCCAGGAAAAATAAGGCCCAAAACACCTGGCTTCTGAAATATGAATAATTGAGCCCCTCGGATTCACAGCTGAAGGGTCACTGCACAGGGGGCATCATTCCCAAATCCCTCCCCGGACAGGACAGAGCACATTCAGGGTCTTCACTGCACCACAAATGTGCCCTCGACTACTACTGTATGTGCTCTGAATGACTAATATGAGACGACTCCTTTCCAGTTGACAGAGGATGACTCAAGATGTCCCGGTGCCTCTAACAATGCAACAATGTAAGAGGTGTGCACATCTGGCTCATCTTGGCAGAGCTGCAAGTCTGATGCTCCACAAACGTAGAGATCTAAAACGTAACTGCCATGAATCACCTTTATGATTGGCCAAGGGGTTATGGAGGTCACTGGGATTCAGCCAATGACTACTTGAGGCGTCACGGATTGGACACAGTCATACCAGCTGCATGATTCACTAAGGGGGTTAAGAAATTAGTATAACAGCTGCAAATGTAACTTTCCTTTCTATGTAGATGTCCATATGATTTCAGGGGGCCAAATCAAAATGTATGGACTAAGAAAATCCATGAAGGTGGATGGCTGGAGTTCTTCATGAATGTCTGTATACACTTTCTGTGACAGTAAATGCTATTAGACCTCCTGACCTTCCAAGAGACAATTTTGAGACCTACCCTATATAGTCTACATTAAACCCTTAACTAATGATGTCTGTAACGTGCAGGTACTGACTTCTCACCTCTGTTAGCTGCGTCAGCTCATTGGCATAGGTGGGTCGCGTGTACACAAAGACGGGTCGTGCGGTCCCGTTCCCCGTCGATGCCAGGCGCATGCCCTCCTTCACCCTGTTGCGGACAAACTGTCGCCCCGAGACGGTCGAGCGGAGGGCTGTGGTCATGTAGATGGAGGGGAAGAGGGCAGTGCTTTCCGTCCACAGCCAGCTCAGCTCCGTCCACAGCCAGCTCAGCTCGTTCCGTGCCACCTCCACGTCTGGACAGCGGCCTGTGTAGCCCTCCAGCCCGCTGCGGTAGTCGTGGTTGTAGCAGTCAGGGAACAGATAGAAGCCCCACAGCTGCCCTGGGCGTAAGCTCTTGGCTTGCCGCAGGGTCTCCAGCATGAACCTGCGTGCTGACAACTCAAAATCCTGCTGCGCCACTTTGGCAACCTTCTCCGCCGACCAAGTCGGGTTCTTCTTGGCCACCAGAATTCGCGAATGTTCCCGGTACACGTCCTTAGCCTCCCAGTTACGGATCCAAAGGGGACGCCACTCTTCCCAGTCGATGACAGCGAGACCCTTTGCCGTGGGGTCACGGATGTAGTAGCCCACGTGCTCGGGCATCTGCTCCAAGTGCTCCGTGAGGCTGGCGACCTGGGGGATGCCACCGTTCACCGGCTCCCCGTTACGCTCGTAGTATGGATACAGACCCAGGCGGTTTTTGTAGAAGATGGTGAGGTTCTGTCGGACGAAGGCCTCGTTGGGAGATGCTACAATGTCGAACTGGTCCAGTTGGAAGCGGACTCCGTGTCGAGGGGTGCAGTCCTCGGTGGGGGCATTCCAGGCCAGGATCAAAGGTTTCTGGGAATACAGAGGCCATCTTGTAGCCTTCAGCTCTTCTGAACAGAGGAAATGCCAGAGAGAAATCAAGAGCAGAAGCCTGAGCCCGAGGTCCTTCCCAGATGGGAAGTCTAGAAAGTGAGGCATGACCATCACAGCTTGCCTTCCTACAGGGAGAGGGAAAACAGGAATACTTGTTAGGTTGATCATCGCATCACTTGATATCCAAGCCAGCATGGCATAACAAGCTTATAAGCCTACCATTTTCAGAGAAGCTTGGTTCAAACACCATCGACGTTCTAGCTGGCCATAGACTAGCGTTAGATTACCAAAACAAATATAAGCCTCACATTTTGCTGGAAAAACCTCAGCAATTACAGTATGGCCAACTGCCGTTCAAATCACTGCACCAGGAAACTCAACTTAAAAAAAAATCAACTATCGGACAGGTGTGTGTGTAAGTTACACACACACATATACTGTAGACCTATGCATTCCCAAGTGAGGTCAAACAAAGTGCATTTCGGTAGAACAGCCCAGCGGACACCCAGGTAGGTAAACATGAGTGTCTACTTGTCACCGTGAAAGCTGCGGCATGCGCTCAAAGTTACCACGCGAACTTTCCTAAACCTTCCACAACTTTGTGGCTACTTCGCCATTTCAAAGATGCAAAGCCTTAGTCGGTTCCGATTTTAGCGTGGGGAAAACCTAACGTTACTCAAGAAGTGAATGCATGTGCCATGATGCGGTTCTTCATTAAGTTATATAAAAACTGACCTGTGGAAAGATTTCAACTTGGTACACCGGCTTCCACCGTGGCTCCTCACCGATCACAATGTAACACCAAGGTTCCATTACACTAAAAACTTATTCGATAAATAGGATGTGTTCCTTTCAGGAGTAACGTTAGCTTGAACACTGTTCCCAGCCTCACTTACATAACGATTTAGGGTCTCGATGCCTCACATGCACACTTCCTATATCACGGCATACGGCATTGCTGACTAAATTGTGCCAAGGGAGCTTTTTCAGGCTGGTTTAATGTGTAAGAATCTTCGCCTTTGTCATGGATATTTCACAGAGGGGCGTTTTGATTTTTTCCCTCTATCCTATTAAGCAATAAACAAGTAGCGGCGTAAATTGTGAGTTACGCATGGAGAGTTTTTCTGTAAGGAAACTTACTACGGTTGAAATACTGCTTTACAGCTTGTCTAAATGATTAAACAGTATCTACGTAGTCTTCGTCTCCCCCTTCTTGACATATTGTATCTTCCACCATTTCACTCTTGGGGAGGAGAAAGTAGCCTACGCAGTGAGACCAGTGGAGCCTCCTACAGGCTACAACTAGGACCACACCACGGCACTGATAGGGGTGACTGTTCCTTTCCGTCACGACTTCAGAAAAATACTACTGTAGCAATTTCCAGGTAACCTCTTTTCTTAAAATGGACAAAGGGTAAACGCTGGTGTTGCTTCATGTGCGTTTATAATGAGGAACAAAAGCTTCAAGTCCTTTCAAAAATGGCTCTGTTCCTACTACAACAACTAGCCTAGGTGCTTTCCATTAACGTTAGTTCCTTTACATCAAGGCTACATGGGGTGATAAGAATGATGGTTCAGTGAATGATTGAAAAAGGACAGTTCCTTATTATAAATGTGACACGAGTAAGCAAATTATTCTTTTTATTTAATTTTGTACTTTTTTTTTCATGTAACACCTGTAGGCTACAGTAAAATCTCACATTCCATATTAGGCCTATGGGCAAAATCCTCTTTCCTTGGAACTGGGCCTGGGAAGAATAAAAAGTGAGGCCAGTTTTCCAACTTTGCTTTATTGCACTATAGCCTACTGAGATAAAACTGTAGTATTAATTCAGAAGGCTAGGGTGTTTTCAGTATTGCGTAAGATGGTCTACACTAGGCTACACACACAAGTTGGGACAACACATTTTTAAAGGATAGCATGTCAAATGTGTGATTCAAATTGTCACCTGACATCCTGCCATCTCATAAATCTTTCATCTGTATTACTGACACAAGTGTAGCCTATGGTGCTTCTGCAAGCACAGCAAAAAAAGAGGAAACCTCTTCCAATATATCTTTACCACCCCTGGGCACTCAAATAATGTTTGGCCTCCGCTTGAGTTATGGTCATGGGTAGCCTATTCAGCTGACACTTTTGTCCAAAGTGAGATTTTACATGTGTAAGGGATGTATCCCTGATTGTTTGCCATCACGGTGAGTGACAGTCATTGGTTTTATGGCCAGCAGAGAAGGAGGTCGCATACCAGGGCTAACGTGCTACACACAGATTAATGCAGACTTCAGGGTTGCTTTGAAGTCTCTGAAAATGAGGGTTGCGCAGGAAAAACACATGGCCTAGTTCCAATTCAATGCAGAGTGTTGACTTAATGGTACAAAGGTAATACACACATACAGAAACTTCAAAGTGCTTGAGTGTTTAGAGAAGGAGGAAACAGGTAATTTTTTCTATTTTCTGGAATTTTTGCTGCAACAATTACATGTGTTTATGTGACAAAATCTCAAGTGGGAACAGCTGTTTGAAAAAAAAAAGTTAGAAAAGCTCTAAAATACAGCCCAAGACATGTCATACTCCTAGTTTGCACACGAGATCTAGAGTGAAATAAGATTTGAATTAAATAAAATCTGGCATATGTGAATGATCTGTACAAGAGGAAGGGGAAAATTGTTAGAAAAGCGGGGTGTTTAATGAGCTGTTTCTTGTGATAGTTCCAAGTAAACCCCCACATCAGGCAAGAAATAACATCTGAAATACTGAACCCTTAATTGTGTTGATACTAACATGAGTAGCAGTCAGTCATTTAAAAAAAAGACCTCAGTTAGTGTGTCACAAGAGAACCTCCAAAACATACAGGCAAAGAAAAAGCTTTTCGAATAAGTATGCCAGACACTCACCAAAACAAGGACTTGTCCTATCCTGTCTGATCTTGTCTCCAGTTAGTAGGCTGCAGTATGTGAGTAGCCTGGTGAGTCCTACAGCATCAGCAGGTTCTGCCTGTGGCATGAGCACCTATCCCCACTGCTCTCTGTGAACGCCTGTGTCCACACTTATCAGTGCCTGCAAGAGTCCACACCTCTTTTACCTCCCATCTGTGCTATCTTCCTGCCTTGCCCACTATCGACCAAGGGAGCGGCTGCCACTGCTGACAATGACGACATTTCATAACCCACAATGAAGACGTTTCGAAGGAGAGCCCTGGCAACGGTGGACGCCAGGCGCAAAACAGCAGCTCTTCCAACAGTCTGAGTGATCACATATCTTCTTGTGATCGTGAGGCGTAGGAGCATGCTGTGAGGTCTCTCGTGTCTGTCTGGGGTTGAGTGATACTTGAGGCCCTCTTTGTTTTTCTTTCTTCTTGAGGACAGAGAGCTCTCTGATTTGTGTCTTAAACAGCGCCCAGGACTCCCAGACTCCTATTGTACAGCCCAACACACACAGAGCAAACTGCTCAGCGGCCACGAGTATCACTGGTTCACTCGAGGCTGAATGAGGACATGTGTAAGTGTGACAGCAGCGTTGACTGTAGTGGCACAGTGCCCAATGCAGCTGAAAGGTTAGTGATACACTCTAAGTGCATTTTATAAAAGATGTCACACTCATGTAACACTCAATGAATGTTTTTGTTATGACTTGTAGTGATGTAACTGCTGGGACCCTCAGCAGGTAGTCTACTCTACACACTTACAATTGGTGTTTTGGTCAGCAAGCCTCTGTTCAGGCCTGTCTTTGAGTCTTCAGAGGTGTTAAAACACTGATGTGCTGAAATCCAACGTCACGTGTATAGCTTCCAACATACTCAATCTTGTTTTTTCCCCTCTGTGCCAGTAGTAAATAAATACTGTACACCTTCTATCCACAAGGAAATCTCCATTAGCCCAATGAGAAGAATAACTGCCCTGCTTATATTAGTGGTTATAGTAAGACCTTCACTTGACCTCCAAGCCGTTCCTACAATACTGAGTGCACCCCAGAGAGAGCGAGAGAGAGACCACTGGGCACTTAGAACATGACCTTTGTACTCAACCTTACCCTTCTCCATGACTAAACACTCAAAGCAGTGTGGCTTTGGAAGTTGCTGTCTTTCGGCAGGCCAGAGAACAAACACCAAGAGAAAGTAATAAAGAGGAGCGGCTTATTTGTCATAATACCTCAATCCTTTGAGCCTGCAATAAGACAGAAAAAAAGACTCTCTCCCATGACGGATGTACGATTTAGCCCAGCTTTACGTGTATGCACGTACACACGAAAGGCCCTCTGTGAAGAAGGAAAAAAACAACAGAAAAAACAAGAGCGGACTTCTCCAGTGGACAACACAGTGTTCCATGATGAGAGGGCTAGTTTCCGTAAAGGTCTGGACGTCAGTGACATCCTCTCTTGGGGTCACTTCACGCTCTCTCAGCACATCCGGACCACAGTGGGGGCTCAGGAAGAACAGGAACATTTCAGGGTCTGCTGTGACAGAACAACAGCAGAACACACCTGGGCCGGGCCTGGGGATTTAAAGTCGGGGTAAACCAAAATCATTTTCTTCTAAAGACGTTAAATGGATCATAAATGTCTTCCTTAAAGTGATACTCCGGCGCGCCAAAACCTAACATCCCAGTGGAAGCAGTGGTCGAGTACAAGGAGCTGACAAAAAATGAGCCGAAAACATGCTACCTGACCGGAGTTACAGCGATTTTAGCGAAGCAGCAAAATAGCGTTGCTAAGCGAGCACTCTATTTACGTAGCTTCTAGTGCTCGGCTCATTTTTTGTCAGCTCCTTGTACTCGACCACTGCTTCCACTGGAATGTTAGATTTGGACGCGCCGGCGTATCACTTTAACACGTGTAAAAAGCCATTCAACCATGTACTGTGTAATTGAGAAGCTAGGCTTCACAAATGGTGTGAAACATTTCTGTGTCTCTGATTTAATGGGCGGGTCTGAAAGCAGGGTATGCTTGTGTAAGCATGCCCTATTTGCATAACCCCTCCCACTGTATAAAAACTTTGAGTGCACTGGCTTTTGAGTCTTTGCATTAGCTGGCTTGCACTTCAGCTAGCTTAACTAAACAAGGTTAACTAGCCTGCCTGGATCTCTTATCAATCAGTCATTATTTATTTTTATGAGCATTATCTTTGTAAGGAGGAATGCTTATTTGACATCTAGCCTAACAAACATTTCACACAAACTGAAGTTGGGCAACACCGTTGACAATTTTTGTAAACCCTCAAAGTTGGCAGGGTAAATAACAAGGCACTGTTCTGTGGTATGACAAACTCTGAACACATATTTATTCTAACTTTACCTGGACTTTAAGCACATGACAGACCAAGGTCAAACTCTCTCCAAATGTTTTGTTGAACATTCCTGGCATTTTATGGACAAGCATTGGGATAAAAGTTCTGTATTTGTCGAGTCAGGCAGGAAAGCTTATAGACAGGGCAAATCAAGCAACTTCACGATAAAGGTCACAGACTTTTCTCAGTTGATCCTATAGTACTTTTTCGCGTAGAATCCATTTATGCTCGGACATTTTTGTATCGTGCATAGTTAATGAGATAATTTGCATATTAAAAAAAAAATTCATATATAAAGGGTATAAACCATCCAACTTATGTTTCGATTTTATTATTTGTATATGAGTAATCTATCCATTTCAGTTGTGAAATTGTCTGTCATGTACATTTTTGGCTATGTTTATGCCAGCCAATTAGCACAATGTATGCGGAAATAAGAAAAAATGCCAATTTGTTTATATTAATAACATTCCCATTCTTCATCATTTTCTGTTTAGTACTATATAATGTAATAAGGGACCGTTCGGTATTTATGGAATGGGCCACCGGAGGAAAATGGGGGAGGGTCATGTGGTTTTCGTCTTTGTTG
>JASCQY010000232.1:19546247-19562085 GCA_030264315.1 Sardinella tawilis
CCCAGCTTATTTATTGACTGATATCTCGTAACATCAGCGTTCTCAGAGGGAGGGTCATTCCAAAATTTAGAGAGGGCGAGGGAGGGTCGTGATAAAACCCAACGGAAGAATAGGGAGGGTCACGTATTTCTTTGGAAAGAGCTAAGAAATGCCTCCGGTGGCCCTGTCAATAAATAACGAACGGTCCCTAATACATAATAATATATAGTAATAAATAATATATTTCAACTATTGAGAAATACCAGTGTGTGCAATAGCTGTCAAAGGGGCTCATTTCTGTAGAGTGAGAAGTGGTCAGCATTTGGCTGAACACGCTTTACTTTAGAGCTTTTTAGAGGATACAGAATATTAAAATTAACCTGCATGTTGAATGAGCCTGACTTGAGCAAACTTTGTGTGGCAGTTCTTGGTCTGCCTTTCACACAGGTAAACTGTATAGGGGTCATCACCAGCAGGTACTTATACCTTGGCCCACAGAGAAGCTTTCTCTTCAATTGAACTCAACCCTATTGCTCCAATGCTTTGCTTTTTATCGTTGTCAGCTATAACTTTTGAACAAAGCAAGCATCTGCCATCCTCTGTGGAATGAGCAGTTAGAAATGGCTGGAATGCGACTGACAATCATTTATCTACAAAAATATGAAAATTAGGTCATATTTAGTATCAATGTGCATGTTATTAGGCAAAATAGACTATTTTTCTTATTTTCGCATATATTATGCTAATTAGCTGGCATAAACATGCCCAAAAATGTACAACAGACAATTTCACAACTGAAATGGATAGATTACTCATATACCACTAATACAATTATAACGAAGCATAAGTTGGATGGTTTATGCCCTTTATATATTAAAATTCGTTAAAATATGCAAAGTATCTCATTAACTATGCATGATACAAAAATGTCCCAAGCAGAAATGGATTCTACGCCAAAAAGTACAGTCTGGTAGTGTAGTGACTCTTATTGCTTATTTTGCCCTGTCCATATTGCTGATAAACACTTACCACTTACAGTACTCTACATTAGACAGAAATGAGCCCCTTTGACAGTTATTGCACACAATAGTATGTCTCAATAGTTGAAAAATAGTTATAAAATAGTTTTTGGCATGTCTCATCTGTGTAGGCTATTTCCATCCTGTTTTTTTGCCAATATTTTAGTTCATGTGGCCATTTTATCGAAATTACATGAGCAAGAACAGTTTATTTTATTTGTGAACAAGAACTAGGTGTGTCAGCATCTGAAAAAAAGTGTTTTGAATCAGAAAATGATGAAGAATGGGCATGTCATTACCACACAAGTGGTAGTGTTTTAATGATAACACTCCTACTTGGAGAAATAAGTCTCCAGTGATGCAGTAATGTCTAATGTTTTCCATGAAGTTAGTTTGTCTATATCACTCTTGGGATGGAAAACGTAATTGGCATATATTCCTCAGTGTGCTCTTCTTCCAGGAAATAATCTAGGTTGTTTAAAAGGGATGAAATAATATTGGTTGTGTGATAGTTCTGAGTGATTTTCAACACATTACCTTGATTCATGTATTGTGTACCTTGTTATTCCACATGCGTGTGACTCGCTATTCCCAAAAGTGATGTCTTGCACTTTCCTGCTTCTGTATTTTGTAAAGTTATGAAAGAACCTTGTGACGTCCTGAACATTGTGGTCGTCTGTATGTGGTTTTGATCACCAGGTGCAATAAACACATCTGATTAAAACTTTATCTCAATTCCACATCTATTTTGACAAGGCCACAAGTGCATACAGTACAAGTGCCCAAAAAAGCATTCCACCCAAATAAGCAGACGCAGACCCATCTGGTTAAGATTAGGAGATTAGAAACCCTCATCTTCTCCTTCAGGCCTCAGGGGATCTCATATCCCCTCTCGCTTCTGCCATTTAGCGTGCAGATGCACTGGGTCAGAGCCAAGGGACTATAAGCATGGAAACAAGTCTCCCCAGTGGAGTTTGGGTCACCCATACGATCACCAATTCTTCACATCAATATCTAATGTTTAGTGAGGTGTGAAAAGTGTGTAATAGAATGGAAAACCCTTTTTACCTTGACTTTGTTGAAATATGGGAGAGGTTGTGCATAACTGCAGAGCTGTCATAGACGTGAAACACGGTTGTTCCTTCCCTTTATAACTCGAATGAAAAAAAAAACAAAAACAAAAAAAGAATGGGAAAAGATGTAGCAGACCCACAGTGAAGATGCAGGATCTAGCAACAAGTGAATAAGTTCCCCTTTCAGGGGGCAGAATAAGCATGAAAGACTACATTAATCTAATACAGTACATTAAAGTCTTTGGAAGTGCAGCAAATACGTCATTCATTCAAGTACTGTTTCAATTGCCACTACTCAATCAGAGGAATATACATGTGTGGCTTAACCATAGACAGCAATTCATTGGTTGTGTGAATGATTTTATGCCCACCCCATGTTTCTCAAGAGTTGTGATGGGTTGGTAGATTTTTTATCAAGAAAAGGTGTGTACGATTATTAGAGAACTGGAAAACTGACCTGCAAAACTATTAGACTTTTAAAAAAGAAATCAAAGTTTGTGACGTGACATGGACCTCCAGTGGTTTGTAAAGGTACTGCAAGAAAATGCTTCACCATCTCCAATATAGTCCAACCAGTGCAACGCTCATGTAACAATCATTGCAACACACTACTTGATAGGATCCATACTGAGACCTATAACTAAGAGAAATACAGTTTAATGAGATGGCCATCTGTGCATCTCTTTTTTTTTCTTCCACCGCTGTGAAAACATGGGACACATTCTGAAACTTATATTAAGGGTTCATTTTATAACAAATTCAATGCAGCACAAAAAGAAATTGGTACAATAAATAAAATTTTGCCAAATGACACAGAGATATTAACAGACCAGTGACACGGCTCATGTGGTCTCACGGTGACTGCTCTAAATGTGTGTGCATGTGTGGCTAGCAGACAGAGCAAAAACAAAAGGCCTCCTGACAAGACTTCCTATCAAGCACACAGCATCACCTGGCACTGATTGTCTATGCTGCCAGAAAACTCAAGGGATGATGTAATAACTTCATGAGGGAAAACATGCACAATCAATTTTAAAAAATTCTGAACAAAGTTGCGTTGCCCTGACTGGGGGAGAGGGGGCGGTCCATAGTTGCTTTAGAGGCTAACAAAACTTTTTTGGCAGATCATATACCTTACACAGAATGCTCAATATGGCCACGTGGGTGGGTGGGTGTGGGGAGGGGGGGGGGGGAGATTCCATACATTCGTAGCATTTCAAAAATAATGTTGCATTGCATGACATTCAGTAGAGCATGATAGAAAACAAAGATGTGTGGGGAAGATCATCCATCCCAAGTGAATCTATGCGACATCATTTCCTCTTTTTTGCCAAACAATCAGACAAATGTGAACACGCACACACACACAACAGAGACACACGCATACACACCTTCAACAAACTCTATCTAACATATGGCAGGGAGAGAGGAGTTAGGCCTCCATCAGTGTTCACAGATCCTTGGTCTTCATCGGAAGAAATCCAGACCTTCAGCTTTCCTCCATGTCCAAGTCCACATGCACGGAGAGCCACAGGCCCCAGGTCAGTCAGTCAGTCAGCCAGCCAGCTGTGCCGAAGGGAGGAGTCCCTCTTCTTCTCTGCAAGACCACTGCCAGTGTCTGTCACAGTGAGGGGACGGGGGTTCAGTTAAGAGGATGGGGATATTGGTGAGATCTACATGGCCAGCAGCACAGCTTCTCCTTCATCAACCCTCACAGATGACTACTGGAAAATCTACGTGGATGGAGGGGTGATCCAGCTTGACGATTCCCTGTCAAAGAGAAGAGATGGATGACAGAGTAGTTAGTGCCTTGGAGTCTTACAAGAGACATACTGTAGGAGGGTGTAAATATGGCAAAATAACTGAATAATGTACTAGCACGGGGTTAGGGTTACTAGCAAGAAGATTTACTGGTTTATCTAGATGACTGGTCATTAGTGTCAAATTTAAACAAGGAAACGCTAGAAAAAGACAAACAAAGTGGTCCCAAACCTGAGGTATAAGATTCTTTTGAATCCTTTTCAACTTGGCCTTCTTACGACCGTTTTTTGTCACCACAGTTTCCTCGTAAAATTCGTGAGCCAAGTCTCCATCCTCATCATAGTACAGAGAGCTAGGGAAACACAGCAAAGATTTGTTAGAAAACATCACAACAATTATTACATCTTGTCTTGGGCAGGCTGGATATATTTCATGACAGCTGAGAAAGGCCAAAAGATGAACAAAAATGTTGATTGTTAAAAGAACAACCAATTTAACAGCCAAAAATCAGGAAAAGGCTTAGAAAACTGAAACAACTTTTCCAACAGTTATAACTGTGAGCCAAAAGACAAACAAAAAAAAACAAGAAAAAAAAAACAAAAAAACAACAGGAGTTCTTAGAATAAGACTCTTACTCAATCTTCCAGCAACACAACTCCACCAGACTGATGGGTGGTGTGGCGTTACTTGTTTTGATTTAGTATTTGGCAGTCTCATATTAATCATGTGGCTATATTTACCTTCGTCTGGTAAACACGAAGGGAGTAGCAGTCTTGAAGCTTCGCAGACGTGCCAATGACTGATCATTTGCCTCTTTTGCTTGCTCATCGCTGCTGCCAGAGCCAGAGAAGGGCCAATAGCTTTTCGATTTGGAGCCGCTGCCTCCCATTGTCAGCCGCGGGACATTCTTTTTTTGGCCAGTGTGCACTTAGTGGCAGATTGTAACTTCACACCAGCTGAAATGTTGGTTCTTTCCTCAGGGTACTGGATCTGAAGGACAAGTCAACATTACATGCATAGTTAGTGGAAACAGTTTGATCTCTCTCATTCTCTCTCTCTAGCACACACAGAGGTTGTCAGGAAATGCTTCAATCAATTAAACAAAAGATTGCCAGTGATGGGGTGTCATGTTTCTGCTGTGTCATAGACTCAGATTTGACTTTGCATTGATACAATAACGTTGCCATATAATGAGGCCTTAACCTGTGCAATTTAATGCTGAGTCAACTAAGTCAAGAAGCGTCTTTGCCTAATCATGCTCCATGTTGCTGAAATTAAATGTTAACGTTACGTAAGAAGTACAATTTCAAAGTATTTCATTATGAACGTAATTGATGCATCTCAAAATGTAGCAGATAATCATAATAGCTGCCATAAAAATAAACCTAATGTTTCCTCAATATGCAAGGGGGCAACGTTAACACGCATTGACAAAAAGACTTTCTCTGTAAACAATTACAGTTAGTAATCTCCTGGGTCAATTTATGAAAAAGCAAATACCCCCTAATTTTACAAAAAGCCAATTATCTGTAGATATCTTACTATCAAACGTGTAATTTAGCAAGCTTGCCCAGCGTCTTTAAGAAGAACAGTGTTAGCAAATATCATGGTGTGCATGAGTCCTTCAGGACTTTGCCTTGTTGCCAGGAAGCTAACGTTAATAGCAATTGGCTAACCGTTAGCTGACATCTGGGTAAGGCAGTCGAAATATTAAATAAATGAAAATAGGGCAACATAGAATCGTAGACAGTTAGACATCCGTTTAATATTATAATTACCTTACAGTCATGCCTCACATTCGTCCACGCACGTGTCTGTAAACAACCTCGTAAATGTTCTTAAGCTGGCAGGGTTCCTCGCAATGCTATCAAATGAACATTTGTTGTCATGCTAGCTGGAGTTAGCTAACGTTAGCTTGGCTGGCCACCATCCATGGCCACCAACTACCCTAAATGGGATAGCGAGTTTCAGTTTTCCTCTTTAATTAATAAACATTATCATCACTGTATTCAATTGACACTTACCAAACGTTAATAACAGATATATCCTTTATCAAATAGGCATATGACAGTTCCCTGTGTGCTGCTTGTATAATTATGTCGTTCACAACTGTCTTCAGAACGCTATTTACACATTAGCTATCATCAACTGCATACCCCGCAAGCGCAAACTTTGCTGCAGGAATATGGGCTGACATCATCCTTACGCAATATCCGTTTCTAATTTCCCCTGCTTTCCATGCTTTTATCAAGGAATCAATAGACTAATGCATTTTATGTCTGGCACTCTCTGACACCATGAAAATCACTCCTATGGCAGTGAATTGCTGATAATAGCCTATTGAGAATAATTACTCCATCATCATAATCTCACACAGACCTCCACATTTCCAATCAGAGCCAACTCTGTTCCAATAACTGGGGGAAAATAGGCTACTCAAATTATTTCCTTTGTGTGCTAAAGCAGTATGTAAGCCAAACAAGAAGCCTTACTTTTGGCCGTCACAACAAACGCCAGATGTTGTGCCAAGGATCTACAAAGTCCAGATGATAGCCTGTTGAGCCAACCTAAAAGTCTGGGCATGACCCATAGAACAAGCTCAATCCTAGATGTGGAATCACCTGTTGTCTTTTTAAAATGGATAGCACTATAACTAACCAGAGCACAGTCACAGCCCTGTCATCATCATGTTAAGCCTGCCCAATGACTCTCTACAAAGATGAGCATTGTGATTAGTGCTACCAAGCCTAAGACCAGTGGTAGCCTACTAAGGCCCCAATGCAATGGTGCACAACTAGACATCCGCTGAGCAAAACATACTAGGGTGCTTCTATATTTATAGGCTAGCCTATAGATACTGTAGATAGATAGATAGATAGATAGATAGATAGATAGATAGATAGATAGATAGATCTAGATCAGTGGTTCCCAACCTTTTTTGGCCAGTGACCCCATTTTGACATCACAAATTTCTGGCAATAGACAATTGGCATAGACAATTTTTTGTTGGGTTTCATATTCTCTACAAACAGGACATTAGCACAAAGCAGACATTTTGGCTTTTTTGGTGCTTTCAATGATGCTAGCCATGTTGAAGGATTTTCAATTTTCATCATATTTTTTCTGGTGTCTGTTTCTATAGTTCTCTGTCTTTACAGTGTTTATGATTGTACAGTATGTGGGGTGGTGTTAGTTATTTTACTTATTTCAGGGGACCCCACTTGACCCCAAGGTTGAAAACACTGATCTAGATAGATAGGTAATCGAAGATATAGCCTATTAAGCCAAATAGGAATTACAATCCAAGATATCACTAGTGCACAATTGGTTTGGCAGTGGCAAACACACACTACCAGATCTGTCAAGGTTAAGGTGACGAGACCTCTGAGATTTTGGGGACATTTACAAGAACTCAACTATGAGGTGCAACATGGAACGGCTTACCAACAGCAAAAGATGAGACAAGTGATGAACACCGAACAGGTCTAAGTAGGACTGTGCTGGTGATGGTCAGAAACACAAGGAAATTTGCATTTTTTTCACTCAACAGTTTGTCGTCACATAGACAAGGTATGGAAAGCATAATATTCATATGATAAAAATTGGTTTGACACCAGACAAATGACAAACCAACCAACCAACCAACCAACCAATCAATAGGCCTACTTTCTATCCCCACATCTTTGAGATCTGAGTAGAACAGGACATGACTCATCCATGTTAATCATAACTTTTATTTCAAATTCTAATTTCAGTTTCAAAATACTTTTGATTTTAACACACAAAAATATAATTGATACCGCTGCTATAAATATTCCAGAGTAAATTGATAAATTAAACACATTTTATGTTTCTTATAGGCCAACATTATAGCTAAATTCATAACATAGCGACAATTATGAATGTCAATCATGACAATTATGAATACTTCACATTAATAGGAAAATTAAATAAACCTAAACTAGATGTATTTAAATATCTAAAAAATGGAATGTTTTGCCACAGTACAATTTTCACATTTTTTTTTGCCAAATGTTTCTAGGTCTGTGGTTTCAGTCCTAGTGAAACCTCAGACATATTTCTGTTGACATTTGAAAAAAAACAAAACCCCCACAGCCAATGGTCCATCCAGCTGCCTGCCATTGGACACGGCACTCCAACTGTTCCATCAGCCACTATCACCAGAGCAGCATTATCTCTTCATCTCCTATTTAGCATATTGTCTTTTTCCCTTTCCCACTTTTTTCTTGTCCTCTTGTCTTCTATTATATTCTATGTAAGTCTCGACCTCTGGGTGCAGACAGCCTCAAGCAGCTCCCTGAATGACATGTACTAGGGATATGCTTGTCATCATGTTCATCCCGGCGCTGTGATGTTGGTTAGAGCCTCCTTCATTTTTTCACGGGCTATAGCATACCGCCGGACAATCTGACGCACATGCTCTTCCTCCTCTCGCTGGAGGATCCGTAGGAAATTCTGAAGCTCAGGCATAGTAAAGGCATCCCACTTAGAAGACAATGATAAAGACAGATAAGACATTTATTGCACTCTGCCATCATTTTTATGGAATTTCTGAGTGGTTTAAGGGTATATACACAAGTAGCCAGGTATGTGTTTTGCTTTTTGGTCTTTCTTCCACACATTTTTGTTCAGTCACTGAAAATTACTATTTTTATAGACTAAAGTCGAGATTCATGAAACTTCTGACATGTTCTTGATGAATGTAATTATTTTATGATAAAAAAGGAGGAAAGTATATATTTGTAAAATGACTACATGTGTACAGAGCCTAAGATGCCCCAAATTAAACACTGTGCTAAAGTCGACTCACATTGACCTCTCCAGACTCATTTTCCCTGAGCACAAGACTCATGGACTTCTCACTGGGCCCAGCACACAAACGCAGCTGAAGAGGGCATTCATCGTCAGCTACCTTACGCAAGTAAACTGGGGAAAATAAAAAAAACATGTTTGTTTTAGTTTGATTATGAAATTTCTGATTTATATGGGTATTAAATTTGGCTCCATCATCTGACACTATAAAACATGTTTAGTAATGTTAATCTCAAAGTGACATGGCATCCAATATAATCATGGTTTGAAAATGATAACGTCAAGAAGAACAATAATCAAAGTAACTAATAGTAATTAAGGTAAAGTCTGACAGATTAGTGACATTGTTACACAATTAGGACAGCTGTGTTCATGATAACGACATTATTACACAATTCGGACAGCTGTATTCATGATAACAACACAGTGGTCCCCACCTTGGTTTTGCCGTTCAGTGCGCTCAAACAGGGCAAACTTGGCAGGATTGTCAACCACAGTGAACTTGTTAAGCAGAGCTTCAATAACCTCACGGGCATGTGTACGGGAGCTGATGTGGAGGTGCTTGGCTGCATCCTTCGGCAGATAGAAGGATGTTCGGCGCTTTGTCGCGGTACTCTCTTGCCAAGAACCATCCTGCGTGGAGATGCTTCGGCGAGGCGGAGGTAAAGACACAGGCCTTGACAGCTTAAACTGGACCTTAATGAAACCTGTGTATGAGCCATCTCGATTCTGGACACAAATGAGGAAAAACAGAGAGAGAGTTAGACTAACGCAGCATAGCCTGTACTTTCTACACCACCATGGTCAGTCACTTATTCCACTGACTCTTCAGGCCTCATACATGTATCCCTCCTTCAAAATTCATCTCATCATCAGTCATGGTTTACAGGAGAAGTATTGTCCTGCTTTAAGGGGACATTGGTCAATAGACATGATGGAAACTGCTGGTTGTACTCACAAGGACCATGAAGAGGTTGCCATTGGTTTGAGCGTTGTACTCTTTGACTTTCTTCTGAATTTCACTGGCAGTCAGCTCCTGTCTCCCCCACTCAATCTGCTCGTCCTAAAACCAACATGGAAAGGGGGATTAAAATCATAGGCTGCAGCAGCCCTCTCCCCTTCACACAGTTTTGTTCAATTGAGAGGAAAGCATTTGTAGGAAAGCATTTAGTGCCTGCATTTTCCAATGGCAGATATAGATAGATAGATAGAGATAGAGATTACGGAAATAAAGGAACGCTGAATTTTTCAGGCATATTTTGAGTCTAAAATGTAAACAAACCCAAAATGTGTAATGCCTGCCCTAGGCCTGCCCAAGCCAGCAGCACAAAGCGCAAATCAGTTCCCATGCGGTAAAATTAGACTTATCAGCCAGGGAGGGGTGATAGGCCATTTCCTGTAGAAACTACTGGGAGTTGCTGGTTTAATGGAGATGGACAATGAATGCTATTGGCTACCATTTAACAAAATACAAAACGGTGGTTTCATGGTTAATGTATCACAGACTTATCTTATTTACTTTCGACTATTACAGTTAGACTGTGTCTTTAATTGAAACAAATCAAGAATAGGCTACATTAAATCATGCATCAAATCATATTATCGTATTAAAGAAAAATCATAATAAAAAAAAACATAAATCAAAATCATCAGGGAACACTTACAAATGGGAAAGGATAAAGCAGTTGCTAGGGACACACAATGAGCCATTATTGGGTAATCAAGTTAAGCAGCCTGGGTTAGTGGCATAAAGTGACCATGTGCATTTATTATTTAAATAGAGAAGTCAGACCTAGACCTCCCCCAAGAGGCAATTAGCCTAACAGCTGTTCTTCTCTGTCACAGCGAATTTTACCATTAGGCCTATTCCTATAATGTAAAATTCAGAAAATGTTCAGTTATTGTTTACGAATAACATTTTAAGACTATCTGTAGCCGATTCACAGCGATATGGATGGAAAGCTGTTTTTTAAATATAAATATAGGCCTATTCTAGGTAGGTTTCCCTCACCTGTCGAAGAGGTTTGCGAAAAAAAGACGTGCGCGCTGTGAAAAAGTGTTCCAATTCTGCGTCAGAATCATCCTCACTGCAGTAACCACTGCTCGCAGTACTGCCCCATGTCTTCTCAAATGATGGAATATGCTCAGCGCAGTCGGTCTCTTCTGTTTCATTCATCATCACCAAAAACGGAACCGGCTAACAAAATCGGTTTGTGCAACCGAGCGTTTTTCTATTCATTGATATTTCTACAGAAGAGACGGAATAAGCGCCTAAACTTTTAAGTTAGACCAACTGTTGGGAATAAGCTTGGCAGCTTTAAAGCAGCGTTTCTAGTAATGTGGGCGACTCTACATGATACTAATGTAGCCTAAAATGAGTCAAATCTTTACCCAAGCTTACTGATTAAGGACACGCGAAATCCCACGCGGATTGGTTGACAGATGCCCTGCCCTGCTGCCCGTCCCAGGACAAATAACCGAAACAGCCTATCAGATAAGCTACAACAAAAGATTATTCAGCTGCCCTGTGTGCTGTGACGTTTTACTCCACATTTATTGTGCTGTGACATTTTATGGCAAATTTGCCACACTAGTTTCTAAAGGGGTCGTCTTAGTGGTATGATGCTTTACTGCAAACCGAAAATAAAAGATGAACAGCTGCCTCATTGTGGAGTTGCTTAGCAACCTCTCCTCACTACCCTGCCGTAAATTGCATGCGGTTCGTGCTGAGCTGACAGTGCCGGAGGACGTATAGGTAATAAAATCTGTGTGAGCATATGGTAGGCTATGAGAAACGCGCTCTGGCCAGAGGAGTTATCGTGTCAATCCCAAACCCTCCCCCACTCGTAAGCTGTCATTATTTTATGCGCACATGGACAAATAGCCCACACATGATAATGTAGGGATGATGAATGAGAGACACAAAGGAAATGAGTAGCCTCGAAAATAAGGTACAAGAGCTTATGTCTGTAGACTACACATGCATTTGGCCAACTGAGGAATATACTGCATTTTCCTCTCTGAACAGAAAAAGGACAAACATAGACTTTACCTTTGCTGAAAAAAACAGCCTGGCCAGCTTGCTGGTTTGCTGGTTTAAGCTGTTTTTTTTTTGAGAGAGTTTTGCTGGTTTAGCTGATTAACCCAGCATTATGATGGCAGGTTGGACCAGTTTGTGCTGGTCATTTAGTTTGAAGTTGATCCAGCAATGTCCAGCTTTATGGCTGGTCAAATCAGCATGACCATTGAACATTTTTTTCTTCAAAAGGTTTTGTGAATCCGGCCCCAGCTTCCTAAGATGGTCACACCAGCAAGTCTAAGTGGTGGCCCAACCAGCAAAACCAAGAAAGACCAGCAAAAGCTGAAAAAAAGACAAGCCAAAACCAGCTAAAAACCAACTAAAACCAGCCACCAGCATAAGTTATTTTTTCAGCAGGGCAATCTGCATGAGAAATTGTCGATTAGACCTTACCACATTTGTGTCTGTTTCTATGGTCTCCTCAAAGAGGTCCGACTGATCAAGGAAGGCACTACTGTGGGTATAGCAGTCCAGCTGTATGAAGGGCTGGCAGCGATGATGACAGGTGTACTTGCAATCTACAAAAAAACAAGAAAAAAGAGTAATAGCTGAAAATTATGACCATCAAGTTCACTTTTTGTAAAGTATCTATAAAATATGTATAGTATAAATATAATGTATGTCTGAAGGCTGAATACGGGATATGTCTGCTTGAAAATGATTTACAGTGACACCTAGTGTTCACAAGGTTTTACTGTCCACAAACAAATATTGTAGGCCTATGTCAGAGTTCCCAAAAAATATAGCTGAGCTGATCTAATTTGAAGGCAAAAGTTCAATAGTTGTTTATAAATGCTCAAAATAATGGAAAAATTGCAACAATTGCTGTACCTTGGAATTATGTCACACACACTGCTACTGCATCTCTCCAACACAACCGGTATCCTAGTCTGTTAGAACTGCTACACAACTGGGGGGTGAGCTGTGCTCAGCCTTATAACAGCATTTGACCTGCTTTCATCATCTAAAATATGGGCTTTAGCATATTATTTCATGAATCTACTGTGCATGGGTCGAGCTACTCACTGACACAGCGTAGACTCTGCTTGTACAGGCCCCAGATGAATTCTCCACACAGGTCACACCAGGAGAGGTGTGCTTGGCTGCAAGGCTGGAAGTCATGACCCTCTCCTGGTTGTCCACTGAGCCAGGCAGGCTCCTCCACCCTCACGCTGTCCCCCACAAGCCGCACCACCGCACCCAGGATTGGTCGCTCCGCTGCCCGGCCCTGCCTTGGCGTCCGAGGGGCCGTCGGGGGTGGAGGTGGAGGGGGGGCCAACTCGATGCCATTGACTAGCGTGAGATCCTTCAGCTCGATGAGCTCACAATTCGACATGCTGAGACTGGGCTAAGCTGACGGGCATGATCCAAGCACAGGACCCTGTGTTTGTTGTTGTGGTTGTTGTTGTTGTCAGAGGGTCATCCACAGGTAAAGGACGGACCACATCTGTGTCCTTAGCTAGAGAACACATGATGTCTTGAGCACTGACAAAATGGTGAGGACTCCATTCTGAGGGGCCCGGAGCAGGCAGAGGATCACCAAAGGTGGGGTTATTATAGCTGCAAATGTGGTGCACTGAGCATCACTCAGAGGTCAGGAGAAGTGATCATACAGTCAGCAATGTAGGCCTATTAATGGCTATTAAGGGATCATCACAGAGAATCCTCTGTGGCTTATAGAAAATGTGTGAAGTCTGAGGCAGTATTATCCTGTGACAGTGGATTAGGATGTGCTGAGCAGAATGTTGTCCATCTCTGAGGCAGTCTGCATCCCGTGTATCTGAACCTCTGTCTGGTCTGGTGTTTTTTCATGGTATTGTCATCTTCTGGTTATATTATCTGAAATATAGACATTTAGAAAGATTTACAATGACTGTAAGATTAAATGATGGAGATTTTCTTTTTAATCTCAACAAAAGGACACATGGCAACTGTGACAGAAGTAAGTCCCAAAGGAAATTTCAAGATATCGGGATCTTAAAAACACAAATTAGCGGCATAGTATTGCGGGCAAACGCACAAACATGCATCGAAGAAATCTCAATCAGCATTGTAGACACAGAGACTATGAGAGAAAAGTCAAACCGTTCAGAAGTTGCCTAACCAGCGCGTTTTTTTTAACGCCCTGCCCAACCGTGACCCTCGATTGGGTGACGTGAATGAAAAGTGGATAGCCGACATTCAGACATGCCAACTGGGGCACCGGGAAAACATAACAACTGCAATCAAGTAACTCTGTCACTTAGAAGGCTGTTCATTACATTCCTCTGAAATTGAATTCTATGTTGTTTAGGGCATGGGGACCCAGCAGAAAATATAGAACCTGTTTCCAGAATTATGCACTGAATGATGAAAACTACATCCACGCGCCTTGAAAGTTAAGCGCTTCTCTGGACCCCTTTGTGAATACTGGTTTTAAAGAATAGACATCTAAGTCTACGCAACGTGAATCTAAAACAACAGATTACATGCATGACAAGAAGCTTAACAAACCTTTAGAGCATATATTTAGGTCACCACCAAGCAGTCGATGTGAACCAAGCCTACAAGTATATCACTCCAAACGAACAAAATTCATCAAGGAGGTAGGCTATCCGTCGCGATCATTTGCATAATTTGTTAATAAATTCACGTCAGGCAAGTCGGTCGATTTACTATTGAATTCAGATGGATTTCAGCTGGATAAAACACGCTCCTTTAATATCCAGATTTGAAATTTGTTGGATCCTTGCACGCCTCTGTCTTAGTGGGTCAGATCATCACCTGAGTCCATCAGAAAACTCAGTCGAAGGTGTTGGTGACAGGAGCAGAGAGACCCAGCTGGTTTGGAGCACCATCCATCCAACCTACTTGGTCTGTGGAGCATTTTGCGCATGCACGTCAAACGACAGATTAGTCGCTAATCTCCCCTCAGTGGCTGTCCTATTTCATGCGGGAAAGTGCTTCCAGCTCTCCCTCGCCACCGCCTCCCTCACTGAGCCAAATCCTAGAGTGAATCTAGGCAAATGGAAAGCAATCAAAATTATTCGCTTGGAGAATCAACTATTGAAATCACTTTGAAATTAACCAACTCCATACATTTTCTTTTGAATCCAGACTGAAAAATGAGAATACCATGTTTGTAGCCAATGTCTTATTTTTAAGCCTAATTCACACATTTCTCACAAATGCTTTCCATAGACTATATTAGGCTAGGTCTGTCAGTGAATGACCCAGATAGACCAATAAGATCTGATTGGTCTATCAGTTGGCATGCTTGTTCATGTTGAAGAATGTTGGATGACAACATTAAATACCTTAACATAAGAAAAACAATAACACGGATAATATAAAACATGAACACTGGAATATTAAACATTAACAGAACAGACATTAAAAATACAGAATAAATACTCATATAGAGTCAATATCAGAATCAAGAGTGTCAAGACTCAAGAGTTTATCAAGAGTTTATGGTGCCAAAAGTCTTTGATTTGAGGCTTTTGTATTCTAGCTGTGCCCTGTATGAAACATAGGCTGAGATACTGTATATTGGCCAATCAATAGCCTACCAACACGTAAGCTATTTAACAGTGTATATTTTTGACCATGCCATAGCCCTGTTACTTGAGATTACAGTGGTCTGTCTGTTGGAAAAAGAACAATAAAATCTGATTGCCCTACAATCTAGACTGCAAACTGCATGGCAGGCAGCTAACATGAACTGAATTGGGTAGGAAAATGAAACCAAAAGTGATTTTCTGTGCTTCACTCAGTTAGTGTTAGCTGCTGGTTCACTCTTCCATCTCTGCTCTGCTGTATCAAAATGTTCTCATTCTTTTCCCTACCAACAGCACTCAGTAACCCTGAACAATAGGGGTATGGATTATGGATCCTGTACTTTACATAACAGAAGTATTTTGAACAACATTGAAATCGAACTCGAAATTGGAAAGACAGACAGGAGGCACATAGCCTATGGCATGTAATGGGAAAGAAAATCTTGGCAAAAGGAGGAAACTGGGATCTTGGCTTTTCATTTCTCACCTCATGCACAACTTGTTTGGCATCTCCTCAGCTTGAAAAATCTCCACATTCATTGCTCCACCCTACCA
>JASCQY010000232.1:19637710-19648920 GCA_030264315.1 Sardinella tawilis
CACACACACACACACACACACACACACACACACACACACACACACACACACACACACACACACACACACACACTAGGTTGCCAGGTGTGGGGCTGTGAGCAGTGTGCTGGTTCTTCTCTTGCACAATCAGTGGAGCACCCTGAGGACCAGCAGTCTTACTAATGAACAAGACAACACACCAACGGGTCTGTGTGTATGTGTGTGTGTACCTGTGTGTGTGTGTGTGTGTGTGTGTGATTGAACAGAGAGAGAGAGAGAGCATGTGCGAGATGAAGACATGGAAAGAGTACAGACAGGGGAAAGGACAGAGAAGGGAAGATGAATAGTCTCTGTAACTAATGAGCCTCACATCCATGTTCTATTCACACTTTCTCACATATTTTACACACACTGGAAGATTGTTATGTCTAACAGCAAACATCAAGCAGACACTAATTACTTTTGCAAGTGTGTTGTTCTGAACCTAAGTGACAGTGCAGCCAATCTGTTTATGAGGATTGGCTTTTCTTCCTTTCCAATCGTACTGCCTGCCTTTAATAGGAACACAAGAAGATAAAAAGGAAGTTGTTTCTTTTTCTCTGTGACTGGTGGATGTATGGTTGTTTTATTCAATTTCACTGTGGGAATGGCCTCGTTATTTGTGGGGGTTAAGAAAGCGCTGATGGCAAGCGTATAAATCTGTCCCTGTTATATAGTGCAGCCGTGTCGTGCGTGGCCTGTCGCTGGAGGTCTTTCTTTGAGATGGTCTGGATGAAGTCTCTCTGTTACAGCACTGCACTGTCCTAAGAAAAGTGCTTCTTTTTACAGATTCAAAGCATGCCTCTCCTTCACCAGTGTTAGCCTATACGAGATGATTTGTCATTGACATCCAAGACACTTTTATTTACACAATTTTTACTGCCCATGAGAGGTCAGCTATATTTATCTGACATCTGACAGGGAATCTTTTACCTCATTCATGCCTTTGATTTTCTGGTTGAGGGGGAAGTGTGATTATTTATGTTGGAAAAAGAATGTCAGTGCTTGTTTGCCAAGCTACCACTCCCTTGGTATTGTATCACAAGCCACTGATTTGGCTGTGATATGATTTCTGTGTTTATTTGATTTTCCAATAAATTTGCAAATGGGCCGGTAGATTTTTTTGGTCGATGAATTGATGTTTTGTGCGAGTGTTAGGAGCTCGGGCATCTGTGGCATCAGAACAACCTTGAGCAGATCAAGACAACACAATCTAAATTTATAAACAGCTGTCCTATTGTTTAATTTTCCAAGAGACCATATTTACAGCAATGAAACAGACCTGAAAATGTGTACAGTACAGTATGTACTTTTCATAATCAGACTAATTAGTGGGAACTGGTACTGCTGCTGTCCATATCTACATAACCACCTCAGATATACCATTATGTATACATGTGGGAACATGTAAAGCTTTTATATTTCTTAATAAAAAAAGGTACTAATATTTTTGAGTATTTGCCTTCTATAGCTTCTGTAGACCAACTTTCCACAGACAGACAGACTCCTAAACAATTCAAAACTTTTGAAACATTCCCCATTTTTTGTGATTGAACTTCTTATACTCTCACAGACGTAAACAAAGTCTGCTCCTGGAAGGTTACTTGGTAGATACAGTATGTAAAATAAATGATCTCCAGAATTTTGCCTTACCTGTCTAAGTGTCAGGTGATATATTTGAAGCAACTGCTCTGTCAGCACGCTGAGGTTGAAATCATTTTTAATCACCAATTACCACAGTCAGGTACAGTATATTAATACAATTTATTTCACACTCATGATATACTGATACCTATTCTGATGGTGGCTGTAAGTGATCATTTTCTGATAGTACAGTACTGCCTCATTTATATCACTGTTCACATAAAGGTCAGTGTCAAACAAGTCCCCTTTACACAGAGTCAGCAGGCTGGCTGCATGATAAGTCCCTATTCTTGGCTGTGTCCCAAGACTGCTGCTTTCCTTTGCGGCTCATCCCTTTGAAACCTCTACTCTGTTAACGACCACAGAGATAAAACAGGAAATGTGAGAGTATAAAGGTGATCACTTCATGTTTTAGGGCTGCATTTTCTTCCTAATGTGAGTCATGCTGAAACTTGCCAATGTTATTTACTTAGATTCTTGACAATGCAATTTACTCAGATTCTCCCTCGATTCCAAGAGAAAACAGTGGAATTTCTTCCATTTTTTTTGGATTTTGGGAGGCACTAATGAGTCTAGAAAAAAAAACATATCAAAAGCATCACCATCAAGTGTTAGCATCAAGCAGCATCGAGCTACAAATTAGCTTATTAGGTTTTAATTGTCGGGGCTGGGGCAGACACAGCTTGCTATTAAACCAGACATACCAAACTCATAAGGGGAACCATGTCTGCCATCATGCAATCCGCATTCAAAGTGAAATATACTCCAATCAAATTCTGTTTTCAGACTGTGCATTGAAAACTGAGTGGAGAAGTGGTACATAAGGCCCATTCGGGTTGGTTTCCAATATGAAATCTGGATTGCTTTAACGTGATTTACTGTAGAACTGGGTATATGGCTGTTTGTATGGCTTCATTGCTTCTGTGACAAGGGGAATTGATTCAGCATGCATTATTATTCCATGGAAGGTGGACTTTTTTGTCACAGCAATAGCACCAATGAAATGCCAAAGTATTTGTATTGTATGAGTGGTTATATAAAATATGGAATTTGCTCTATTCAGCTGTAGAGGTTCCATAAGATAGTTGTACAAAATATTTAAATATGACTATGCTTGCTCATGTTTTGTCACAACCAAATAAAATGTCCCTTCATTGATTCATTGATTCACTGATAAGGCAATTGTGTCAATATAAATTGTGACGTGAAATCTTTCTGTTCTATTTCAGAAAAAAGAATGGCTGTGTCTGACCTGCCAGACACAGAGAGCCATGTCTGGAGCCTTGGGAGAACCTCCAGTCCCTGCCCCTCAGCCAATGGGATCCCCAGGACCACCAGGCTCAGCCAATCAGCAGCAAAGAGGCCCAAGTCAACAAGCAGGAATAAAGCCCACAGGCCCTCAACAGCACAAACCTCCTGGTGCTCAAGTAAGTGGATCTCACCCATCGCCAAAGCAGGTGGCCTCCCAGAGTAAGGGTCCAGCCCAGCCACAACCAAGCAAAGCAGCACCTGGCCACCCTTCACCAAAGGGTGCAGACACCCGGAAGCAACAACAACAACAACAACAACAACAACAACCCAGTGTAAAACCGAAAGTAGAAAAAGAAGGGGTCAAAGCCTCTCCTAAAAAGGGGACTTCAGATGTTACCAGCGTAGTGAAAGAACAAAAGAAAACCAGTGACATGCAGAAATCTAAACACCATGACGTGAGTGACTGCCAGTGGCCTCCTGACTGCATGGTCTGCATGGTCATCTTCACTCTTAAAAGGGGTGCATCCGTAAAGCATGTTTCTGTTATAATTTATTCAGAGAATTAGAATGAGAATTTTTTTCCAAATATATTATTTGGATCATCTGTTGAGTCGTCACCAAATGTAGTCATCTACATTCATTTGCCTCACCTACTCATTTAGCATGGTAATTGCACTCCCATGAAAAAAACTCGCTTCCTCATGAATTAGAATCAGTGTGACTTGTCTCATTTGTCTAGTACAGGTACTGTATCTGTTTCCCAAATCCAATTAGTTGTAAACCAATCAGCAACTTCGGTGGTTAGCAATGCACAATTCCATTGCAACCAACAAAGCTAACTTTGTTAGCAACCATGATTTTGGGAAACATACCCCATGTCATTAACCCATCCCCTGATACCATAACTGTTTTGACTATTTTGTAAAGGTCCTTAAGCCTTACAGTCATATCACCATACATGTATGTATTCCATCAGCCATTGTTTTGAGCATGCTGTTGTGTACGTGTTGTATTGATGTTAGTTTCTTTTTCTGAAGCAAATTACCTCACTGTTATGAATGTTGACAAAGAAAATAGCCGATACAGCTCTGAGATGACTTTTCTTATCTCTCTCTCATTACAGGACTCAAACAAATCTAGTACACAGAGCCTGAGTGATACAGGGTACTCATCCGATGGCATTTCTAGCTCCCAGAGTGAAATCACAGGCCTGATACAGGAGGAAGGGGTGAAGCTGAATGAGAGAGGGCAACCTATCAATCAGGGCAGCCCCCCAAGCCCGTCAGAGCTCACCAAGCTAGAGAGCTCCATGAGACCCCTCTTAGAGTCAAAAAGCACCACAGAACAGGGCAAGACACAAGATGACCAACAGAGGCCTGGCTCCCTTACCATCTCTAAGGAGCAGCGCTATGATTCTGATGAAGCTCGCGAGGTATCTTCAGATGAACTTGGCTGCAAACTGCGTCACGACTATGTAGAGGACAGCAGCGAGAGTGGACTGTCTCCACTGCCCTCTCGACAGAAGAAATCACAGAAAGACATGACCGATGAGGAGTTCATGAGGAGGCAGATAATGGAAATGAGTGCAGACGAAGAGGAGACAGGGGAAGGTGATGGATATGGACAACAAAAAACGAAAAAGAGCCAGAAACAAAGTGGAGATGCTGCAAAAGACAAGCGACGACTCACTCAGCATTCCAGCAGTTTTGAAGAGGACACCAAAGGTGCTGATGGTGCATACAAAGGGGACGGCGGTGATGGAGTTGTGGCAGGGGGGCTTAGACGATTCAAGACCATTGAGCTGAACAACACAAACAGCTACAACCGTGACATTGAGCTTAACACAGAACATGACCTTAGGGAGCCAGAACTTGAGATGGAGAGCCTGACAGGGTCACCTGAGGAGCGGTCAAGAGGAGAATATTCATCAACTCTGCCAGCCACCACTCCCAGCTACACCTCAGGCACCTCTCCCACATCTGTATCTTCCATGGAGGATGATAGTGATAGTAGTCCCAGCCGAAGGCAAAGGTTAGAGGAGGCGAAACAGCAGAGGAAAGCTCGGCATCGCTCCCATGGCCCACTCTTGCCCACCATTGAGGACTCATCTGAGGAGGATGAGTTGAGGGAAGAAGAAGAACTCCTGAGAGAGCAAGAGAAAATGAGGGACTTGGAGCAGCAGAGGATCCGTAGCACTGCTAGGAAAACCAAACGTGACAAAGAAGAGCTGAGAGCACAGAGACGAAGAGAGAGATCCAAGACGCCCCCCAGTAATCTGTCCCCCATTGAGGATGCTTCCCCAACAGAGGAACTGAGGCAGGCTGCTGAGATGGAGGAGCTTCACAGGTCTTCCTGTTCCGAGTACTCACCCTCAATGGATTCAGAAGCAGAGGGCTTTGAGGTTGGGGGTACAAAGATCTACAAGTCTGGCAACCTTCCCACATTTATGTCTCTTTACTCTCCCACAGAAAAACCCTCAGCAACGTCACCATCTGCTGCAGATAAATCACTTAAAAGTGCTGAGGAGGTTTATGAGGAAATGATGAGAAAAGCAGAAAGGATGCAGAGGCAAGGCCAACAACCAGCAGCTCAGCCGCATAGTGGTCACGGATCACCTCAGTTAGGCAGAGACAGACAGCACCTGGATACTGAAAAGACAGTTTTGACACCAGGCTCGAGTCCTACCCAGATTGCAGCTCCTGTGTCACTACGTGACCCAAGTGGTGCTGGTCGCGGGGCCCCAGGAACTCAAGCAGCTCAGCACTCCAGAGGCCCACCAACAACTGGTGCGCCTGCAACAGGCCCACAGTCCAATGTTCGGCAGCCAGGTATGGTTGCTGGTATGACAGGTAGAATAACAGAGATGACACAAGCCTATAGTGGCCAGAGAGATCCCAGAGCTGCTAGTCAGGGAGCACCTCAAGGCTCAGCACCTGACCCTGGTGCATCCAGTTTGTCATCAAAGGTATTTTCATATTTCAAAGGCCCCAGTCCCCAAGGTTCCCCTGCTGCTTCACCTACACAGAGTCCCACTCGTGCTCCTGCGCCCACCACACATGGTGGTCCTACCGCCACAGCAGCATCACAGGGCTCCCACATACCACAACGAACTGCAGCTCCACGTCTGTCAAGACAACAGTCCTCCCAGGAATCACCAGTCAGGACCCCTGAAACTACCAGTCCCGTGAGACCGATGACCGTAAACTCCTCTACCTCTCCTTTGTCCTCACCAACAAGACGTCAACTGCCAACGATCCCATCGCAGACTCCAGCATCGAGTTCTCCAACGTCTCCTCAGTCCCACCCCACCTACCACTCTCAACCTGGTTTACAAAGAGCCCAAACTGCAGAAAGAGTTAGTGTTGGCATGAGCACAGTAACCACTACAACGTCCTACAGCCGTGGCTCTTCGCCCTCGGAAAGCATATCACTTTGTCGAATCTCAACTGTTCCAGGAACATCAAGGGTGGTAGAACAGAGTCAAATGCCGACAGGTAGTAATGTTGTCGACCTAAGAGCCCCAATGAAGCCTACTCCAATCATCATGACAGATCAAGGCATGGACCTAACCTCCCTAGCATCAGACACAAGACGATATTCCTTTGGTTCCGAGAACACCCCTACTCGCCTCACTGCAGTTCAGCCCTTGATCATGAATCTGAATTCACAGGAGCAGACTCATACAGCTCCGACAACCCCAACGACAGTTAGTGTGACAGTAGCAGCTTCAATGTTCATGTCCCAGCCAAAGCAACCTGTAATATATGGAGACCCCCTTCAGAATCGTGTTGACTTTGGGCATGGCGTTGGAGCTCCTGTTTGTCTGACTCAGACCAAACCGCAGTTGCCCGACCCAGTCATCCCAAAAATCGACGCCTGTTTGGAAGACTTAGGCATCCAGCAACAAGAGTTACAGAGGCAACAACAGAAACTCCAACAGCAGCAGCAGCTCCTAGAACAGCAGCTGCAGCAACATCAGCAGGCCACCACTTTTGCTCGCTACAACTTGGCAAATCAAGTCCAGCCAATACTATTAAAGAAAGACCTGGTGGTTAGCCAAGCCAGCACTGGAAATGCAGTCACTGTCAGTGCCATCCCCAGAGCGTCTCCCCTTCCTCCCCAGCCCTCTCCTGGTTCTACTGGCTCTGCGTCTGCCTCTCCAACACTTCCACATGACATATATGGAGGAGTGGCCTTGGAACTGAAAAACAAGCCAACAGTTGTGAATCTCTCAACGGGTAAGCCCCATGTCATGATGGTGCAACTTGATGAAAGTAATGCTTCCCAAGGGTCTACAGTGACACAGCTTGTAAAACAAGAAGAACCTCCTCCTCCACCACCTGCACCTGAAGTTCTTGATCTCACCGGATCCCAAATAAAATCTGAAAACCAGGTTGCTTGCTGTGACGTTGTCTATAAGCTTCCATTTGCTGCCGGATGCACAGGTTCCCTTGTTCAGAGGCCCAAAGTAGGACCCACAGACCAGAATCCCACAGGTGAACCCTCTCAGGCACCTCACCCTGTTCCCTCTCAACATCCTGGTACTGGGCAGCAGCCTCAGCCTGCTGCTGTGCAAGGGCCAATCAGTGAACAGCAGAAGCATTACAATACCTTGCCAGCTCCTGGACGCCTTCAGCCATCAATGTCAGACACTAATTTGGCTGATGCTGGACTTCAGTACTATCAAAGGGCCGACCCAGGTGATCTTGCTGTGGATTTGTCCGCTATGAAACAGGCATATGAACAAGGATATCTGGGGATGGGAGCACAGTATGGCTCCTACACAGACCTGCGACACCAAGCAGATGTTGCTGGCCCACCCTTACCCCTGAGAAGGTATGGCTCTATGTCCAATATCAACGCAGACTATGGCTACTCATCTCGAGACATGGCTGGCTTTCAAGAATCCAATCTTGCACAGTACAGTGCTACAACAGCCAGGGAGATTGGCAGGATGTGTGCCGCTCTTAATTCCATGGATCAGTTTGGAGGCCGTTATGCCAATAATCCTGAACTTCTCCAGTTTGCTGCTAGAACAGGAGGAGGCCCAGTAGGAAGACTCAATCTTCAACAGGGTTTGGCATCAATCAGAGCCAATCTGATGTATGGTCTTGATGGTAGACCCACTGTCCAAGGCCAAACACTTACCAACCTTATCAATGCCAGACAAGCAAGCCTAAGAGCACTGTATCCAACTGCCATGAGAGGACCTGATGGCATGACATATTCCACTATCAATACCCCAATAGCCTCCACGTTGCCAATAACTACCCAGCCTTCCTCTGTTTTGCGACCCATGGTACAAGGAGTGTATAGACCATATCCTCCCAGCAATGTGACTGCTGTACCCTTGGCTAGCCTCACCAGGTTGCCTCAAGTGACTCCAAGGATGCCTCTGACTTCACAAGGTCCTTATAGATATCCAGCTCCGAATCGTTACCCAACAACGATCCCTCCTCCTGTAAGCATCCCAGAGTCAAGCACACCCACTCAAGAAGCACCTATGTACCTTGGAAAGCCTTCAACAGCTGGGTCTGTGAACACTGCCTCAACAGTCCCAGCTACCCAACCTGTCACACATTTGACATACACCAGTGGAATGTCAACCCAATCCACTGTACCACCCACAAACCAACTGGTACCCCCGCCTCACTTCCCAACAGAGGTTCCTTCGGCGCAACCAGCACAAGCTCAAGGTTCTCAGCAAATACCATCACAAGTCCAGGCTCAAGATTTCTCCCAGATTCAGCAAACACAGGCAGTAGGTCAGACTCAGCCACCATCAAACACGGCCATCACAACCAGTGGAAATGCAGAGAAAGACAAGGAAGACGAACGCCTGAAGCAGCAACAAGACCAAGTATTGAATTTAGAAAGAGAGCGCATTGAGCTGGAGAAACTTAGACAGCTGCGTTTGCAGGAGGAGCTTGAGAGGGATCGACTTGAGCTTCAGCGTCACAGAGAGAAAGAGCAACTGATCGTGCAGAGGGAGATCCAGGAACTGCAAAGCCTAAAGCACCAGGTCCTACATCAGCAACAGCAAGAGAGGGAAACTCAGCTGGTCATGCAAAGGGAACAGTTGGCCCAGCAGCGAATGCAGCTGGACCAGATCCAGTCTTTGCAGCAGCAGCTACAGCAGCAACTGGAGGAGCAGAAGAGACAGAAAACAGCAGCGGTAGAGGCAGCCGCAGCTGCAGCAGCAGCCGAGGCCGCTGCAGCGTCAGCTGCTGCTGCAGCTGCAGCCACCACCGCACAAGGAGCCATACAGGGTGTAGTGGTCGGTGGCCAGTTTTGGCAGCCCTATGTAGATGGCCAGCCAGTGCAAGCCATGATCGCCTCGAGGTCTATTCCAAGCTCTGCCTCTGAGATGTCTTTGAAGAACAGTGAGGATGCCGGAGATGGAAGGGTGATCAGGAAGCAGAATTCAATGCCACGGCTCAGAGACGGGTCAGAGGAAGAGCCTGTGAAGAGAATTGCTGACTGCTGCGTTCAGACAGATGATGAGGATGCTGATGACAGGTACATGGGAAGACGTAGGAGAAACAGGCGCAACGTTGACTGTAGCGTTCAGACAGATGAGGAGGACCAGGGAGAGCTAGAGCAACCTGTTAGACGCAGGAGGTCACGGATGACCAAGCACTCCGAGTCCAGCACCGAAAACAAAGGCGATGCCGCATCTAGAGTCACCTCCAGCATTGCCATTCAAACGACCAATGACTCCTCATGCCAGACAGAGCCAGACCAGCTGGGCAGAGTTTCCCCCGCAATCCACATAACCATGGCAGAGACATCAAAGGTGGAGCTTTTGCACTACATCTCTGCCCCGGAAAGAACTCAGAAAGGAGAGAGCCTGGCCTGCCAAACTGATCCTGAAGCCCAGTCGCAGGGTGTGGTCGCACCACAACTCAGTGTACCCACTACTGTCAGTCCCTATACCACCAGTCTGCAAATGGTTGGTTCAGCCCCGTCCAAATTTGAAAGGAGAAAACCTGACCCATTGGACATTGGCTACCAGCAAGCCCAGCAGCAGAACGAGTCCCCATCCCGCCAGCCCCCCAAGTCCCCGCAGGTCCTATACTCCCCTGTGTCTCCTCTGTCTCCACATCGCATGCTGGAGACCACCTTTGCTTCCAGTGAGAAACTCAACAAGGCCCATGTAACGCCACAGCAGAAGGCCTTCACTGCCGAATCCCCTCAGAAGCACCAGTCTCTTCCAAGACCTATAAAGAGTGTGCAGCGCTCCATGTCAGACCCGAAGCCTCTCAGCCCCACCTCAGAAGACCCTGCCAAGACCCGCTTCTCCATGTACTCCAATCAAACTCTCCCCAGTAATCAGGTGAGTAGGAATTATTGCACACTAGCAATATGTATGAGCTTTTCAGCACTATGCTACTGTATATGTTTGCATTTACAGAATTATTCAACAGTTCCTGCTAACATACAGTACACAAGCAGAGGAAAACACACACACACACACACATACACATACTCACACACACACACACACACACGCAGACACACACACACACACATACACACACTTACTCTCTCTCTCTCTCACACACACACACACACACACACAGACGGAATCCATTACGCTTTCCACAGAGGATTTTCATCCTGGTTGTCATGGTTACAAGAGTGGTCCAAATTGTGTCATAAATTCATGAATGAAACTGAGTTTGAACAAAACCTCAATCATATGAGACTTACACTGAACCCCACACACACATACACACACACAAACACACACACAAATATTTGTGGATTACCATTTCATTTTTTTCTGAACTTTTAAACTTTGAAGTAATTGTAAAACTCAATGAATCAGAGCTAAAGTTGATTAGATTTGAGTGCAAGTCCACAACCACCGTTCTCTTCCTCCAGCAAGTAGATTACTGTATATTGACATCATCGCAGAGTGCATAAACAACAACATAAACAACAGTTTGGCAGTTAAATGAAAGACTCGATGTCACTATCTATGAAATCTAGTGTAACAGAGTTAGAAATGTATTGTACCATTATTGTGATATGACTTCAACATAAGACCTGTGTTGTTATTTTGCACACATTCTGAGGTTGTGAGTGAACTTTGCAACGCAGACAGAAAGTTTATTATTGTTTTTGATTTTACCACAAGTTTCTGCAGACGGAGATTAACGCGGCTAGCCCAAAACTCCGCTAGCAAGTTCATATTCATTCTGTGCATAGTTTAGATTAAAGGAGAAGTTCGGTGTGAATCAATCCATAGCTCTGTTGATCAAGGTCACTGAATGCTGTTCATAGGAAAAAGA
>JASCQY010000232.1:19649020-19662160 GCA_030264315.1 Sardinella tawilis
CTAGAGGGCAGCCAGGCTACTGAGATATCCTCACATGAACTGGCAAACATTCACCAGCTGTCTGAGCCAGACAGACAGACAGACACACACACACACACACACACACACACACACACACACACACACTCACTCACTCACATGCACCCACATTCTCTTACACTCACTCTCTCTCTCTCTCACACACACACACACACATACACACATATGCATTCTCTCTTTCTCTCTCTCTCTTTCTCTCTCTCACACACACACACATTCTCTCTCTCTCTCTCTCTCTCTCTCTCTCTCTCTCATGCACACACACACACGCCATGTGCTTCTCTGGCAAACCCTCTTACATGGCCAGAGGGAGACACAATGTGTGGGCTTCCTGGTGCTGCCCTGCTGTCTTTGGGCATGTTCAGCAGCTGGTCAGAGAGTATTCTCAGTCTCTAGCACTCAGTATGCTGTCAGAGCGTGGAAAACACAGATCCTCATTTACATTCGGAATGGAGGTGAAAAGAGTACATATTCGTTTTATGTTTGTTCAGCTATTCTTCACCAGTCCTCTGTGACAATTACTGAAATTTTCTTTGTGGATATTTTCAACATCCACAATGGGTCAACGCATATCTTGAGTTTAGTAAGTAGTCTCATTGTATTTTTATGTATGCATTTGCATCCGATGTAGTGCATGCTTACTTATGCTTGATAGAAAATAGACATTAATTTACATTGTGGACATTTTGACAAAACAAAGACAAAAACTGATAGCTATGAAATGATGATTTGATGTGGAAGAATGTTGTGGAATATACATGGTCTTTTTACTGACATAGTCTGGTCTTTTTACTGACAAACTTGAGCTGCCGTTGTGGATACATGACAAATTATTTACTTCAAGTCCATGTTATTAATTTATCATGGTGAAATTGCATCGAAGTGCTGTATGAAGACTATTTAAGTAACTAACAGCAGGTGCAAAGATAAAGTAAATTCGATGCATCCTTTTGAATAATCACAGTCGTTGGTGGACTGTGTGCACTGTTGTGTACATGACAGTGTACAGTGAAGTGTAAAATCTACAGCCAACACTGCACGCGGTTGTGTACAGTGCAATTAGTTTACTTTAACGTTTTTTATTTCTATTTTAAGAATAAGTCAGGGGAAGTCTTCAAACATCTGGCTATGTATAGCACACACACAATATTTATCACTGTAATTTTCCAAACTGTCTGACTTTCCAGTTTTCAGAACATTTTCTCATGGAGCATGGTGCTCTTACTAGTGTACCAATTTAATGGCTAACCCTCTCCGACATCTCTGTTCTCCAGATGGCTACCCTGCAGCAGCAGCAGCAGCAGAATTCGCTGATGAGGAAGGTGAAGAGGACTCTGCCCAGCCCACCCCCAGATGAGTCACCGCTCCCTATAGTAACCCCCGCCATGACCCAGATGTATGGCTCTCCAGGCATGCCCCAGAGGGTGCTGCCACGGCCGTCCCAGGGCGTCACCAAGGCAGGACTTCTGCACGAGCTCAAAGCCGTGGAGCAGGAGTCCTCTAAGCTCCGCAAGCAACAGGCTGAGCTGGAGGAGGAGGAGAAGGAAATCGACGCCAAGCTGAGGTATTTGGAACTGGGCATCAACCAGCGCAAAGAGACGCGAGTGAAGGAGAGAGAGAGGAGAGAAGCCTACTTAAGATCCATGGGAGATCTGAGAGATTACATGTCCGACAGTGAGCTAAACAGTCTGCAGATTGGTAATATTGGGCCCTTATCTGGAACCTATGAGGGCAACGGTCTACTATCCCGGCCCAGCACCGCGCCAATGAGCCAGTTTACCAGCGACCTGGGCACAGCTTCACAGTATCCTCCAACCTCCTCCTATGGCACATACCCTTACCCACAAAGCCAATCCACAGTCTCCCAGCAACCCACTGGAGCTTATCATCAGATCGGCTTCCAGCCCCCACAGTATCCGTCAGCCTCACAGCCCCAGCCAGGGACCTTCCAGCCCCATCCTCAACCCTCAACCTACCAAGCCCCAGGATCTTTCCCATCCCACAGCTACGGTCAGTCTTCCTATCAAACTGACATGACAAGTCACTCAGGTTTCCAGCCTCCACCAGGTTCGTCGCAGACTCTGCCCTACCCCAGCCAGACCATGTCTTTCCAACCCACCGCAGAGATACTCACCGTACACCAGAGGCCGCGGCAGACCTCTCTGGCTGACCTGGAGCAGAAGCTACCAACCAACTACGAGGTCATCAGCAATCCTGCAGTGTCTGTGGCCACCACAGTTCAAGACACCGGCTTCAGTGGAGGCTACGCATCCACAACCATGTCCAGCAGCTATGGCCAGTACAGGACCCCTGAGCAGACCCTCTCTGATCGTATCCCAAGCCCAACATCCGGGTATGGAACCGACGGTCTCTACACTACCAACCTAGAACAGAACATCCCCAGAAACTACGTCATGATCGATGATATCAGTGAACTCACGAAAGAAAACATGGGCACCACTGTGGATAGTCTTGGGCATCCCACCACTGGCCGTTACGGCAGCGAGAATGGGCCATCCACAAGGGGAAGTGGTTATGGTGAGGAGTATGATGACCCTTACGCCAGGACCAAGGGCACCACAGGATACCATCAGCAAGGCGCAGTGGACAGCCATGGCAGGCCAAGCACCACTTCGAGTTCCTCCTATTATTACGATGATTATAAACACTCGTCCGGTCGTGGCGTGGGATCCCAGAGGCACTCCTCCAAGAGCTTGGGGCCTGCTGTCGTCTCCACCAAGCGCAGCAAGCACAGGAAACAAGGAATGGAACAAAAAGTGTCCAAGTTTTCACCGATTGAAGAAGCCAGGGATGTGGAGTCTGACCTTGCCTCTTATCCTATGACCACGACATCTGGTAGCACCGGTACCGGAAGAACCAAAAAGCTTCCGGAAGATTCCTATGGGTTTAAAAAGAGTGTGTATGATGATCAGAAATATTACGGCTCCAGCCGTGAAGCCTTGGAAGAGGAGGAGCGTATGTACGGCTCAGGGAGGTCCAGGTCTACAGGATATGGCATGGACAAGATCTCTTCCCGTGACTCGAGTGGCTACAGGAGCAAATCCTACGAGAGAGACATGATGGAGCGAACCCAGAGGGGTACGAGTCGCAGCGGACGCACCTCCATGCGCCCCCAAAACTCAGAAGAGGAGAGTCCGCTCAGCCCCGTGGGGAAACCAATGGGCATCGGCCGAGGCGCGGTCCCGGTTGATCCGCACGACGTGAGGGGCCAGTATGGCTCCACTCACTCCCTACCAGACGTGCAGGACCACCACATGAAGGACATACCAAGGAGCCATGTCTACAAACCAGACGACCCTTACCTTGTAGATGACATGCATGGTGCTGTCTCAGACAGCGAAGGTAATTGGTGCTGAGCCACAGCTGCCTCGAATGCATGCTTTCTCTTTTCTTGAGCGGTGCACTTGTGCATGTTGTATCTGGAAAGCAGTGGGACTTTAGATGCTTTGTTTTTTAATTGTTGTTTTGCTGAGGATGTGACGCCCTGTGAATTACACCACTTTTGCCTATATATTTTTTGTTTTTGCATGTTGCATGCATGGCTTGGTATGTCTGTAATGCTTTTGCAATTTTGTTCGTTTTTGTACGTTTTGTTCATCGTTTTTGTCCTGTGTCATGTTCCACTGGTGATTTCGAAGAGCTTTCTTTTGCTTTGAAAGACTGCATGTGTTCATTTCTGGACTTCCACACCCTCTCTGCTGTGGGATCTGCATGGCTTTGCATGCATCTGCGTTGTGGTCTGGCTATTTGCCACTGTTTCACGTTACCAACTGATGCTTCTTTTTGACTCTCCAAAAAAAGCCTATCATTTGGGTCAGGAAGAGACAGACTGGTTTGAGAAGCCAAGGGAGGTTCGGAATAGCCGCTCTCGTCACCACGATGGAGGAAGCCACTCTGCGTCGAGCCGCAAGAGCAACGTGAAGCACACCTACCATGACTATGACGAGCCTCCAGAGGAGGACCTGTGGCCTCAGGATGAGTATGGTCAGCCCAGGCAGCCTTCGTCCACATCGGCGTCACGGGAACACCGCCACCACGGCAGCAGCAGTTCTGGAAGGCACTCGTCCCGACATTCCTCTGAGGAACCTCGATCCTCACGATCCTCGCGCTCTCACCCCAAGGATCCGTCTGCTCGGACCGGAGAAGGTCGTGGAACATCCGGAGGGCAGAGGAGAGGTGAGTCACGATCTTCCCAGGGTGGCTACCGAGACCCCGAGCACGCCAGAGACCCCGGGCACCACCACAGCTCTGGAGGTCAGAGGGGGCAGAGGCAGCCTGGCTCCTCCCGAAGAGGAGATCCAGATGCCAGGCAGCAGCAACAGCAGCAGGGGCCAGCGGGCCAGCAGCCTCCGCAGCAAGGACAGCAGCGCTCCACCACAGCTCAGCAGCAGTCAGGACGCCAGCCAGGAGGTCAGCCACCTGAGGGTGGCCCGCACTCGGGCCAGCAGACGCGCAGTCAGCAGCATCAGCAACCACAGCAGCAGCAACAGCAGCAGCAGCAGCAGCAGCAGCAACAGCAGCAGCAACAACAGCATGCGAGTCATCAGCAACAACCTACAAGTGCAATGGATGCTCCAGCCACCACAGCTGCCCCTGCCGGTAGCGCCACTGCTCAACAGCAAGCCAAGCCTGGGCCGACTGCTGCTCAAGGGCCACCCCAGCCAGCAGGACCAGCCATGGGCCAACCACCTGCAGCGGTCAGTGCCTTACCTTCACTATTATTCCCCTGTCAACGTTAGAATGTTTTAGTAGAAGTAAAACACACAATTGCAACAGTGAAATATGCTCTGATTACCCAACCCCCTACTGTACAAAGGAGATGATTTGATTAAATGAATTGTCTCTGAAATGGTCTGATGTTGTCGATTTGATCTCCTGTTTTGGGACACAGGCGAAGCCGCCAGCCTCTGCCACTCCTCCCCCCGCTACTGCTATAGGCGCCAAAGCAGCTCCAGGACTGGCAGGCAAACCACCTCAGATTCCTGCCACTGGAATAGGTGACACTGCTGTTCTCTCCCATTACACTAGCTACTCAAATAGTATAGTATGCATTCCATTCACAAACATTTCCTCCAGAAATACAGCACACTTGGTGAAAACAGGACCACATGATTGTGATTTGAAATGTAATTGAAATTACAGTAATTTATATAAAATGACAAAAGACTGCTACAGTCTACAGATGACCATGGCTGAACTGAGCAAGTGCCCCCACACTTAACCAGCTCGGTCATCGACAAATTACCATGCTAAACGGTGAAAGTTTAGTGCCATTTTTTGGCCATCCATTTGTTGTCACCAATTTTTTGTGTAATTCCATTATGTATACACTGTAATATTGCAAGTACAGCATGTGATGCTTTTAGACTTTACTCCCCATGAATACCACAGTGAGTTGATAAAAGACAGCAGGTTGTGTGTATAGTGCTGTATCTTCAAGGTGTGTTGTTCCTACATTTGATTGACAGGCTCAAAAGCCGCCCCCAGACCTGGGGGTATCGGGAGCGCAGCTGCGGGCCAGCCCCCTGCCGAGGGGGAGAACGTCCTCACCAAGATCCTGCAGGGAGGGGCAGCTGAGCAGGCTGGGAAACTGGGAGATGGTAATGTTCAACATGAACCACTTACAAACACACTGTGTGTCTTTTCTCTACATGCTTCTGTGTACCGCTGCATTGATTCATATTTTGTGCAGAATTTGCAAAGCTTGCCGAGATGCTGTAAGTGTGTGTGTGTGTCTTTTTATTTGATCAAAATATTTCTTATTTCTTTTTATTCATTGCATCGTAATTTTTATTAGCTGTTGTGATTTACACCGAGGAAGATTGTTGTGTGGGTATTGTCAATAGGCAAGCAGTTGGGTAGGTGACAAAGCGAACATCAGGGCATCATAGCAATTTAATCTCCTTTTCCTTCCTCTCTCCATCTTCTCTCTCTATTTGTATTACTGCCATCTCTCTCCCAGCTGTGTCTGCTCTGGGGAAGAAGTTCACCTCATTTTGGTGAGCAGCTGAGAGGAAGGTAAGCACTAATGAGATCAGCAGCCGCTAGCGGCCCGCCTGCCCGCCCGCCCGCCACGAGGGCATCACTTATTGTCTTGTGTTTATCACTTTGGCGATGAGGTTAGTGACAGTAATCTTGTTGTATTTCTTTTGCAGGATGACGACAGGGGGATGTGTGCGAATTAGTACTGGAAAAAATGAAATGCAACTGTTTTTATCATTTGATTTGATGTTACTTGGAAGGAGGATACCTGAGTGGCTGTGGTAAGTGTGCTTTTTTGTATGTCTGTTTTTTCTGATTAGACAACTTTAGAGGGTTGTGCAATTAAAACACTCTTTTAAGATTCTGTTTAGAACTTTGTGCATCATGAAAAGTATGAAGTATATCTATATTAAGTTGTCAGAATATTTAATACAGAATATTTAGTAGTAGCATTTAGATTCATGTATATGTATATGAACTTGTCAGAATATTTAATAGTGAATATTGAGCAGTAGCATTTAGATTAAACCCTGAAGTACCCCAGCAAATCTGAAGGACTACGACAAGCGATGCTAAAGATGTTTATGTGCACCATTTGCATTTGATTACCTTTCTGACCACGTGCAGTAATGAGAGGGCCTGAGGTGAATTGATGACTCAGGGGGAGCTTACTGCCAGCATTTAGCCCTGACACAAGTGCTTTTTGGGTCCTCTGGCTCACCGTACACACCGGCCCTACCCTGGGGGGCAGCTGTGCCCTGTCAGCAGGATGCTGCTGCATATGGGGCCTTGCATTCACTGCACACCACTAGCGAGGGGCCAGTGTGCGGCTCGCCTTTCTTTGGTGGGGTAGCCAAGCGTTGGACAGCAGCGCTAAGCAGGGTCTGAGTGCATGGAGACGCGTGCGGAAGAGCCACGCGATGAGGGAGACGGGCTGTCAGCAAAGCCTTTGGTGTGTCTGTACTGTACCGTATGCACAAAGGGAACTCAGTCAGCAGGCTGGGAGGGTCCTCAACTGGCCAGAGAAAAATATATGGAGCTTTGCAATATATAGACAGTCTGCTGGGATTGTAACATTTTTCACAAACCTAATATCTCTTCATTGACTGTTGCCCATCATTTTGGAACAAAACATAATAAGTTTTAAAGCAATTTACTAATTTTTGAAAGTTTTTTATTGATACTACTACCCTAAGAATAGCCCATACTGTATATATCAAAGAAGTCTGACTTGGGCTATTGGGCATCATACTCCTTACACACTGTAAGTTTTGCTGTCATGGTGCTGTGTGCACTTTGATGGTATACTAAGTAAACAGACCAAACATATTGGAGAAGAATTAATATGGGTTAATATGGCTCATTAACTGCTGACATTAGGAACAGGTCACAAAAGGTCATGTGCAGAGTCATTGAGTCATTGTGTCCTTATATTATGATAGAAGCCCCCATGCATTCTAACATAACTGTCAGAGGAGTTATCTTCATTCTGTTCCCATGCTACCTGACAATGAGATCTTTGTCAGTCTGAGATTGCGGTTGGTGGTTTTGTATTGGATCCGTTTAGCAGCTCATGTGGTGATTCACCAATTTGAATTTGCTCCAAGGGTCTCAGCTTTCACTGGCCAATAATCTAGACTTGGGTTCACCGAGAGGGCTCTGATCTCACAACCAGCCTGAGCCAGGGTCGTCCTCCTCCTCATACAGGGTAGAAGGTCAAAGGTCGCTGTTCTGATCACATGACCTCCTCTGGCTAGAGGGGTTTACCCTTTCACTCCAGTCGAGAAAGTGGGTTAGCCAGAGAAGTCTATAATTAGCAAGCAGATCAGTGTGCTAACTGAGGCATTAGCGTCCTGCCAAGGCTACACACATGCGGCTCCCAGAGTGTGATGAGTCATTAGAAAATAAAAATGCCTCCCAAACACAGTATAGGCTATATAGCGCTAAAAGAGCTAAATCCACAGGGCCTTTGGGCATTGTGGGGACAGAAAATGCTGGACTAACAAGACTATGGGATTAACTAGCGGTAAATAAGAGAGGCCTTGGATGTGCGGTGGGCGGCTCAGTCAGAACAGATTCAGCTGAAGCCTGAATTGCCCAGCCTTGTTCCTGCATACAGTCTCTCTGAATATGACTGGGCGTGATCTGATGTCTGTTTGAATGCCAGCGCCTCGTTTGAACCAGTGTGTGCAAGGGCTCAGGCTGAGGACGGAGAGAGTGTGGAGGAGCTCTGGGTTGGATGGAGAGAGTGGAGAGACTCTGGGTGGAGAGGGTGACTGTGGGTTGGATGGAGAGTGTGTGGAGGGATTCTGGGTGGGGATGGGTGGAGAGTGTGACTGTGGGTTGGGATGGAGAGTGTGTGGAGGGATTCTGGGTGGGGATCGAGAGCTAAAACAGGCTCAGTGCCTCTTAGGGCAACATGCAAACCTACTCAGCCTGGCGGATTATGGCCAATCCCAGCACAGCTCTGCCTGGGCAGGGCTAGTCTCATGAGGTCACAGAGAGGGGTGTGGCAGCGTGCATAGAGCCGGACAAAGAGAGAATGGAGCTGATTGCGCTGGCATCGGCATGACAACCCCATCCTAGAGTCAGGGAAAGATGCAAGATGGTAGCGTTTGACCTTGAGTGAAAATGAATATTGCACTGGCATTTTACAGAGGACATTTCATCCCATTTCATCCCATGTAAAGGTTATGTCTCAGAAGAAATTTATCACAAGCATATTATTTTTTTTCCCCAAAGATTCAGATATTGTAATTGAATTTTAGCTCTGATCTATTGCTGTAAAACACAGTGTAATGCTGCTGGAGTGAGGCTTTTGTCATACTTTCTACAACTCTGCCCTCTAGTGTCTGAGAGAGGAACATTGCTAACAGCATGCTAATCAAATCAACACAAATTACTGCCTGCACCTCAGGCATATATTTGCATACAGACATCCACAAGCATTTCTGTAAGAGTTTTGGGGGTAGCAGACTTACATCCTGACAAAAAATATAGTGATTTATATTTGCTTTATATTGTCTTTAGAATGGCAAAGATCCACCAACCATCTCATATGTTTCCCGTAGAAAACATATATGACTCTTAACTGCCCCACTGAGATACTGTAACTTATGGGCCATATAAATCCCCTCACCCCAGGCAACACTTGCATGTGGGTTAGTACAGGAACATGCATCTCTTGCCATTTCAGTAAGATGGAAAACATGAGATTGTTTTATCATTACTTTGACCATAGATTCTTGTCCACACATTTCCAAAGCTCAATATGTACAGTAGTCACTGAAATTGAGCTAAGAAATGACTCCCACAGTCTGCTATCAAAGAAAGTCAATTTGCTGACCATTCCGTTTTAAGGTTTAGTTTGCTGTGTTTGCCATATTAGAGTATATGGTCATTCCATTGGTTAGGATGGATGGATGGATATCTTTCATAGTTCAGGGCCAGTGTCCCGTAGTGCTGCTTGGGTTACTGTAGGTGTGTCGCTCAACGACACAACAAATACCACAGATACACCACAAATAAACTCTTATTTGTAATATTATTTTTTAAATCTTTCCAACTTCTCCTGATATGAGCTCCTCTCCGAAGACCATTTTCTGTGTCACATGACAGACAATATAAAACTTCTGAATTATGAATCTTGAATCTTTAAACCAGCGCAGAGAGTTAGACATTACAATGTCAATTTACCCTTTTAAAAATGTAATTTCTCCAAATCTAATAGAGAAGGTTATGTTGAAACATTCTGACATAACTTAACTGCATGGAATTAACAAAAGCAAAAAACAAATCCAGTTGGGACATGTTTTTCTTTCCTGTAGGACATTTCATTAAAGTTTAAGAGTGTCATTTCCTGTCAGATATTTCTCGGAATGGGATATTGTGCAGGGATGAAACGGAATATGTGTTGTTCCCGGAGGAACATTCTGTCAGAGCACTGGTTGCTATCAGTCCTAGACAGGGGAAAAGCACATCTAACAGCGTGTGTTGTTGTTGAGCTGTCTGTCACCACATTGAAATGAGCCATTCTGTCTGTCACTCACACCCCTCTCAGTCTGTGAATGGAGCTGGGACAGAGAGATCTGACCTTTTCTGCCTCCCTCTCTCTCTCTCTCTCTCTCTCTCTCTCTATCTCTCTCCCTCTCCCTCCCTCTCTGTCTTTCATTCTTTTACAGGTTGATGAGGTGGGATTTGCTGGCCTGTCTGGGCGGGTAGAGATAGGATCTCGAAAGGAAGATGGCTATTCTGCTGTGGCTCACTGGCGGGGACGTGTCCCCGTGCCCCTCTGCTTTGTGTGTGAGGCACGCCTGCAGTGCTCTGGCACCATGGAAACCAGGGAGCTCTCAAGTGAACAGAAGCCCCACTGGATGTACATACAGTACAGTACCTGTATGTGGTGCCATCTACAGAACATGTACCGTATGCCATGCATATGTACACTATGTATGGATGTATGGATGTATGGATGTATGGATGGATGTATTCAGCAGAAAGGACGAGCACACGTGGGCAGGCGGAGGTCAGCTGTGACCCTCCACAGGTGCAGCTGCTGTATTGGCGGCTGAGGGCACGTGGCCATTTTGAAAAGGTGTGGCTGTTGATTGAGAATCCTTAGCTGCAGTCGCTCTGGTACCCTGCTTACCCAGCTTACCACAGATAGGGCAGTAGCGCATTCGCTTTTTTCCAGTACTAAACGTGAATTTGGCTCCACACTGAGAGCTGGCTGGTGGTAAAGACCGTTCTTCCTCTTGTAAAGGAATGGACAGACTACAGCTCTCCACTATTAGAAATAAATGTAATGCTTGGTTTCTAAGATCTTGACATTCCACTATGGCGATGATGAGCCCTCTCTGAATGTTTTTCTTTTACTTTTTTTTCTGTCTTTCTTTCTTTCTTCCTTTCTTTCTTTCTTCTGCTGTTTGTTTATCCTTGACCTTGTCATGTGTTAAGCGAATGCATTGTGTAAAACGTGGACATGGGAATGCACGCACAAATATGAATATAGTGAAAATATTTAAATCCATATGTAAAGAAACCCATATCCAACATCTACTTCACAAGCTCCACAGAAGGTAGCCAGGGGCACACGGGGTGTGACTGAAGACTGCCTGATGTCAGAGCAGGGAGCCCGTGTCTAAGTGTTGCTATGGCCACATCTGCCCCTCGGCCATCACTAAGCCATCACAAGTCGATCCCAGAGCACTGGATATCTGGGATTGGTGTGTTGTTGTTGTTGTATTTTTATTTTATTTAATTATAATTTTTTTTTGCTTTTTGCTTTTTGTTTTTGCTTTCCATCTGCTAGTTTCTTATCATTTGCCTATTTCGTTTTCTTTGAAAATAAGAGCCTTATTCGTATTTTTGTTTTGTACTCGTATACCTCATATTTTTTTTAAAAGCAATTCGTATCATCCTTGCTCGATTTATTTTGCACAACTGTATACTAGTGTAAATGTACATATCTCTAGATTGAGCTCTGATATTGTAAAATATTCATTTGTGTATTTATGGATTTATATTTCTGGAATTGTATGGTTTGTTTAATGTTTGGTAATATTATTTATATTTTCATGATTTTTTTTCGTAATTATTCTGCATTTTAATCTTTTTTTTTCTTCTTTATTTCTATAAGCAATAGCATGCAGAACCAGTATAGAGCACAATGACGTTATTGTTGTTAAAATAAGTGGTTGGGAATCAGTGATGTCTCTTGATCTTCATTCTTGATATATCTGAGATTATTACACACACACACACACACACACACACTCTCTTGTTTAGGAGGATGACTACACACAGTACGCATGCACTCAAACACAGCCATGCACCCAGTCCGTAGGGAAAGGAACACAACCCACAAGGACACTCCCTTACACTGACGAGATGAAGAGTGGAAATCAAGTTTCATTCCAGATGTTCTATGCAATGATTGAAGCATACCGCGACACCACAAGTACACACAGCTGAAATCAATGACATTGTGTTTCTGCGGAGTCCAAAATGTGGATATGAACTTTGTATTTATCTATTCGTATGTATGGTGTATGACTTCTTGGAAAACAATTCTAGACATGTTTTTATTTTAGTGGCATGTTTAATCCCCTGTCCGGTTTGCGGTGGGGAAACTCTGTTGCCAAAGGGTTATCTGTGTTGACTTGTCGATCAAAGACGTCCATCATCCTGTCGCTTTAAGCATGGGTCCTGCTTGGCTACGCCTGGCTGCTTGTTCTGCTTGTGCTCTCTGTCTGCCTGTCTGTGGGCTGGCTAAGCCCTTCCAAGGCCCGGCTCCGGCGCGGCTCCGGCTCCGGCTCATGCACTGGTTACGCACCCCGAACCAAACCCGCTCGCCTTTGCCAAGTTCTTCACGACCTTCATGTCCTCGGCCTCGCATCCCAGTATTTCACACAGACCCATGTCCTTTGGGCTGGAGCGGTATAGCATTCAGCAGCTCTGAAGAAGGGCAAACGTGCAGAAATATCCATCCCATCCACCTGCACAGCCTAGCAGACAGGAGGCACAGAGGAATGTTCTAGAAGAGCAGAGATGACTGTAGCTAGCAGGCTATCAGACCTACTTCCACACTTCCAACATGCTGTACTCCATCAGCATGAGCTAAAAGAAACTTGCAGTACCTGCATTATTATCAGATTCAGTGCAGACAACCATACATATCAAGAGTTTGCATGAGGCCGTGGTATCCTAGATCTCCAATCACCTCAGATCTGAGATATCAGAGCCTGAGGCTGACAGACAGCAGTGGTATGTCAGGCTGTTTACAATCACAGTGTACGCTAAGAAAGAGGAACTTGTTTGTTGATTGGTTTTATTTGTCTTTCACACACCATTCCACATGAGGACATATTTGAGGTCCCTGGAAAATACAAACCCTGTTATCAATGCTAACCAGTGCATGAGCCAAGGCCTCCAGACCAATTTACTGTCTGGGCAAACAGACAGACCTGTACAATCAGACACAACCACACTGACAGAGACACACAGCACACACACACACACTCACACTCACACACACAGACACACACACACACACACACACACACACACACACACACACACACACACACACACACACAC
>JASCQY010000232.1:19713426-19729705 GCA_030264315.1 Sardinella tawilis
GTGTGTGTGTGTGTGTGTGTGTGTGTGTGTGTGTGTGTGTGTGTGTGTGTGTGTGTGCGTGTGTGTGTGTGTGTGGATTGGAATGCTTTGGTTATTATAATGAATAAAAGCATGATAATCTTGGCTGCAGAATCAGGAAGCTCTAATACTGTGTCCTCATATCTGGAGTCTGATCTCACCGTGCTGATATGCTTTTCTTGTGACTTGCTTATTTCCTCAATCCTCTTGGATCACTGGTCTGGTCTAACCTGCTTCTTTCCTTCCTTCTCTGTCCATTCTGTCGCTCCTGCTCTGCCCATCCCCACTCTGCACTGACCTTAACAACCACAGGATGATGAGGAAGGCATTTGGGCATAACCATTTCCAAAACCAAAGCTCTTATGTTATTTTGTTGGGGTGAGTGAATTTGCATGAATTGAGCCTGATAGACAGACAGACAGATACAGGACACTAGGCAGATCTCTGCATTCAGCTGATCATTGTAGCAACCCCTAATGAAGGGGGTGTTTCTTTTGGAAGTCTTTATTCTATTCAAGTTTTATGCTATTTAACTGACATACATGAACACTCCATACAGATGATTCAGTCACTACTGGAGGAGAACAGCCATGCCATGATGCTGAAACGACAAACTGTCCATCTGACCAGACATCTGACCAGACCTTACCTTCAATCTGTTGCCTTTGCTGGAGTAGGCGGCCATTTTGGCCCAGTTCAGTGGAAGGGGTGGAGACATGCGAGTGGGAGGGCCTAGCGAAGAGATTGACAACTGAGCAGGTGAAATTGTATATATATGAAAGAGGTCTTTAAATGAAAGCAGTAAAAAATACTGTAAATGCCAGTGTGAAATAAATACTTTAGCATAATGCCTGGTGTTGTTTGTGTTGGCTGGGCTTGTGATTCAAGCTTTGCAGTTCTTCTATAGCCAATATCTCTATCTTCTATAGTCAATATCTCCCCCTGTTTGACCAGTTGTCTGTTTGTCTGTGTGTGTGTGTGTGTGTGTGTGTGTTTGTCTTGTACTCCGATGATTGGGGCAGGATGGTAAAGCCTGAAGCAGGACTAGAGCGTGGACCTTGGCACATGGATTTGGATCCACCTGTTTGCATGCAAGTGCGAAGGAATCTCTTCTTCCGCCTGGACAAGCAACATGTCGGATCGGCAATCACCCCTCCATGATGGTCTTATCCTTCTAGCGCTCGACTGATCTGAGATCAGCTTACCCATAAACTTGCAGCTGCTCTCGCACCCAAACCAACATCTGCCTGGTTGTGCCAAGCTCAGGCGGCTCGTCCGTCATCCTGTTCACATCTGCCTGGCTCCACCCCTCTCACTGACACTGATCTGCCCAGCTAGTGCTCCGCCCCCCGCACCCCCGCATGGCGCCATCTTGGCTCCTTGCCTTTTTGGAGCCCCTCCACCTGTCTGGACCAACTGCCCCGCCCTCTCTCCCTCCATCTTTGCGATTTCTCAGACAATATCTACCTGTGTATTCACTTTATTTGATTTCTTTGGTTTCGTTTTGATTTATAGAAGTGTAATTGGATCTACATTTTTTTTGTGAAATGCGGTAGCCTGCCAAGTTTACATGAAAACATTTGTTTACCTTGCCTTTGTATGTCACAACACTGCACATGTTTTGGTCACATATCAGGGAAGCAGAAGTCAAGCGGAAGTCTGCCCCCTAGTGGCGCCCTCCAGTAAGGCTCCCATCAGCACGGCCTTACAGGCAGGCAGCACAGCACAGCCTCCCAGCCCCGGGAGAAGAGTAGGGCCTTGTGTGCATAGCTGTGGTCTGTCCCATCCATGTTGTTACCTCAGTTCAGCAGTCTGAAGCAGTTCACCTCTATGCAGTCTTCAGAAAGGGGTTTGTGCTGCAACTCTCATTTGGAGAGTGCTGGTGAGAACAATTTTATTCAGTGTGTGTGTGTGTGTGTGTGTGTGTGTGCATGTGTGTATGTGTGTTACATTTATCATAAAAGAAACAGTATTGAATCCTACTGGTCAGTTTTGGACTTTTGCAGTTTTGGAGCGTTTCTCCTTCGTCAGAGTGTGTTGAGCTCGGTCTCCCAGACCCGGCACCTATGCACCTCTTCCCCTCTTCCAGGGATTATTTCCAATGGTGCTTCAGCTGGTGCTGCAACATGCGAATGCTTCAGATCCAGCACTCACGCTCTCAAGGCTAATGTGCTCTGCAACAAAAGAAAAGAAACAAAAAGAAGAAGAGAAAAAAACTCCAGGTGAGCCCGCAGTGCAGATGCACCGGTGACACTTGTGCCGTTCGGTGTGTGAGCGTCTGGCTACGGTCTTTCCAACCCAGTCGTGTAGTTTCAAAAAGAGAGGGACTGTCATCAACATGTCCAAAGCCTGGGGGCTGTGTACATATACCTACCTAGATAAAAAAAGAATCAAGATAAAAGAAGGAGTCATATCTCAAGTCCTACAGACCATCCACTGGTTGCCCAAGTGTTCAGAGCACAGATGATCATAATAATTGGGAGCCATGTTCTTATCGAGTAACTGTTTTAATCGGTCAGGGTCAGCTCTTCTCAGAGGACCTATCTGTTCTGTGAAATGTGGTTCTGCGTGTGTGTGTGTGTGTGTGCGTGTGTGAATCTGTAGTTTGTAGAGTTGGTGCCCCTTTAGTTGCTAGTGTGTGGGTCATTCAGTAAGTCCTTCAGTAAGTCGGTGGGTCTCCACAGCCGTATGACCAAATCCATCAGTCGGTCAGTCTCCCATTCATTTCGGTCAGCTCATGCCAGAGCTGTTGCACTGAACCCTGCCCCGTCTCTGTGACCCATCAGTGTCCCCTTGAACTTGGTGGCCTGTGCCTCGAGACATTAGATATATAAACATATAAATATACATAGATAAATATATATATATATATATATATATGAAAAATAGATATATTTAAAATGTGTCTTTATGTGCTCAGAAAATAGTGACTTTAAAAATAACTAGAATGAGAACAGAATCTTTTTTTTTGTTTTGTTTCTTTCTTTCTTCCTTCCTTATTTTCGTGTGGCCCTCAGTATTCTAACCTGTCCTCTTGTGGTGTCTGGAGTTTGTCAGAGACTGAGTGTGTGAGTGCGTCTGGTTTGAGTTTCTTCATCATTGGCCTTCAGTGATCCCCCTCTGGGCATGAAGTGGCTTATACAGTAGGTGAAGGATCCCTCGAGTTACGGTTTGTCAGATAGTCTGCTCGTGAGCCTTACCTGCTGTTCCTTGAGATTTAGTTCATCTCAACTGTAGGATTATCGCACCGAATGCCGAGTGTGAATTTGATTCCGATTTTTTTTTTTGGAATTGCCACTATGAACAAGCATCTACTGTAGAAGTGGTGGTAAATTAAACAGGTGTAACCACATCATTAAAGTTGCTCAGCCCAGACAGAGAGCTCCAGTTGTTCAAGTCTGCCTCTAGCTGGAGATTCTTATGTGTCTTACTCCTGCCACTGAAAATGTATTAATGCTTAGGTCAATTTCAGTCTCCTTTTTCTGTATCACCCAAAGCACTGCTGCTTGGGTTGCAATGCAAATAGTCATTGCCAAGATTTGATGCGAAATATGTGATGTCGCAGGAGCTACAAGACGAATCAGCACTGATGAGTGAGGACTATCATGATACTGTTAAAGTGGAAGTTGAAACAGCTCAGTCACTGAGGCATTGCCTACTGGTTTTGGCCGGTTGACTTTGTGTTTGTTTGTTTGTTTGTTTGTTTGTTTGTTTGCTGTTGTCCTTCTAATGTTCCTCTCTCCTGTTGTGAGGTTTTGTGTGGACCATGTCTGTCCGGGTGTTTTTAGACTAGAACACCAGAAAATTCATTCCATGGTAAAACAATAAAAGAAAAAAGCCGATTATTAGACTGTTAGCGCTTCTTCTCTCTAGCCCCATTCCAGAGGGGCGGTTTGCTCTTCCATGTTCACTAGTGTTGTGACTGTCGTACGAGTTCTCTGTTCACTGTGAAAGTCCCTTGTTCTCCGTTGGCTGGGTGCGTGTAATTGAGAATATGTCTGTCAAAATTGACCTTCAAAGAGCGCTGCGGGTGGCCACTATGGCTAGCCTCATTTGCTTTTCTGCTTTTGTCATTCTGTGTTGGTCAGTAGTTGAAGTCAGTAGCATGTCTGCAGATTAGGCAGTGCGAAACGACAGAGAAACGTCCAGACATTTCACTTTAACTTCTATTAATATAAGGGGGGTGGATGGCTTGGTTTCTTTCCCTCCTCCCTCTTCAGGTCCTTCCACTGAATACTTGAAGCAGCAGGGCATTCTTCTGCCCTGACACACATTATTATATAGTGGACATGGCTGACTAAAGAAAATGAAAAAAAAAGTGCTGTTGCATGATGATTTTTACTTGATGTGCCAACTAATAATGTGCGCAAGAAAAATTGGGGAAGCTGTCTTGGCCTCTATGCATAATATGGTATGACAGGGGTACAGTATGGTGAACATATGTTGAAAAGATGGGAGTTTTATCCACTGGCTCAATAAACCAATAAAGCGAATTTTTAGCCATTGGATGACAGGCGCTAAATCGCACAAAAAGCTTGGTGGCTTGAGAAAAAAATATCAAGGAAATGTGTGACTCCTATATATGTTTGTTTTTCTTGCCCTACTTTTTTGTTTTGTTTTGTTTTCTTTAATGATGTCAAAAATGCAAACCTCTGGATGAAGCATAACACTGTGACCAATGCCAGAAACATGTTTTCTTTTGTTGTTGTTATTTTCACTTTTTTAAAAAGACAATTTGTTTATATATTTCAGTTTTTTCTATTTTGTTATTTCTATGGGTTATGCATTTGAATATGTGAGTTTGAGATTGTAATATTTGTACATGTAAATGTTTTTGCGTTGTACAGTAATGATTTTGATGATCCGAGTTTAATGTGAGTGTCCAGCATGCTGAATGATTACTTGTGTGAACGTGGGGTTAAAGTCCCATGGTGCATCAGTCCTCATCCAATAATGCATCTGCATTGTGCTGGTGTGATGTGTTTGAGAGTGGTGTATTCCCTCTCCTCCTGTACCCCCATAGGTGGACAGCCTGTGCATTTGCTTTATTCTTTGATTTTGGAAATGAAAGTGAGTCTGCATGTCTCTGGGGTGTTGTTCAGCAAGCTGGGTAATGAGTTGACGCTGCATGTGTTTGTGAGTGTGTGTGTGTGTGTGTGTGTGTCAGATAGTGTGTGTGTGTGTGTGTATGTATGTGTGTGCATGTGTGTGTGTGATTGGGTGGGTGTATTTAAAGCGAGAATGAACATAAAGAGTGATTTCAAACTGCCCCTCAGGAGAGAGGTGGAGGGCGGAGGGTGGGTTTGACTGATATTATTCAGCATGGATACTGTTTGTCATGTTTGGTGTTCGTGAATCCAATGAGGCTGTCTCCAGGGACACCCGGCCCCAATCCTGCCCCTCCCTCCCCCCTGGTGTTTGCTATTGTATGTGCTCTATCAGAATATTACTGAGTGTTGGCCCGCTTGTTTATATTCATTCAATAAAAGTGAATTTCTTTCTGAAGCCTGTGTCTGTCAGGACGTTTATTTACTGTAGTGACTATAGAAAACATCCTACTGGACATTGGATTGGGTATTAGAAGATACTCTTTCATACCAATATCCACACCAGGATATTACATTTGCAGTAGATTCACTCTCTCTACATGGCCTGTAATTAAATTCAAAGTTTGCTGCAGTATTATCGTACCCTGTTTTATATCGGGGAAAGAGAAGTATTTCATGCATAAAAAGCTAGCTGCGAGGGTTTTAGAGTGTTAGCTGTTGCTGTCATCATTCATTATATCCTGTCACACCATAAACCCTTTGCTAAGTCAGCCGTTTTAAAAAGGAAACACACAAGTTGAGGTTCAGCACTCCAAGCAGAGTAGCAGAGATGAGAGAATCGCCCCTGGGCTGCTAGTGGCCACCTGTTACTGCTCACCAGTCTGACCGGCCTGACAACTGGCAGGAAGTCAGCTGCCACCGCCCCAGAGACTCAGAACAGGTTGCTGGGATTACGGGGATTCAAATAGGACATATTCCAGACAGAATATGAAAGAATTAAATCAGTAAAGAAAGAAGAAAACAAAAAATGCATTTCCATGTACAGCCATCACCCACAGACTAACCTTATACGTAGATGAAGAATTGGGAAATTACAATCCATTACAAAACTTTTTTCAGTGTTAAAATAAATACAATACATTTGAGCATTAACAGGCAATTTGCTTTTATTGTTGGTGAGTTAAAGTAGTTCCAAATTCACATGAATATAGCACAAAACAAAACTAGAAAAATCATGATGGTGAGACTTGGCTGATTCTCAAAGCAATTGGAGAAAGGTAGTCACACAGCTGGTGTGGGTGTGGTAGCTCATAACTTTCTTGGGAAGTGACTCACAAATGAATGTTGATTGTGAACCTGACCACAGTCTACAGAGAACAATAATTAAACAAATAGTCTGTATGTACTGTATAAACCAGGACAAACACACAGTGCTCAACTACCTCAATTCCAACAAATAAATAACAGGTGTGTGTAATCAGTGCTTATGTGGACAGAGGAGAGGATGAGAGAACAGTTTGTTGTTAAAGATAAAGGTCTATCTTTCTTTCTTTCTTTCTTTCTTTCTTTCTTTCTTCAGAGGAAGTAAGAACAGGCGAATGATCAGCAGCAGACTGAGGCAAATCAAGTCACCAGCTGCTGAGTGTCCCTGTGCTTACAGTAAAGGAATCTGGGTATTACACAGTAAAACCTATCACATGAGGGCAGGGGGTGTTGTGTGAGAGTGTGTATTTATGTGTGTGTGTGCGCGTGCGCGTGAGTGCGTGTATGTGTGAAACTGTCCAAACAATATTTAGCGTCCTCGCAACATGGAGTCCAACAGTCGATCGCCTCTGTCTGCGAACCAATAGCCAGCCATGGCTGCCACCGCCCCCATGAAGATGGATGTGAAGACCATGTCCCCCTTGGCTGCCAGCGTGGCCAAAGCGCACAGGATCACGCCAAAGAACATCTGCTGAAGGACCTCCACCTCCTCCTCCTGGATGTCATCAAACAAGCCTTTCTCATGGGCAGCTGCAATCAGACCACAAAGGAAGGCCATTGGTTTTGTGCCTTTTGGGGTATGTATGTATCTATGGACTGTATGTGCTGCATGTACCTGAGCAGGTGTACATTCCACAGGCTGTGAGAACTAAGACGCTCATAACTGTCATAACTGTCATAACTGTCAACAGTCTAACCCAAGGGAGAGAACAACGTGATTAAATGCTCATGATCCTCACAAGATGTTTGGATGACTTTACAGATGCCATCTTCCCGTCGGAATCCTTTGGCACACTGGCAGTAGAATGAGCCCTCCTTGTTCACGCAAAACTCATCCAGGCCTGGACACGCCAGTTCGTTTTCACTGCACTCGTCGACATCTGAAAGTAAAATAGAAATATCTTATTTATGCGTATACTGTATCAAAGTGACATTTTACAGGAATATAATCTGTGCTGTGAGCAGCACAGCACAGTATCATGACTAAAAGTGGTGACTTCATGTCATGTGTCACTCAAAATCATGGGTGTACAGGACAAGGAACATTTGCTTAAAAAAACAAATTTGCTAAAAAAAAAAAAAAAAAAAAAAAGTTTGCCGAGTACAATGTTATAAACAGATTTACGAACTGCTTGGCCTCCGTCCCAATGACATCTACACATAGTTTACCTCAGGAATCCTTCCATCCAATGCTAACTGAACAGAGATAAAATAATGAAAAGGGGAGAGAGAAACAGCGAGATTAGAGAGGCCGATGTAGAGAAGCTCATACCTACACATTTTGCACCAGCCATTCTGTAGCCATGGGCGCATTTCTTACAGCGTGCTGGTCCACTGCCCATACAAGTCACACATGCTGGGTCACATCCTACACAGAGTAGAAGTGGAGAAAATAAAATAATAGCAGCTTGAAGGCGATTATGATTATTCAATGTCACAGGTCACATCACTCTCAGCAGAGTCACTTTTCTCACTTAGTTTGCGGATCTTAATGAATGTATCGCATCACTGTTCTTCACACATGTTCCAAACACTTAGAATGTTCACAACCAATGAATGGATCTGTCTTACTTACTAATAAGGAATTTTCATGTATTTTTTGTTTAAACAACAATTAAAGCTTGTTTACTGCACTTAAAGTGACTGCAATGAAAACTGGTGAAAACTCCAAAAAGGATTTGGTGAAGAGTTTAGCTTTAGGTTGAATGTATGCTGGTTAAGCCCCCGGGCGTGGAACGTCAATCACTTGTTAAAAGAGCCAACTGCAATCTTGGTTGATCAGGGTGTGGGTTTACCAAGGCAAGTATACTGTACTGTATGTCTGTACCTCTTCACTGCACATAACAATTCAAAGCTATAGGCACAGAGGTACTGTAGGAAGGCGCATGTGTGCACACCTCGCCATCTTACTTCCTCACCTCTGCACTCGTACGACCCCTCAGTGTTGAAGCAGTAGGTGCTGGACGGACACGCAGCCAGCTTGGTGTCACACTCATCAACATCTGCAAGGGATGAACACCAGACTTAGACTTTTAAAAGACTTTGCACTTCAACCTTCCACCCTCTTTACTCTTGAGCCCAGAGTGTCTCAGAGGAGAAACAGCACTTACCCACGCAGTGACGGTCATGGAGAGCCCAGCCATCTTTACAAGCAAGGCACGTGTCGTTCTCAGGCCCTCCGCAGGCTCGGCATGAGTCGGAACATTGTTGGAGAAGGACAAGGCAAGGGAGAGACAGGCACAGGATGGATGACAGCACGGACCTCCAAAGCGGTGCCATCACTCAACTGGCTACAATAACAACAACAGATTGAATCCCAGTGTCCAATAGATCCTACATCCTGCACTAATTATTACTTCAATTGGCATGAATGGACATCATACAGCATATGGGTTATTTATGCCATTAAAGTCTCTCAGGGTTTAGGGCAGGGGACACCAAAGGATCTTCAAAGGATCCAGTATTGTTTGAAGACTAAGACCTGATGAAGACCTGGTGAGAGGTCGAAATATGTTGGCTTTTTTAATCATGCACTAGCCAAGTTACAATAAAGGCTTTTTATATCATTCCTTCCTCTTTTATATGTTCTGGAGGGCCTGGATTAACATTTTTGCTTCATATGGACTGATCCCCAACATTCAAGAGCACCCGACATACTGGTAATATACTTCGACTTTAGCTACCAGCTATCTGTCTTAAAAGGATCCAGTATAATGATGATATTATGATGCAATTGGGAAAGGTCTTTGTATTTAAGAAAATAATGATTAAAAAAGACATGAACAAATTAATGTGAATATGATTTAACTGGTAAGAATCACTATCATGACTGGCTGATTGATGCCATGTAGGTCATTAAAGGATCACTGCTCAGGGTTACTGGGATTGGACATGTGGATTCATCTATCTGATAAGACCACTGTCTGTCATTTGAGTATTCCAAGTAGCTTTGGCAATAAGACAAAAAATAAGCCAATTTTTTTTTTTTTTTAATAAAGAGCTGAATCGATTTTGGTGTCTTGAGTTTAATTAATGGGTGTCTAGACCACTACATGCAGACTTGTTGAAAGACGTTATAAAACAGCTGAAATTAAACAGGTTGTGACAGGACACTTGTTTTCACATGCATTATTTATTATTTGTATAAAACAAATATTCTGTTTCAGTGTTTCCCATGCATACTGTAGACCAATTCGTGGCGGGCCACCACACAATGAAAACGCACCACCAGAAATTGATTGTGTTTTTTGTTTTGTTTTGTCAGAACTAAGACAATTAAAACTGAACAAATCTAAAATGCTTCTTGTTGCTTTAAAATTGTCAATCAGATAATCACACTGGTGTATTCAACCTATAGCAGCTCCAGAAAGTGCATGTTTGAATTCCGCCTCCTGCACGCACTCTGCATAAACCCCGATGACCGACTGCCATGACACCGCGACACCATCCCACACCAGAGCCCAGACCCACCACAAATTGCTACCTGGTCTGTGGGAAACACTCTGTCCACCATCCAACGAGATCACAGAATCAAGGAAACACTTACAGCTAGTTTGCGGGTCATCATATACAGTAGATTATTTCATACAGTCTTCATCAAACCGATAAAGGAACTGTTCCCATAAACGTGCGTAAACTAAAGTCACCGGTAAAGAAACGCACAAATAGCATATTCATTTCGCAATGCACTTGTGGAATTGCGCATGATTCATAGCATTAGTTGGTCGGAACAGTAAAATGACATCTTAATGTGACTTAAAAACATAAATAAGTGTTTACCTCTGTCCACGGGGGTCACACAGAAGGCATTGTCACTTTTATACAGTGCTTTCGCTCGCTTCAGGGTAACTAATGTTACAACAAAGACACAACTACACGGCCAACTGTCATCTACTGTATCTCTTGCTCAACTCAGACGGACGTTCGGATTGGCTGTTCTCTTCTGCCCAACCCCCAGAGTGTTGCCATACCCAATGACATGCTGTCTTGAGTAGCCCACTTGCCGACCACTTTTTTTTTCTTTTTATTTCTAAACATAGCCCGCGTGAAAGGCATGCAGTTTCTGACTTGTCGCAGAAGGTGTGCAGTGACAGCAGAGAGGGTACAGGGTAGTGATCTGTGGTCAAAGGACTACAGATAGCTATAAATTCCCAAGTGAATGCTGTTTTCATGCAAAATTACATGTTCCATATTTAAACACCAACATATTAGGCTATGTACATTTCAAAAAATATTTGATACTGGGAAAATAGGCTTACAAATCAGTGCCATTGCAAATCAAGACAACCATAGGCCTACAAGCCAACTTCATCTAAAACTCGCTATAGAAATACAACATTTAAACAGGTTCCAAAATATGAAATATCCATGTCGGGTGGGGACTGAATTTATCAGTATTGAAGTCATTGTCAATCCAGTTTATCAATTTTCTTATCAATTCCTTATTATAGAGAAGGTAGTCTCCACAGGTTTTCAGCATCAACACATGAATCATAATGTAGCCTATATTACTACAGTGGCTATAACAGCTTATAAGAATGAGGTAAACAAACCATGCAACCATTCAATTTATAGACCAGTAATGCCCATGATCTCAAAAAAAAAAAAGGCATCATTGATAAGAGGAATTGATGAGGTCCGAGGCGTTCAATTCCAGACTCCAGCATTAGTTCTACCTGGTTCTCCATTCCCATCCATGTTTACTGCTGTGAGAGGCTAAGTGCTTTATGTAGTCATGGCTTCACCATGACACCCCTTTCCGTATGTTCAAATAAAGCCAAACTCAGGGCTGAAGAGGCACCGTCTCACTAGATTTCTCCAAACTTTGGGACAAATGCTCTCCAGTGCTTAGTCTTTTCGTTAGGGCCCTTGACAGCCAGCTAGACTGCCACCTCGACTTCCACCTCCAGGACCTTCTAGTTCCCCCGCCATGCTTCACGAGGGCATCCAGAAATCGCCGGCTTTCCTTGGGCAGGCTGTACGCGTCCAACCCCTGGAACAGCTCTGGCAGGCGGCGGGCTCCCTGCCCTGGGGCAAAGGGGCTGTGAGAGTCAAAGTGCACTAAAGAAAAGCAGTGTCTCTGCGCCTCCTTGGCGCCCTGGAGGTCCATCAGCAGGCAGCGCAAAGCAGCGGTAAACACGTCTGTGGGGGGTGGAGAAGAGAGTGACGGGGGCGCTGGGGGACCTCCGTCTATGGAGCTCCCGTCCTGCCCGCTCCACTCCTCTGCCCGCTCCAGAGCCGCGTGGCTCAGCACCAGCAGGGCGCGGCCGCCCGTGCCCTCCACCTGCTCCAGCTGCGAGTGCAGCCAGGGCACAGGGCCCAGGGAGCCCAGCTCCACGTGGCTCCACAGGTCCAGGGACACCGAGAAGCCCAGAGACTTCAGTGTGGAGCCCAGCAGACACACCATCTCCGTCAGGGATGGGTCCTCGCAGGGTGGATGCAGCAGTAACACATGGCCCCTTCCTGCTGTGTGTGTGTGTGTGTGTGTGTGAGAGAGAGAGAGTGTGTGTGTGTGCATGTGTATGTGTACGAGTGTGGAAGGGAAAGACATACTGCGTTTTAACAATGCTTGTTTTTTGATTAAATGCATTTCATAGGGAGAATTCATGTGTGTACATCCATACATACCTTGAAGCAGGCTCGTGCTGTGCCACTTCTGTATCCACTCTGATCAAGAAACAGAGATTCGTGTAAGCATGCATGTCTTAGCACAAATCAGTGCAAAAAGCTTCATCCAACTGCGTGTGTGTGTGTGTGTGTGTGTGTGTGTGTGTGTGTGTGTGTGCCTGTATTTGCACATCTCCCACAGATTTGATTTTTTTCTTCAGGTGGTTCAGGACAACTGCATGAATGAAACTCCGGGCTGGTGCAGCCATGTACATCACAGAGCATCAAGTGCTGGATAGGGCTAGCCTAGCTAACACCAGCCTAAATCTCAAGTGAGAGTCTGGGGACCACCTATACATTTTCTCGAATGGGATTTCAGGTTTCGTTTGTTCAAAAGTTCGCGCATCGTCTTGTCATCTCCCCCCGTTGTGTAATTGGTTCCCAAATTCATGCGAAAATTTTGGCCATGGTCTCCAGGCTCCAGGCCGTGCAGCTCGGAACGAGTGCGCAAGACAGTATGGGTATTCCTAGGCTAGGATAGGGCGCCAAATGTAGCCAAAAGTAAAGTAATTCAGTGCCGACTTCTTTTCTGTTTATTTGGGTTAACTTTGTAGAATTACTGCAAATAAATGTGCAAAAATCTTCTTACACACAGTAGACCTGCTGATGCATCCCAATCCACATGTGCATCACCCCAAGCCTGTCAAACTGGCACACGGCTTAGTCTTTGGTTACTAGCCTACAGTACAGCACAGACAGTCCTTGTGACAGGACTATCCATTGGGAATGATGAGTGTGCAAATTCTACTACTTTCAAGACATACAGTAGCCTACATAACATTGATACAGAGTTTTCCCCAGCGTTTTATAGTTAAGGACTATAACAACAAACACCTCTGACCTTGACTATGTCCCCTAACAAAAAAATAAACAAATCCCATATGGCCAGCAGAGTTTTATGGAGTCCTTACAGCGACAAGAGAAACCTTTAAAGTTTCTGGTGTGTGCACCAGAAGTAGGAAAAAAACAATATGGAAGGATGATTAGTAACACTTACTCTCAACAGTCTCCCTCTGTGAACAAAGCCCCAAGATCATCAGCATGAACAGCAGCAGCACCGCTACTAGTGGGACAATCCAGTAGCCTCTCCTGGCTAGGAAGACATTTTACAGGAAGTCAGCCAAAAGGCCATCACCAACTCAAACAAGCTTTGAGAATTCATTCAACATACTTCAGCCTCTCTGAACAAAGAATATTAATATAAATATTAGAAATGCATATTTTCCTTACGGAAAGATGGACAGAATGGACCAATATTTTCTCCCATAACCTTCATCTAGAATAGAGAGAAAAGGATGCATACAACATGATTTCACAATTACATTAGGGCTTGTGATTTCACAATTACATGAGGGCTTGCCGGATATCATCCATGTCCCCTCTGTCAAATGATACATGTCATACAATAATCATGTATTTTTTCATTCATGAATGAGTGAAATTGTGTTTTGTCATACTCTGGGGGACATTCAATTCCTTTCAGTGTTTTATTCTATGAAGTGAAGAGAAGCTCACCTCTAGGCAAATAGGCAGGTGAGAGCTGATGTTCACGAAAGCCCCTGAAATCATCTGAAAGTTTCAACAGCAGGAAAGGTTGTTTAAGTGCATGTTAGCGGTTCATGTAATCAGTGAGACCCAATCACTTATCCATTCATGTTCATAGGCTAGGCAATTCTATGAGAGAGGGACTATTTTGTTAAATCATCAACCGGTTCAATGATAAAAATGATTTTATGAAGTATGAGAATTTAAATCTGTAAATAGAAACTACTGAAATAATGCAATGTTTGCACATGTTGTCATAGAGTTGGATTGCCCCTATAACAATAATAACATAATAATAATAGTAATAATAAACATCTCTGGCAAGCACGACTAATATAATACTCCATACCCATGATTCATTCTCCTCCTCCTGGAGGTGCGCTGTGATCCCCTCCATCCTCTGGCAGAGGAGAGCAGCTCCCATGAGGCAGAGGTGCACATCTTCCACCGGCACTCTGCAGGGGGCGCTCAAGTTCCAGCTCAGGGCCAGCAGACCACTGTGTGTCTGGCTCAGCTTCACCGATGTTGTGAGGTTCTTCCAAACATTCTGATGTAGATCTGAGGGAGGGGAATGAGAGAAAGAGAGAGACAGAGAGAGAGAGAGAGAGATAGAGAGAGAACTTGTCAAAAACAGAAGAAGACTTTCTTTAAAGAAGAAATCCGGTGGGAATCAATTCATAGCCCAGTTGTACAAGGAGAAAAAGGAACCATAAAAAATGCATTCGACCTACAGACCGTATAACAGTCTTAACTGAATGGGGCATAAAAATTGGATTTGAAATTAAAAGTGAGTTTCTGTGACCCATTCTGTTAGTGTCAGCATTCAGTTCACTGGCTTGGTCATGTGTTAAATGTTATATCAAATGTCTCATTTGTTTTACTGCCAAAAGCAGTCACAGCAGGGCTTTGGATTCTTTCACACCGGCTTTCTCCTTAAAGAGAACCGCTAACCGTATTTTAAGACCGTAATACGATGCAGCTTTTGTTACGATGCAGTTTGTTTACCTTTCTTGAGGCCCTCTAATGCAGGTCCGCTTATGTTGTTAAAGCATCTTTCAGATTGCTCTCCCATGGACTCCTTCCACCATGCCTACAACAGTGTCGAGTTACACAGGCAAGAGTAAACAAACACATTACCTTTACAATGTTGCACTTTCCCCGTTACCATAGCATTCTTCTACACATGTCTACAACACTTGCTCCACAACCCAATCTCATCATTTAAAGCAGCACAATTGCTTTCTTTGCATTTTTCCAGAGTGTGCATGTGTGTGTGTCATGTCATGAAAGTTATTAGATGGATGTATTTCCAATGGACAAATAAAGCATCTATCAATCATGGGATATTATTAAAACGGTGACATTTTATTTAAAGCCAATGAGGAATTATTGAACTATTTGATATTGTGAGTGACTTTTAAAATTTTGTACCACATGTTAACTTGTCACAGAACAGCAAGATGGCAAATTGTACTGGTTAGGGTGACAGTGTCAGAGCTTCCCCTCTCTTTAACTGCTTTAAGTAAACTGAAACATGTGCTACTTCATCTTAATTAATATGGTGAATATTGAATCTCATGTGCTAAATAAATAAACACACTTTTCCTGGAGGTTGAGACTTTTCACTTCTCGTCTTCCCAATTTTCTAGACCATGCAAACACAGTACAAGCGTGTTCTGTGAAGTCCTTACCTGGATGCATGTGCAGGGGGTGAGCGAGTCCAGAGGAATGTTTCCAGCGCTCTGACTGAGGGACTGTTAGGGTATGCAAAGCATGTCAAATAGGGAACAAAGATCTATTCTATTTCATCCAACTCCCAACAGTAAGTCTAATAAAAAAACAAATTGCCTTACCGTACACGTTCCTAACTTTCCTCTCTTCAAACACATGTCCACCTGTGCCGTTGTGTTTTCAGCACGAATTCGGACTTCCCTTTTCACCCAGTCCACTTGGACTGACACTCGAGGTGGGCCTTGAAATACAGTGAAACAACTTGGATTAATTTCTCCATATGGAGAGAGTAATGAAATGAAAGAGGTCACATTCTTTTGGTAAATCTTTGACATAATCTAGTTCAACCGGTTTACACACATTTTTTATTGAATGATCATAGCTACAGTCATACTGTACCTTGACTTGCACAACATTTCACATCTGAGCGCCGGGAACCAGCACAAACTGTGAAAGACAACAACAAAACAACAACAACAACAATCCATCATGTGTACAGTATTAAAACATCACAGGAGCACTGCCCTGGGGACACACTGTCTCATTAGAAACCACATAGAGAGACCAGAGACGGAGCATGAGCTCTATTTTTGCAGGGGGGGAGGGGAAATCTCTCTTCATGCAGACCAGAGTCTGACCAAATGATACTGTAGGCTGATAACAACAAAGATCACTGAAAAATTGATATTGTGACATAATGTGACACTCCCACTTAAGCTGCGTCCACACACGTCGCCACTCGCTACTAGCTGAGCGATATCAGTCAATAGAATGTTTATGTGTTCCAG
>JASCQY010000232.1:19743486-19756878 GCA_030264315.1 Sardinella tawilis
TTTAAGCTTGATAGAAGGTGTCTTGATGACTGCAGCCTAACATAACACAATTTTCTAATTTACTCCCCTTCAATAAATGCAAGCTAATCAACTTTTTAAGCTTCCTAGATGATGGTGTCTTGATTAAAGTTGCCCCATTTATATCAGGATAATAATACTTATTTTTGCTTTTATTATTACAGAAATGATGAAAATGATTCTCCAAAAGCAAAGAGGACAGCAGATAGTGGTGGGTATGGATGGCTGGAATTTCTATTGTATTTGCCATGCTTTTGTTTGTAAAATACCCAAACTGTGTTTTAGTGTCACAAAACAAAATAATAAACTGACACATTACTATAATATTGGATCATGTGATAATAATTAATCTTAAGCTTCTCTTGGCTACTGCTTGGGTTATGTTTTTGCAGGTTTGTAAAATACCCAAACCATGTTCTCAGTGTCATAAAACAAAATAATAAATGGCCACATTATTATAATATTGGATCATGTAATAAGAAAGAATCAATGTGTTTTTAAAAAGTGTTTAGTGATGTTTAGTAACACTGTGTGTGTGTGTGTGTGTGTGTGTGTTGGTATGGATAGAGAGTGATATCTGAAGTTCATCTATACATGAAGTAAATCATACATAACAAAACCAACATACAGAATAATAAATAATAAAAGTGTCTCATAGTTTAACACTATCTTAAATAAACAATGTGTTTTTAAAAAGTGTTTAATGATGTTTAGTAACAGTGTAAGGGGGGGGGGGGGGGGTATATGGCTGGAGAGAAGGGGATATAAAGGGTGAAATTAAATAAATGAACTCTTATAAAAATGAAATATTTTTTAATTAAAATGTTCAAAATGTTGTAATTTTTCCATGTCCATGATCTTTGAAAAAAAATAAAACATTTCTTTTTTTACAAACTCGCTTGACTGTGATGTATACTATAATGTTATATATTATATTTTATAGTAAAAGCTGTGTGCTTGTATTCTAAATACATAAATTGATTAAAATTAATGGTTATATACATTTATTCTTTGAAATGTAGGGGTTTATTTGTAAAAATGGAGATAGAACCTTATAATTCTGAACAGAATCAGAGCTCTCAGAATTATAAGGTTCTATCTCCATTTGGGCCATGTTAAAAAATCCCATTTCCAAATGTGCCAGGATTTTGATATTCTGTCCTTAAAGTGTCTGTAGGGTGATGGTCTTGTTGAGCTATAATAGTAGATTATACTACATAACACTTTTGCCAGCTGGGATATAAAAACTTTGATGCTCAATATCTCAGAACTACCCTAAACGGAGATAGAACCTTATAATTCTAAGCTCGCGATAATATGTAATTCATTAGAACATTTTATGCTGAGGACACAATCCTCTATGCATGTGCAGAATCCATTGAGAATACCTTCAGTCTGCTTCTGACATTGTTCAGAACTGTTTTAAAAATCTTAAACTGGTTCTAAATGAATCAAAAACTAAATTCATGCTCTTCACAAGATCAAGATTGTGTGTTCTTAATGCATTTAATTATATATGTTCCCTAAATGGTACACAAATTGAGCAAGCTGTCCAATGTAAATATCTTGGAATTAGGCTTGATAATAAGCCATCCTTTAAAACACATGTGCATGAGCTCACAAAAAAGGTTAAAGTTAAGCTGGGTGCCCTATATAGGATTGAGTTATGCCTTTCCCTAGAGAGCAGAAAGACCATTGTTCAATCAACCATTCTGTCAGTCCTAGATTATGGTGATATTCTCTACATGCACACAGCGCCTTCCCTCTTGAAAGCTAATGCCATGGTTTACCATAGTGCTATACGTTTTGTTATGGGTGATGCGTTTAGAACTCATCATTGTAAACTTTGAGAACATAGGATGGTCATCTCTCTATGAGAGGAGGGAAAGACACTGTCTCTTATTTATCTACAAGTCACTACAAGGTAAATTACATTCTTACATTACTTCACACATGGCAGGCATAATACAAGGTCACAAGGTTTTATTATCCTTGAAACGCCTCAAGTGAGATCTGAGATAGGGCTGGATTCAAAAAATAGTTTCAAGGTTCGATATTGATTCTCGTTCTAAAAATGCAATATCGATTCATATTCTGTGAATCGATTCTTCCGAGTCTACCCATGTCAGCTAATTAGTCCTATCGGCTATTTTTTGCAACCACGGCACACAGGTGAACACGTCAGAGAACGGTCAAATAAAACAGAGGCTGCTGTTGAGAGCAGCGTTAGGGATATCTATAAGACACATGCCAGCAGGGGTGTCGTAGTGGGGGGAAAAGTGGGACTTTGAGAGCAGCGTTTTTTGGCTTTAGCTTAGCACAGTTGCTGTAAACCAAGGGAGCCTAGCATGTAAGCTGGCTCCCTTGGTTTACAACAACTGCGCTAAGCTAAAGCTAAAAAAAAAATAGCCTGGACAGATTTTAACCAGTTTTTTTCACTGTTTTCAGGGGGTGACTGAGACTGAATTAATTTCATGTTTGGGTGGAATCTTCCTTTAAGGCCTTAATACAGGAGTTCTTAACAGTATTCTTGTTTTAATGACTATTTTATATGTTTTTATTATTTAATTTATGTCATTTTTTATTTTGTAAGTGCGGTCGTTCCCCTTCGGGTTAATTTGTACTTGCCTATTGATCTTATTTTATGTTTTGATTATTTGTATTGATTTATTGATTGCTTGGATACTCAGGGAATTGATGCAAAATAATTTTTATGCTCAGTCAATTCAGTAAAGTGATATAAACTTTTTTTCTTTTGTTGACCAAAATGTGATAGAAAACATAATCTTTAACAAAAAAAATATTAAAATTTATTTTAGAATCCATTAATTCTTATTGGGGTCATTTTTGACCCCAGTCATGCAGATACGTTGATTTGGTAGGTCATGCATCTAAGGGTTAATTTACTGCTTGTGGCCATTCTTAAGTCTTTCTTATCCAGATGAGTGAGGGCTGGGTGGAGAGCATCCTCTGTGGATCGTTTAGCTCTGTGTGTGCTGCAATTAGCCTGTGAACGTGCGTGTACTTGTGTTTGAGGGTGGCGTCTGTTTTTTTTTTTGGTTTCCTTATCTTTGTTTAGCCTATGGTTAGGGCAGGAGGCCCTTTTCCATTGCTTCGGATAGCCAGTGGGCTATCGTGTGTAAAATCTTGTGGGGCCTGGTTCTGGTCTGTTCTTTGTGCTTTATTTTCATTTATATGATGTTTATTTTGTTCCACACTTGTGGGAGGCCTTTTGTCTTCACCACTGTGGATCACTAGTCATCATGTTGCTAGCCAACCCCCTTTCCATTTAGTTTTCTTGGTAATTTCCTTCCTTTCCTACTGTATTGTGCTAGCACTGGTGGGAGGCCACCCCAATTGCCATGGATCATCAGCGATCCAATCAGCCGTCCAACCATAACCTTTACTCTGTGTAGTTGTGTGTACATTGGTTTGTTTGATCACTTGGTTGCTTGATTTGTTTGATTTTGATCTATACATTCACTCACCTCTTTCTTTCTATTCCTTTTATTTACAGGTGATAAAGGCAGGGAGGCAGCTAGATCAGGTTCAGTGAGTTAATATTTCCCGGGGTTCAATTTCTAGGGTGGTGTAGTCTGCTACTGCTCCATTTCTATTGTCACACCAGCACATGGTATAAAATCCTCGCCAAAATTTTTTTGTGCCTGTAAAAATATTTAGTGCTCTTGAAAATATTTTGTATACATGTACAAAAATTTAGTATCGATTTGATAGAATCTGTACATCTGCAAATCTGTTTGGTCACTGTAGGAAAAAGTTTTGGAAGTCTGTGATCTGTTTTTGCTCGCACAAATTATCTATTTTCTTAAGACATGAAACAGATGAAAGGGCATGAAACAAATAGACAAGTACGAAACTCTTCTACAGATACGAAACTCATTTTGCCTGAACAGCTAATCACAGCACTGCTTACTGACCGGCCAGTCATGATGCGTAGTGGTGTTGCGTAGCCATGGTAAAACGAGCGTCAATACAGAGTGAGATGTAGTCAGAGCGGTGGTAAATGGATTTTACAACAACAAGGACTGAACCAAGGACCGGAACTACTGTATAAGTTTCAGAAAATATTATTACACACCACAATAAACGTTTAACACTGAAAAGTCGCGGCCCGTATAACAGCACACATCGATGGTATTTCGCTTATCACACGGTTGGCTATAAAGAATGAACGTCAGTTTAAAATATAGGCTACAAAAGGGTGCAGCTAATTTATAAACAAACCTGTTCAGTTGTTGTACTACTTTCTTTTCAACGGTGGTTATCGCTAGTAACAGCTGATCTATTTCAACCTCACTAAGACCGTCACCACGGTCTTACACAGTGAATGATGCCATTCCTCTACCTTCGATCGAGACCTAATATCAACAACGTCAGGTGACTGACATTAGGGGCTTGGCTCACAGCATATTTAATTGCCCAGGTGAGGTCTTTGCTTTTGCCTTTCTCGACTCTTCTGAGACCGGTAAGTGTGTGAGAACTTGTGGAAACTGCACTTCAATCCATTACTTCGGTACAGGTGCCTTGTGCCCCTGTGGAGTGCGTTATTTGTCTTTATTACCAACTGGTGTTCGTTTGTCCCAGATACTCTGTTCACAGTGTGTAAGAGGCATTCGTCCGCTTCCCTCGTGCGTCTGCGCACAACGGGTTAATTTCACTAATCGAGTGTGTAGGAGACGCTCGCCTGTTTCTTTACTAACTTTACTAATTGTTTTTTCGTCTGTGACCCTGCTACAGTGTATGTGGCCACAAAGACGGTGAGTTCATCTGTAGTCCAAGCGGTGCGTTCGCGCACAGTGGCTCTTTTTGTTTATCTAATTGAGCGGTGCATTTGTGACTTTTTTTGTTTCTTTAAGTGCTTGTTTATGCTTAGGCTGCTTGAACACTGTGTTCGTGGGCAGGTAGTCTTTTCCTGTACCCATTTGAGCAGTATGGTTGCGGTCACTACTATTTTCGTTTGTTGACCTAAGCCTGAAATCCTGTCGGAAGACTTATCTCCCCTGTTTGAGCAGTGCGTGCGCGCATGTTAAGCTCTTTTGTTTTGCTGAGCTCATACTGATTAAAAGTTACTGAATCTTTTGTCCTTGATACCAGTAGCCTGGTTTGGACATCTAAAAGAGAAGGTAGGAAACGGGTGCGTAAACGCTCTCCTGAATTTGAACAGAGGCACAACACAACGGCAGTTGCTAAAAAGCAACGCGTAGGGGGCACCAGGCCCCAAGGAAAAGCATACCAGTATATCTTGGCTGCGATACAGGGTCTCTCAGAGAGGATTGGTAAGATGGAAGCACAGCAGGTTGATCAGGGAAGCAGTTCCAATGCCCTCAGTGAGGCCTCTCAGGAGGAACTTCCCTCACATCAGGTTGAGAGAGTGTGGAAAAATCTGATGTCCTGTTTGCACAGGGCTCCCTGCTGGAGTCTAGTAGACAGACTGAGCAAGGGGGCCATACATCATCTCTGTCTCAAGCGGGATCCATTCAGGATACTACTGAAGACCAGGGCGCTGTTGCCACAGATGTTCTGTCAACAGTCCTCTCAGCAGCCAAGATCGTGGGTCTAAGCACTCCAGCTGAAGCCCAAGCTCCAGTGCAGGGTGTCTGCTGGCATCTCCAGGGCACAGCCAGAAATTTCTGTCTGCTCATGCTGAGGAAGTCATGAAATAGCCCTATAGCACCACCACAGTTTAATGCCGGGGGTTGCAGGTTATAGGCAACACGCTGGCTATTCTATTGGCAGCAATCAGGAAATCAGTCAGCCCTGTGGATCCTGACACTATGTCACTGATAGATTCAGCACTTATTGCCCACTCTCAGCTTATGAGGGATGTGGGCATGGCAATGTCATCAGCCGTGTTGGCGTGCAGGGCCTCGGGGCAACAAACCCCTAGTGGTCCGAGGGTGCCCACCGAGCCAATAGAGTGTGGAAGAGTGTGTGTCAGACCAGTGGGTGCTGGCTACGGTGGCGCATGGTTACAGGATTCAGTTTCGGCGGGGCCCTCCCCCCTTTTCAGTAGTCCGTATGACCATCGTTACGGATCCAGAACGGGCAAAAGTTTTAAAAAGCAAGATTCTAACTCTTTTAGAAAAGAAAGCTATCGAGAAAGTAAACTTGGAAGAACGGCTGAATGGGTTTTACTCCAAATACTTTCTCATACCAAAAAATGATGACGGTCTGCATCCAATCTTGGACCTAAGACAGCTAAACACGTTTTTAAAGGTATTACCTTTCAAAATACTGAGCACCCAACAGATTTTAACATCTGTCGAGAGAGAGGAGTGGTTCACCTCCCTAGACCTTCAGGATGCATACCTTCATGTTCTAATCCACCACGATCACAGGCCGTTCTTAAGGTTCGCATTCGAGGGCCAAGTTTACCAATTCACCACAAGGGTGGTAGCAGCAGCTTTGTCCGCCCTTCAGTCACTTGGACTAAAAATACTCCCATATCTCGACGACTGGCTGATATGTGCCTCGTGTCATGGCCAAGTCCTACGGGAAGAGTCATTCACCACGTGCAGAACTTGGGGTTCAGGGTGAATCTGCAGGGGCGGTTGCAGGGTCCTGCTGATAGCTCCCAGGTGGCCAGAGAGACATTGGTTTCCGGCTCTTCTCCGCCTACTTCACGGGCAGCCATGGTGTCTTCCAGTCAGGGCGGACCTCTTGTCCCAGGTAAGGGGACAGATCTGGCACCCCAATCCTGCTCCTCTGCAACTGTGGGCATGGCCACTCCTCAGCCTCTCCCTCCAGAGTTAGATGAGGCTGTTGTTCAAACCATATGCAGTGCAAGAGCTCAGTCTATGCAAAGCTGTTACAGACAAAAGTGGAAGGTGTTCTCAAGCTGGTGCCTCGACAAACAGCTTGTCCTAGCCATGTTTGGTGTTCCTGGTGTTTTAAGCTTCCTTCAATTGCTTCTGGATTCTGGAAGAGCTTTCAGTACAATTAAGGTCTATGTGGCTGCTATTTCATTCTTTCATCAAACAGTTGATGGGCATACAATTGGAAGGCATCCCTTGGTCTACCAGTTCCTCAAAGGAGCACACCGCCTGCGACCAGGCAGATCACTAAGGGCTCCATCCTGGGACCTTTCCACGGTGTTGCACTCTCTCATTCGGGCCCCGTATGAGCCGTTGGAACAGGCTGAACTGAAGTTCCTCACACAGAAAACAGTGTTTCTTTTAGCAATTTGTTCTGCTAAGAGAGTCAGTGAGTTACATGCACTTTCTATCAGCGAGCAATGCATTAGGTGGAAGGCCAATGACACTGGAGTGTTTGGAAGGCCAAATCCATCCTTTCTTCCCAAGGTTGTGAGTCCTCAGACCATGAACCAGGTCATTGAGATCAGTGCATTCCGCCCTGAGTCCGCTACAAGTGCAGACAACATGGCGATGGAGAGTCTCTGTCCTGTGAGGGCACTTTGCATGTGAGAATGTTACGTTTTCTATGCAGTCTTTGACACAGGGAGCAAGTATTGAGTTTTTATCTGCGTCAAACTATTTTTCCATGCTTTCTCAGCTTATTCAAAATAACTCATTAGTTCCTCTACTTGTTGGTGGTCTATTTTGTCACTCGAAAGCCTTAAGGCATCTTAAATATTTTTACTGTAAGTCTCAAATGTAGATGCCACACCATTCCGCCATGCAAAGTCAATGAGGACCGGGGGGTTTGTTTCCCCCCCGCAGTGGGCGTGGCCTCAATGCGCACTGTCTCTATTGTAGCTGACAAGTTCAACTGGCGTTGGCATGGTTACCATTCAAAAGAGCATTGATATAGAATGGTAATTAAACTTTTTCACCAGATCTACTTCATAGGTGTGCGCTATGAAGAATTAACGCACACCCTGCTAGCCGATCAGAATTCAGTATTACATTTCACTGTGTGATAAAGGCAGTTAACTCCCCCTTAACGGTGGTGACAATGAGTTATTTTCCACATTTCATGCACGTTGTTCGTAAATACAAAGAAAGTTGTTGATAAAAAAATATGTGTGGCAGATAAAAGGGATAACAACCTCCGAGGAGACCTGTTCGATGGAAATGATGACTTGGCGGAGGCAACTCTGTCTCCGGAGGCAACTCAGTCTCTGTACATCGCTGGAGTTCTAGCCTCCATCTCACCATTATTTCCGTCGAACAGGTCACCTCGTCACCATTATCCCTTACTTATCGTACCAAATCATAAATTTTTATCCTCCCAAATCATAAATCTTTACTTGTGTATTTTGTTTAAATAAGTGAAAGATCTATAATAAAGAATATAATATAATAAAGTGATAGATCTAAAATAAAGATCTATCACACCTGTTTGAAACCCCTCCCTTTACAATTTCACTTCCTCTGTCCTGCCTGGAAACGACAGATGAAAGCTAGATTGGAATAAAAATTGCTGTGTGGACAGTGGAAATGGAGGTCAGAGATTCAATGAATAAAAGCCTGCTATACTGACCAAAATGGTTGATATAAGAGACACATTTTTTAGGATATATTTTAGGATATAGATATATTTCTTTTTTAGGCTGCTTGAACCAGAAAATTCACCTAATGCAACACTCAAATGTATACCTTCCATTTCTTCCTTCTCTCCCTCCTTGGGTTTGTGGGCCACCTGAGCGTCTTCACCCTCAGGCTTGGTGACCACCATGGAGGTGAGTGGGGTCACAAAACTGTATTTTAGAGTGAGATCAAGGGCCTTCTTCTTCACTGCCTCCTTCTCCTCACCGGTCACCATCAACCTAGAATGAAACCATGGATTCAAATTCTTAAAAACAAACAGCACACAATTCAGCAATCTCATACCGACACTTGCCTTGCCTTGCCTTGCCTAGAATGCTCTGGCTGTTGATGGATCTATTGTAGCACTATATTTAAGCAATAAGCCCAGAGAGGCTGTTCTATATTGTGAATATAGCACAGCTGAGGAGGGTGATGCATCACAAGGTGGTAACCCTTTTCTAAAACAGTTACCAAACATATCTACATTAATTTCATTAGACAAAGCCACAGCAACATGAATTTAGCAATTTATTCCTAAACTCATTATGTCATTGCTTTTTTGAAAATTTTGGATATGATATTGGGCATATTACCCACCACATAGATTTCAGACAAATCTGAGGACGTCAGGTGGGGACCGTTTGATGATTCCAACTGGAATAACCTTACAATGACCCCTATGCACAGTCACAGAGGCTTATCAGTTTGGAGACGATTCTTATAACACCATGCTCTACTGTAGGGTTACTTAGCGTGACTTGGTATTGTTACTGGTATTTTGACTGAACATGTTGGACCAGTACATCCAAACAAAGAAACATACAGTAATGACCCATATGCACCATCCACTCACTCCTTCTCCAGAAGCTGCTTGACTGTGAGGTAGGCCCAAAGCCTCTGCAGGAAGTTCTCAAAGCCACTCATCACTGCAGGGAGTTTGTCATCCTCAGTGGAAAGGATGTCACTGTTCATTTTATACTCCTTGCTGTTTGTCTGTTATTGAGATATTGCATTGTCATTTTAATGAACCATAATAAAATCAAGTTGAAGCAATAGTATGGAATCAATCAATCCACAACCCTGTTGTTTAAGGCTGGAATAAGAGGGAGAACATTGGTACAGTCAGTGCTAACTGCTAACGCTAATTTTCTTGTGCCCTTTAGACCCCGTTCACACTGGCAGTTCAAAGGCCAATTCCGCACATATCTGATCATGTCATGACAGGAAAAAAGCATATCCAATCTGCAGTGTAAAGGTATCCATTGTTAGGGTTCTAATTCTAATCAATATTCCTGCCAACAGCTTTTGGCAACACTGAATAACAGGACTGGGGTTGATTTACTCTGGACAATCCCTAAGGAACACCAGTGGAAGAACATTATGCCCATTTGTTATTGCAAACGTAAGAAGTCTTTCAGAAAGTTTCTGGAAAGCTTACCGATATCCCAATGACTTCTGTGCTGAAGTCGTTTATGTCAGTGATTTGTCCAGCCACCACGATTTCAGAGCCATTGTAGTAGTAATTAAAGCTGGTTTGAGTCAGGTTTGTGGCACCCATGTAATTCATCTGCACGCTGGTTAACAGTGGATCGGCCACCTCTTCATAGAAACCCTGACCAGGAAAGAGATTTAAATGAAGTACAGTTGTAGAACTTCAGAATATGCAGCAATAATTATGCAGCATTTTATTCCTGCATTTTATCTGGGTCTCTGATTGTTCTCCTGTTTTTTGACATGTAACTTGAGAGCCTTCCCTGACTCATTTGGGGTATTATGGACAGAATTATTGTTAAGTACGGAGGAGGAAAACATATCAGTACCTAGCTATGTGTGCATAAGAGCAAAACTAGTCTATACCTTCAGCTGAAGAGCTGCGTCGGAGTCCTCATAGATCCTGCGAGCCAGACCACTGTTCTCCTGGGCCATCTTCTGCAGGAACTCAAACTTCACATCAAACCCAAATCCCAGGCAGTACAGAGGAAACTTCTTCCCAATGGCCTCCCTGACATTGGACTGGATTCTAGCCAGGTTGGTCTCACCTTCACGACAGAAATGCACCGTCAATATCAACTGCACCTGATGTCTATAGCAAGACTATAATTCCCCCAGAGGGCATCTTCCGAAGATGTAAATCACCATATATTAATATCAGCTTATACCATGGCTTGATCAATTTTCCTATTGTGATGCGCCATTTGGAACATGCATTAATTTCCTATATATGTACGGCTGTTCCACTTTTTTTTGGCCATCTTGCACTTACATCTTCTCAAGATGTAAATCTCTTTTAACTCTTGTCTATAGTTAGGAAGTGAGACACAATTTTCAAACAGTGTCCAAACCTGATGTAGGATCTCCATCTGTCAGCAGTATAAGGATGGATGCTGACCCTTCTTTGTGATTTTTTTTAATAATCTCCACACCTTTCAGCACTGCAGCGTTTATGTCTGTACCTGAAAAGGATTAAGAATATAGTATGCCTCTGCCATGCAGATTAACACTCTCAAAGGGAAAATGGAACTCTGAAGTATTTATTCCATATTATTATCCTTCTTACCCCCTCTGTCAAGAATTTTTCTAACAAATTCTTTTGCCTTTCCCACGTTCTGTTGGGATGCCCTGAGGAGTTCACGTTTCCATGGTGATACTTTATCGTCAAAACAGATCAGGCCAAAATGATCATCTTCAGCAAGATCACCCAAAATCTTCAGCAATGCTGATCGAGTCTGAAATTACATGCAACATTTAATCCTTTGAGTCCTAGGGTATTTCCTTGGTAATTTCACTACCTTTACTTTTAAGCTCATGTCTCAGTCATTATAAAGCCCATCAACATATGCTTTAAGATCTACGCTATCCAAATCAGGCAGTGTTTGATGTGACAATACTTACCTGTGGCTTACATCAGCCTTAGAATGGAGAAATGGGTGGTTGGGAAAAATGCTGAAATTTAGTGCTGCCGCGATTAGTAGACTTATTCAACTATTAAAATTGGTCGACTACAATTTCTATGGTCGAAGCTTCGTTTTACCTTAAATCACTTTTTTAATTTTTGCTCTCCACCAAAACAAAGTGTTTTCCATTATATAGACGAGACTATGGCGGCCCCAGATACCGTCATTCTCTTCTACTACTGGTGTGGTTTATACAAATTAACTTGAAGCTATTTAAGAACATGCTGGAGTGCCCCAGTCTCATTAGCCATGTTCACACTATTGGGCCAAAAGCGAGCCGACCCGGGCAAGCCACACCCCAGAGATGGTTAAATGCAAACGTAGCTGCTTACAAGTTATTTGTGATCTTTGCTGACGGTGGCTTTTTTTGATTCCTGGTTACTGTGTTGCATCGAGCGGCTGAAGATGGAGAAGAACTTCTGGTGGAAGAAGTCAGGGCTCTGCTCACCGTCTGGGCTTCCAAAGACGTCCAGAAAAAAATAGATCAGGTCTGCAGGAACGAAACGGTCATGAAACACATCATCTCCAAACTGGAGAAGTTGGGCATTAGCCGCTAAACCGCCCAAGTGCTTGAAAAGTTCGGTACAAGCTCGGTACAATGTGATGAAAACCCACAATGGACAAAGTGGGGTTCAGTGCAAAAGATTAATCTACTACGACTTGATGGACAGTGTGCTCGACCATCGTCCGTGTATGAGTGGGAGTACTGTCGGTGACATTATGCCTTTGGACAGCACACAATCTGCTGAGTTTTTTTATGTATGAAATCGTGTTCAAATAATGCGTTTTTGTTTTAATCTCATGAGTGGATCGAACTGTTCGCTAAACAGTTCGATCGTGGAAAACGTCTGTAGGCTAAAACAACTGAGGTGTTGTAATTATTTTACATCACAGATGCACCCTCTACGCCAGCAGCACCATCGCCGGCCTCCTCCATAGATGCGGTCTTGGAGGAGACACCTGATAACAGAGCTCTGTTCATTTATGGTGGCCGCAACGTCCACACCAGGAAGGCAAGAGATCCAAAGTGTACGCTTTGAATGCACCTAGCATGACACCTTGTGTATGTGTTACACGCAGTTGCTTATAGCCTACATGTCTTCTGCCTATTTCAGCAAAGGACACAACCGTGAACACCGGGTCGTCCCACGACATTCCTCAAAGGACCAGACCAGACAAGAGGGAAGGTTGGGCTTCCAACAGTACATCCATGGTGTTCCTGCAAGCCATGCAGAAAAACAGAGGCCATGATCGATGCAGAGAGGCATCGAGGTGTGTGGAAGTGAAATCTGAGAAGACACTGCACGAACAAGAGCTGGCTCAAGAAAAGATGCTGACGCCTGAGGAGATGAAGCAGCGGCGTGAGGAGGAGGAGCAGAGGAAGGTACAACAGACCGAGGAACTTCTCGAAATCTTGTACATGAGCAATGATTGAACGATTCTTCAGTCTTTTAGTGACGGACTGTATCGCAACAGGAGTGTTTGGCCACCCATTTCTGTTCAAGAGGAACTCATTCACACACACACACACAGACAGACTCAGGCACTAGGCTTACATACCTGCTCCATCTTCTTGCCAGCCATGGAACCACTCTGGTCAATAATGAAGACCACATTTTTGGGAATGCGTTGAAGGCCAGCTGGGGCAAAATAATGAGCAAAAAAGCCACCATGTTCCTTTAAGACAAACAAACAAAGTGTGAATACGTAAGGGATAACGTTCTGTCAGGTGGTCATTATCTTGGAATATTCTCCCTTCAGAGTGATCACTCTGTCGGGAGAATATTCCAAGATAATGACCGCCTGATAGAATGTTATCATGCTTATTACATAGCTAACTTTTGAATATATCAACAACATGATAATGAATAATTGTTTTAGCGCTGCTTTCATAGTCATTTTAATGACAG
>JASCQY010000232.1:19787803-19800304 GCA_030264315.1 Sardinella tawilis
TTCCATAGCTGGTCCCCCAGGACTTCCTGTTTAACATTCCATGTTATGTTAATGTAACAGGAAGTAGTTGGGGACCATGACAGAATGTTCAAGCATTGTTTTGTCCAGCTATGGAATTAGAACCTGAAATGGTCTATAAGTGCAGACTTGCATAAGCGAGATTAGCGAGAAGTAAGAACGCCAAAGTGCATAGGAATGAGTTCCTCCTGTAGAGGTTTCATGGGGACAAGCAGCAGAGCTGGGTGCAAATGAATCACGTCAAAGAATCTGTCATTTCCTCCCTCTTGAGAAAGCCCCGCAGCAGACTACTGTCCGATTACTGCCAGAAGCTACTACTGTACTTTCACTTGTTCTTTTCTTTGATCAGACTGGCTTTAGTCTCGAGTCTGCCTCACCACTCCATAAACTTGGGACCATCCATTTCAATAGGCGATAGCATACATACTTCAAAGTACTGGTATATACAGTAATTAATAACCAACTCGAGCATGAAACATGTTATGGCCAGTCATAATTTGGCAGTTTAACTACTAATTTCTCTTCTGAGTTAATCCCCATGTGTGTATAGAGTGAGAAGAAAGAACAGCGGTCCTCACCAATCACACTCTTGGCAAATGAGGCTCTCTTGAGCGTGGCCAGGCCGAGGTCACCGATCTTGACTGAGCCGGTGGGGCCGGTGATGAAGATGTTGTCACACTTGAGGTCCCGGTGGATGATGGGAGGGGTCCTCGTGTGGAGGAAGTGGAGACCCTTCAGGATCTGCCTGCACCAGCTCCTCAGCACCTTGGGCTTCATGACTTTAAAGCGCTTCAGATAGCTGCACAAAACATCACAACAGCTAATAGCCTAAGCCACCCTCAAAAATATCACATTTACATTTCCTCCATTCCTCCACACTATTCCATCCCTATATGCCAAATAAATAAATAATCAGATTATTTCCTCATCTTCCCTTCCCTAATTCTTTTTTTTGTTTGTTTGTTTTTTCCCTAATTCTAAGTTCAGAACAAAGGGCTTTGCTATACTGTACATTAGAATGCACTTCTTCATTCTTAATTCTTCCTTCTGATTAAAGCCCTATCTAGGCTTATGCTTGGGTATATTGTACTTGTCATGTCATGTAACTTATACTCATAAAATGGCTGTTATGCTCAGTCATCATTTGTTGCGTTCAGCCACTTACGTCTTCAGTGTTCCTGAGGTCATGAGCTCCGTCACCAGGACGATGCACTTCTTGCCTTTAACGGGTGACTCCCAGAAGTCATAGAAGCGCACGATGTTGGGGTGTTGAAGTCCCTTCAGCATTTCCGCTTCCTCTTTGAATCTTTGTCTCTCTGCTTTGGACAGCTTGCGATCCTACCGGAGACAGCAACATGCACTGAGTGAATACACACACACAGGCAGACGTCTGATATACTGGATGACTGATCATGATTTAAATATTCAGGACCTTGTTCTGAGTATGATCCAGTTTTCCAATGTATCGTAATTGAGGTCCTCCAGGACTTTTCATGTCATCTAATCTAATGTCACTGCAACTGGCTCATTCATTTCACACTGTGTGTACAGTAACTCCTTTAAGGCGACAACCTTCAGTCTGACATGAATCAAAGATTCCTTCCCCTTGTAGTCTTTTCAATACTTGATATAGTTTCAACATGACCATTGTACCAGACTGTGGGAAACTGTGAACGAAAGCAGTTGGGCTTGGAAACAGTGTATTCGCACTTGAAATGCAGATCACATTCATCACCTCAAACTCCTACATTTAATAGACTAACAAAGAAGCAGATACATACTGATTAAATGTTGGGTATGAATAAAGATTCATAGAGATTCAAAGAGTCTCTCTTTTCCAAAATCAGATCAGCAAATGGATGCATTTCAGCTCTAAGGCATCCGGATAAATTCCAAATAAAACAGCTGATTATTCAACACAAGTCATGTGGCCCTCCTTAAACCCAGTGTGAAAAACTATGCCACTAGTGCACACATTGGTCTCTGTGGCTCCTGTGGACCGAGCCTCCATCAACACAAGAGATTCTGCTCGTCATTGTGAGGGGATCCACATGTTGTCACTCATAATATTGCCATTGGAGGGGATATGGGGGACTTAAAACAGCTCCGCTGATGAGTTGTGTATGCAACAGAAGCATTTACAGACACTGTGTCCAAGCCAAGTCACAACAGACGTCAAAGGCACTGTCAGTGGCACATTAAACGGGTGAATGCTGTGGAAAAGCCATGTGCTGTGGAAATGTATAAAGCCCAGAGCTGCACAAGCCTACATTTGTCATAACATGATGTCTAAAGACAGATGAGAGATACATGTATATTAACTGATGGTTTTAAATTTGCAACTGAGTGTTTTTATTTCTGGCATGAAAAATACAGAATGTGCTTTAGCCTACAGAACAAACGCTTGGCCTTGATATTGTTTACGTCTCCTACTTTCAGAAGATGATCAAATTAAATTGATGATAGGCTAATTGCTACTCTAATTAAGATGTTGCCATAGGAAACCTTTAAAACCCACTGGGATGTAAGATGCAAATACGTCAATTAACTACATAGTTCCTGTGCTATGAATATGTTAGTCGTAAGAAAAGCCTGTTGTTGTCTTTGCCTTTTATTTTAGACAAGGATCAAGAATAATCATGGAAAACTGAGTGGTTACTATCAAGAACAACTTGGGATTCTGTTTGGTGGTTATATTCAGTTTTTTTAAGAGAAAAAAAAACTTCCCTTTTTGAATGCTGTGAATTTATCACTTATTTAGAGGAAATCAAGAACAGTGCAAAAGCGCAAATCCTCCAAGAAGATCAGGATAGATATTCTATTGTCAGTCTTCTGGCACTGATAGCTGAGCTGCTACTTGTGAAAATAGCAGCAACAAAAGAAACATCCATTTAGCAATTTTATTGAGCTTGACTAAAATGGAATTGCTTTCATAAATTCAACAGGGCTAAGTGACACTACATATGAATTTATTCATTTAACACTTCAAGGAACAAGCATGCAGTGAGAATAGAACTCAATTGAGAGATGAGAATATACCGTAATAGAATGCACAATTTTTTAACGATCAAAAAATGCATGAGGTAAAGGAGGCAGAAACACTGATGTGGTGAAATCTAAAATGAACACAGCTCTAGTATAGTGCTCCGTCTGGCATCCAACCGATAGCCCTCCAGAGGTGTGAGACTAAGGAGGGACGATGGGGAGTGAATGGGAGAGAAACTGAGAAATAACCACGGGGTCAAATTCAAAGCCAGCTCCCAGCTCATGGGGATTTGCACCCGGATGTGGCCCAGCGGCCGCGGCCTCCACCCCACCACAGGAGAGAGGGGGGTGGGGATCAGTTGGTGGCCACACACTCATTCTCCTGGAGGTGACTGAGTTCTTCGGATCAATATATCGGGCCCTGCACTCACGCTGCTGCCGTATAAATACAATCTGCTGACGGAGGGAGCTTTATGCATCTGTCCTGTCCCCAGCAGAGACCTCGCCTCATTGGCGTGTCATCGCCCCCACCCCTAGCAAATGGCAGCATCGCCTAAAAAAAAAAAACTAAAAAAAAAATAATTAAAAAAACAGAGAATGTCTTGAGACCAAGCGACACGTCCTGCGGCGGCAGAGATGTGACATGGGATGACATGTGGCATCTCGCCTCGGCCCGAATAAAAATAACACGCGACAACAATCCAATGGTGTGTCCTGCCCCAGAACACATGATGACCAGGAGCCACGTTACTCAGCGCGGCCAGACACGCTGCCTCACATAACCCCCCAGTGCCTGGCACAAGCCCAAATCTGGGACCGCGGCGAGTGAAGGCAAAGCCATATAAACAGCGCTCACAGGTCCACTAAGTGTCTGAGATAGATCTGTCTGCCTTTCCACACAGACAAACCCATAAACAGAATAGGCTAAACAGATAGATCAAATCAAATCAAAAGTGCTGAAGAGATGTTCTTGCCAACCTACATGTTAAACTCCTAGGCTTCCTTTGAATATATATATATATACTGTATATATATATATATAAAAAATGCTTTTATCCCAGTGCAATTAAGTGATTATTCATTGGCAGAAGGTGAAAATGCAGCCTCTGCAAAAGAACAGGACAGATAATTACCCCACCCTTTTAGCTCACTGCGACTGCGACGGGGGGAGCATCGGCGCGGCCGACGAGCGGGGGGGCCTCTAGCCAAATGCTGCACAGACTCAGGGGGGAGCCAGCCAAGAGCTGCAGCAGCTAGCGGCCCAGTCATGGCGACTGGCTGAGGTGTTCATTAGCACAAGATCCATCCTCGGAGACAGGAGATAGAGAGTGTTGGGTGGGGTTGGGTGGGGGTGTGTGGAGCGTCTGTAATCTTTTAGACTAGGGTTTCCTCTTTTACTGTAACACTCTAGTCATGCTTCCTCTTCTAAGGCTGAAAATACTGTAACCCAAGGACTAGCAGCATCCATGCAGTCGATAGCATGAGGAATTTGAGCTAGCCTTATCCTGAAACGACCCCAAATCTCCCTGGAGCATCTGGGAGGGTGTGCACGTGCTCATCCCTCCCTCCCTCCCTCGCTCGCTCCCTCCCTCTCTCTCTGTCTCTCCCTCCCTCTCTCTCTCTTTCTCTGTCGCTCCTCATTGCAGATTTAGGAGGCTGCGTCAGCACTTCCCTCTCGCCCAGACAGCCCAGCACACAGGCTGTGTGTAGAGTGTGTGTGTGTAGAGTATGTGTGTGTAGAGTGTAGTGTGCAATCACTCAGAGTCCACTCAGGTCCACCGTCACCCCATTCACGTCTTAGCACACACAGCTGCAGGCCATTACAGTGAAGCCACATGCAGTGATCACTCAGATCCCTGGGTTAAATTTTTATATTGTTGGGCTTGTCAGACATCTTGACATGAATCTATCCATTTCGTGTCTGTCGCCGACATCTTCAGAGAACAATGTTAAGGTGTGACTTCATTACAGATGAGGAGTAGGCGGTGGAGCCTGGTGCAGTACAAGTCCCTATATCCCCACGCACACCAAAGGGCAAGGCCTTGCCTCGCTCGTCTACATGGCAACCAGGATTGCCGAGTCATCAGACCGACTTCATCATCACCTCCATTTCAGAGCTTCACTCAAAGCCTGTGCAGATGCAGGGCTCCAGGGCTCAGATGAAGGGCTCCAGGAGGATGGGCGGGTGGAGGATAGGCGGGTGGAGGATGGGTGGGTGGGTGCTTAGCAGAGCGGCGGCTATCGCATTTATACGATAGATGAACACACGCACGCGCATGCGCACACACACACGCACACACACACGCGCACATGCACACACAAGCACGCACGCACACATTACACACACACACACTCACACACATGGCAGGGGGGAAATCTAAGGAACCACTCTCTTTAAAAATCTATGTGGTGTGAAACGCAACTATCATGGGCATCTGGGTAAATCAGACTTTAACAAATCAAAAGATATTACGGGATATCCCTGTATATATTTACATATAGACGTCCTCGTTATATTGTACGGCACTATTGTCCCATCATAATCACACAGCATTTTGGTAAATTCTGCATTTAATCCAGTTGATGGCATGTTTATACATACTGCATGTGCTCCACGGAAAGCGGCTCACATGCTGAATGGCAGCAAGCAGGATGGAGTACAGAGCTCAAACTACAGCTCTCAAGACGAGATTGTGGTTGAGAAAACAATGACAAAAAGCATAATTTTCCTATCAATGTTTATATCTTCATATTTAAAATACAACAGCTTGTTATGACATATACTTTTGAATCTGTATTCTTCATCCCTAGAGAAAATGTATTGCTATGAGTGTGACTGCTTGCCTTGTCTCTGTCTGTGATGGATTACACAAAAGTGAAAAGGATGTATTGAGGAATCTGCCCCATATTCTGCTCAACAGCAGAATGTTTCCACCCTGAGCAAAAAAAAAACAGCTAAATTTGCACCAGTACAGCCTGGTCTGGGTGGAGACTGGGGTAGTGCTGAAATCACACCAGTAGAGCCCAGTTCCTCTCTAGGGACCAGGGACAGACAGCCTGGGTGTGAGGTGCTCCATCACTCCTGACACCGACACCAACACTCCTCCCCCACTGAAGCTGCTGCCTCCACCTTAGCACACAATCTAAGGACCAACACACAGCTCTCAACTTCAGCTTCCTGTCTCACCTTGTCAACCAATTAGCTAATATTTACATGTCATATGTCTTTCGTTTTGTATTCTGCTGTGTGTACTGCATTTTTAGCCTAATTTCTGAATAAAATAAAGTTGGATCGCTTCTGTGGGACACTGCATCTTTTAATATGAAGTCTGTTTAGCCAAGGACCACAATTCCTTTTATTTCACAAGTTAAACTGATTGACAGTACTGCTCTGCATCAACACCTACAGTAGTATGAAGTGTTATTTGTTAACCTTTTTTAACACTTCAAATGGTTCAACTCTTTTCATCCAACATTAGGGCTGTGCAATTAATCGAATTTTGATCGTGATTACGTTTTTGTGGTTGAAACAATCTCCAAACTGCAATAATCGAGTTGAAACGATTTATGTGGCATACAGTTGGCTGAGAGATTTTGTGAAAGAGACGTGCATTCGCAATTTAATACATCCCTGAAAGCATTCCATGATATGCACCCTACGAGTAGGCCTACAGCTGGATACATAATTTCAATAAGAACATTTTCTATTCAAAACCTTTAAGTATTTTTCTCAGTTCTGTGTTTTTGGAGAGATATGCTGAATGCATCATGTTTTCAAACTGAAAAATAATCGTTTGAATAATCGTGATTTCAATCTTGACCAAAATAATCGTGATCATGATTTTTTCCATAATTGAGCAGCCCTATCCAACATTCCTTTAAAAACACCATGAACAAAAGCATGACTAGTCTATTCCTGACTGGTCTCAGTGTCCTGACTGATATGGTCACTCTCCAAGGCTTTTTATTCAGCATGCCAGTCCTCCCTGCTGGAAGCTGTGCACACATCATGCTCCCAAATGCTGATGAGCCAACTACACTACTGATCAGCAAAAACAGGAGTGCTATTTTGACTCAGCAAGAACGCCATCAGCTCTTTGTGTTGTACCCAAAACACTTCAGTCAGCTGCACAACTGGTTGAAATTATCCTGATACACAGATCTCACGTTCTGTCTGCTAAATCGCCAAATGAGAAACAGACGCTCATTACTGCAATCAAATCCTATTTTATGCTCATGCCTAATTCAAAACATGTTAACATAACTATTTCCTCAATTGTTTCATCATAACATGCAGTAACAATTGTTTCACCACACATGCAGTAGCCTACCAAGCCCCTCAGGACGTGGGACTTCCACATGTTCTGTAAGATGTAAACAGTGTGTTCTCAAGGGGATGTATGCTTTAATCCAATACTCTTGCAGCTCCCTCTGCCCTCCTAGGCCACATTCAATTAATGCAGTACCATATGGCAACACAGCCTGTTCGAAGTGTAGCCCGGCACCGATGCTATACTTTATCTCCACACGTAAGTTATTCTTAACACCTTATTAACTGGGTATTAACTGGGTAGACTGTGACGGCCATGTTTATCAAAATGAAAGTCCAGTTATTTTCCATGCTGTGAAAGGACTACAGGTTGTATGGACAGGTTAAGTGTGTCAGCAGTGTTGCTGGTCACAGCCCATCACCTCCAAATTACCCACACACCTTCTACAACCCCTCTACAACGTTGGCACAACATTTAGCCCGTGTGCAATGGCAACAACATTGCCACAGCTGCGACACATAGCCCACCCGATCCAACTCTATCCCGACTCTGCAAAGGGCGAGGCCATCACTCTCTGCCAGTTATAAGGTCATATGTCCCATGCTCATCCAAACTTCTCGTAAAAACCAACTGAGAGTGACAATATTGAGCATTACGAGTCTCCTTGGTGTAATCATGTACTGTATGTATGTGAAGCATACGCTGCTGCTGCAGCAGTAGGAATGGCGTGGCTTATCGCACTTCCTGTGTGAACCCCGAATACTAGTTTGGAAAATTCCACCAATGGATGCTGTCCCCTGCAAATGTCACCAGTAACATGTAGTGCAGGCCAGCTAATGAAGCCCATGTCCATTGGGGATTCCTCTCTTTACTACTGTGGCAATAGCAGCAGTCATATCAGCCTACTGGGCCTGCTGAGCTGCTGCTGCATTGTGTGTCATCACCAGGGTGTTAATTCTGGAGGGAGGCCATGACACAGATGTTTGTGTTTTTTAGAGGAACAGATCAAAGCTGGGTGGACACAAGCCATCCTGCTCATCTCAGCATCCTGTGGTAAAAATACCCCCCCCCCCTCCCAGACACTGCTGGGCTGGACAGAAGCCACACTGCTCCCTCATCTATTAGGAGCGGAGCCTGATTGGTCGGAGACCGTGGGTCGTGTTTGGGACGTGGAGTCTTATTGGCTCTTGTTGGACGACTGTCCTGATTTGCTCCTCATGGCCTTGTCCCCCAAGGGAATGCATCCAGTCAGGCGAGGAGATCAGCAGCAACAACCCCACAAAAAGAGGAAATCTGATGCAATAGCTCCATCTTTTATTGCTACTCCCCTTGCGTTGAATTTGGGAGACTCAGGTTTCTGAGATCTCATTTGATCGCATCTCCTCTGAAGAGGAACCGAGGAGCATGTGACTGGCTGGGGTTGAAACAGTGGTGCAAGGCACACATGCTTGTTTCATTCAGTGACTTCAGGGAGCACACATACATATTCACACACACACACACACACACACACACACACACACACACACACACACACACACACACACACACATAAATAATTGATCAGACCTAAGTGCCACATTCCGGATGTATTTGAACTGATCAGACCTGAATAATGAGGGAATGGAAACCTGCAGGAGTGATAAATATTAAGCACAGACATTGTTGCATTGTTGCCTCCCTCCCTGACTGACAACAGACCAAAAAAAAGAAAAGAACTTTTAACATGTAACTGACTTACCACTTCAGGTTTATGACTGTAACAGATGAACATGAAGTAGTCACATACATTAACACCACCACACGGCGCTAAATATTGTTAGCTTACTTGTCTTTTTAAAGTAACAGGAGGCCATAAACAAATATGTGTTTTACGAACAAGGCATATTATTTCATCTCAGTTGTTATATTCTGTGAACCTGATAGTGAACAATGCTTGAGTGAGCTTCATACCTGCTTTTAGTCTTTTTAGCAGTGTTGGTTATTTATATAGTTAGAGTTTATATATATACATATAGTTACAGAGATCCTGATGTGCTGCAGACTACTGTCGTGCAAAGTAATACTGAGTATTGCAAAGTACTTACTTGTAGTACTTACTTGTAATAGCCAGTCATTGGCAATGTATTGATAGTTTCATATTGTGGGATAGGCTACTTTGTGACTCATACCTCTCAAGATGAATGTACTAGCATTATATTTCATGATATAATCATAAAGGACTTACCTGAAGTTCACACCAGGCCACTTCAACCCATGTTTCTGTGTCTAGGCCCTTGTAGACAGTTTTAAAGGAACCTCTTCCCAGCTCGATGTCAAACTTGAGAAACCTTCCGCCAGGTGAGGTGGACACAGCTTTCATCTCGGCTTCCTCCTCATTTTCATCGCTCCCCGCTTTCCCAGCGCCTTTGAGACGTTCTGGGGACGCGCTCGCTGTCTTCCGCTCGGCTTGACTCTTGTCTCTGTCATCCTCCGCGCTGAAGCTTTCTGTACAGCTTCCTCTCTGTCCCGCCTGACTCTCGGTGCTCGAGCTCTCATGAAAGCCAACGCGCGCAACTCTAGTCCTGTCCACAATGGTGCGTAAGTGAACGCTGACGACCGGGCTGCTGGTATCACATTCTGACGCATCAAACGCCTGATCCTCTGATTCGGAAAACCACAAACTCCTTCGTATGAACCTCTGGCGGACCAGTCCACGGTAATCCGATAAGGGATACGCGCTCGGATCACTTGCCCCTCTAAGCGCTGCACCGGGGTCCATGTTGACATTGCAATCATCACCGTTCACGTAAATACCAGAGTGCGAGTTCATGTCAGAGTCTAGGTTAGGAACAGAGGAGAATGCGCATCCTAGAGGCGGCTCTGAGCCGGACCCTGGCCCTGAATCCATCTCATGTGAATTTTTAAACACTTATCTGTGACACTCAATGGCGGCTTTTATCATGGTTCGCCCTGAGCCGGAGGATGGAGGACACCTGCAACGTCCGTTTGCTCTGACGCAGTTCGGCATCATTTGCAAGCTATCCTGTCAGCGAATTCATATCAATTAACCTGCAGTTTTTTTCTCCGTCCAAATCAGCATCAGTGACAAAAACGACGGGCAACGTTCACCATCTCCATCCAACTGGCTACGATTCCACACAGCTAGCTAAAATCATCGCGCAGTACTGTTGCATCAACATCTTAAAAAGGCATCTGGTCATTTTTACCAACCTCTCGTCCACGTGACAGGCCTATACTTGATACTTCATTCTTATAATAATCCAAAGAAAAGTCGTATGTTCTCTCCATTCCCGTGCACTGGTTAGCTTTCCCACTATGACAATTGTAGTTGACAGAGGTGGTTACGTTGCTCATTAATCCCCAGACAGCTCGTCATAAAACTATCAAGTGCGCAGCTGTGACCCGACATAATCTCAGTTGCTAACACGCGTCATGTTTATAGGCTATAAACCAAATAATGTAAAAAGAATTCAAAATTAGTAACATATAAGCATGTCATTCCCCATCGCAGAACTTATGGAAAACCTTTGTTTATATGAGTACATCTGGCAGATATCCGAGGCGTGGACTTGAAGCGCTGATGAGATTATTCACTCACTGCGGCAATGCTTCTCCTGGTGAATAAACCGTTGCCGTTCCTGACAGCACCCCGGCCGCTAGAAATAGAAGACTTCTTGTGCTGATATGCTATGATCCTAACGATGACACACGGCTCTGCCATCGTTGTCTTTTTAACACAAGACCCCACGCCCCTAGCAACAATATGCATCCAATAAAGGCGCAGGTTTCAGTGGTACCTTCATACTCTGAGCCTGGGGTCGTCACGGACCACACCACACGCAGCGTCCCGCCCAGTCCCTGTATGACGCCAGGGCTGCTGAAGGGCGCACATCAATGTGCCGGACATCCCTGCACAGAAGTATAACGTCGGGAGAAAGGTAACGGAGGAATGATTGGTCATGAAATCTACTGTAACAACCTGTGATGGTACTTTTCAAAAGCAATAGGACAAGGAAGAAACACACATGGATGGTTAAACCTAAATAGAATATTTTAACCGTTTTCAACGACACATCCGCAACATAAAATAATAATAGAGACCGCACGTGAGCGTGTTAAATATTTCAAGGCATATGCTGTGTGTAGGATAGATGAATGATACATGACGGTGCTGTTTTACCATCCCTTCCTTTTGGCTGAATGGCTCCCTCTCCTGGACACCTGGCTTCATAACACCGTTACACCACAATATTTTCAACGCTATTTTAAATGTCCGGCTTTCAGGTTTGACGCACACCTCTTTGAAAAGCCTATTTGATATTAATTATCAGCTAACTGGCTCATATAGACCTCCGCTCTCTTATGTGTTGTGCCTTGTGAACTCTTTAGCTTGGAGTCCTAGACCCATTAGTTCTCAAAGAGTGGAGCGGGCCAAATAGTCATGACTGTGAACAGGAGGAAATTTGTCTTCTTTAAATGGCTAATATAGGCCTATTTAGTAATTGGTTTCTAAACAAAGATAACAAAAAATTAAAGATCATTTTGCTTGTGCATATGGGGACAGGTGCTCCAAACTTCCCCACCCTCTAAAATGACAAAAAGTTCAACATCTCTGAAAGTCTTAACAGCAGCCAATCTTTTCACAAAGTCAGTAAAAGTCCAATCACACTTTTCATTTAGTTTTGTAAGTTTTACTGAAGTGTTAACACAACAGACAGAAGTCAGCCTACAGACTCAGTTTGCAAATTTATAGCACAGAAACATTTATTCATATTATTATTATTAATGGGTTGTGTGTACTAATATAGCACACTTGTAGAAAAATGTAAAACCTTCTGTCCTCTACTCACACTATGCTGAGAATTGCCCTCCTTCATTGACACATGTCAATGCACTTGACTTTTTGATGGTTATCTCACTCAACATTTACACCTAGCACTGCAAAAAAAGACAGGCAAAGACGTGTAGGAAAATATTGGACAGAGAATTGAAAACGGTGTCAAATTTAGAGGAGTGGAGGAGAGGAGGAAATAATAAGGACGGACAAGAACTGTGAGGTGAAAAGTGTGAGATGGATGAACTAAATCTTTCGAATATCAAAATATATGCGAAAACTGTAAAAAAAAAGAAGTTAGCCTATATTGCAGTCTCTTATACACCGTAGCTCTATACTGAAATACATGTAGACATCCACAATTTGCACATTTGGACACGTGCGCACATA
>JASCQY010000232.1:19888396-19893396 GCA_030264315.1 Sardinella tawilis
TGTGTGTGTGTGTGTGTGTGTGTGTGTGTGTGTGTGTGTGTGTGTGTGCGTGTGTGTGTGTGTGTGTATGTGTGTGCATGCGTGTGTGTGTGTGCGCGTGTGTGCACACGTGCATATGGAAATGTGATGTTGTGTGTAGCCTATGTACCATATCTCCTTTGACGTGAGTCTTGTGTTTTGCGGCCACAGCGAGTGTGCCGGCCAGTGAGACGGAGTCGGTGAACACGGAGAATGAGAAGGGCGAGGATGAGAAGGCGCCATGCTGTGGGCCGTTTTGGTAAGAGCAAGCTAAACTAAGCTAAGCTAGGTTAACTTAGCTAAGCTAAGTTAAGATAAGCTAAACTATGAGACACCATTATAGCAGACCTGCCGTGGATAAGGACCCAAAGAGAATTGGCTGATCATACCCAGGCTAACACATACTGTAAGTCTAACACACTGCAAGTCTAAATGGGAACAAAGGAAACTTGAATTGCATGTGTAGTGTGTGCAAAACACACCAAGGTAAAGCTCAGAATTTTTATCTGTTACTGGCAATAGCTGTATGTGATGTTAATTTCAGAGCATTCCAATCTTTAATGTAGGTCGAGCATAGCCTTGATCACAAACTGCTTGCTAATGCTAACTGAATGGGAACAGAAAGTCACTTTCATTTTCCTTAGCACTTGACAGTTAGTATACTGTAGCCACTGATTTGTCATTCGGTCGGTGTTGTATCAGATTTCCTAATTCTTTTTCTTCTCCATGGCACTCGGTAACCCCTAACAACAGGGCTAAGTGCTCTAGAATGTCCCTTTAGTCCCTGTTTGGGGAGCTGCTGAGTATTACACAAATACATGTCAAATGATGTGTACCACCAGACCTACATCATATGTCCTTTTGGCATGTGGTTGTAGACCCCAAACTCTCCACTTACCCACTAACGTCTGTTCTCTTAACAAATACACGTGAATGAGAATATTCCAGAAAGTCCTATGCTCTCCCTGGGATTCTCCTCAATACATGTACATGCAGTTTGCCTGTTCTCTCCTGCAGTGAGCTTGACACACTTTAAAGACCCACCAGGTGTATACAGCTCAACATCCTCTCCAACGGAAAGTTCAAAATGATGATATGGTGAATGATGTGAATTTCAGGTCATCGGTTTGACATGTCCAATTGCCAGCTGATCTTCATGCTCCTATGTGTTTTGAAATGATGTTTTGTTAACAGCTCAGGGGTGGCCATTTTGGCTGGTGAAATTGAGTGAAATGGTGTTTTATGAGTTCTGCTGCACATTTATTTTGTAAATGACTGCCTGCATTCTTTACATTCCTGCAGTCAAAAAATTTCAAAGTCAAAGTTCAGGTCAGTTGGGTTCTAGATGGATGTGGTTGTGGAAGCACGTTGCATGCTGTGAACTCCACAGATTCATTTGGGCATGCAGCTTTTACAGGATATTTGTTCCATTGTCTCAATATAATCAGTAGCCTACTATTTGTACTATTTGTACTTTTCTTTCTGTTTATTTATTTTCTGTTGCTTTTTTTATCGGCATGCTGTTTCAATGTGATGTGTGTAAGTGAATGTAATTTTCATGCTAGTATTATGGTCTGCTTCCATAAACTCTAGCTTCAGATGGACCAATCACTCATCTCATCATAGACAGCCTTGCCAATTTTTTGCGCATCTCTAAAAAATTGGATTGTAGTTTGCAGTTTTGGTACCAGTAGTATGAGTTGTAGTAACGGGTAGCATCTAGCCATCTGCTTGGTTCGTAGGCATTACTTCAACATCACGCTCACTCATGTAAGTTGTCATTTCACATTGTTGCAAAAGTGGAAAACCCCAGCTCGAGAAAAGTGAAAGTCCTTCCAGATATTTATTCCAACCATCTAGTAATTTGAACACAATTCCTCCGCTAGCTAATCAGTTAAAGAAAGAGCCCTTACATGGTAGGACTCAACTTTCTCAGGCTAGCCTTTTCCACCTCTGCACCTGGGACTGAGCATTCGATCATGGCACTGAAGCGTTGCGTGTTTAACGTGGATACTGGCGCTCTGACCTCTGACCTCCGCTCTCCTGGCAGTCGGCGCTGGCGTCGCTGGAACCGGTGCTGCCGTAGGAAGTGCCGCCTGGCGGTGAAATCTGTGCCTTTCTATTGGCTGGTCATCATTCTGGTGTTTCTCAACACGCTCACCATCTCCTCTGAGCATTACAACCAGCCACTCTGGCTCACGCAAGTGCAGGGTGAGCAAATGTGTGCGTGGTGCTAAAGGTTACATACTGTATGCTAAATGGAAAGACAAAGCAACACTGCAAGCTCTTTACATATCTTATACTTGTTATGATATTTCACAAGACTGGTATTCAGTTTAACGTTTTCCAAAATCTCTTAATGTCAAAGTCTCATGTCTCTTCAGCTTATCAAATTGTACCACTTTGTCTCTGAAGTAGCCTAGCCTGTTGATTGCAAAAACAGTTTTGAAGGCACTGTTTGTTTTCTGTTTAAGCTATAATGCCAGAACAGCTAGAGGGCTGTGATTAGCAAAAGCTAGCGAGGACTAGTGACTAGCAAATCTCTGGGTTTGGCCAAGCTTATTGGAATAGAAGCACAGCCTGTGCCGTAAATCACATAGTAAATGTAGCCCACAATCTTGTATATTTGGTGATTGGAGCGTGTCTGTTCTCAGATGTGGCCAACAAGGTGCTTCTGGCGTTGTTCACGTGTGAGATGCTGGTGAAAATGTACAGCCTGGGGCTGCAGGCCTACTTCGTGTCGCTCTTCAACCGCTTCGACTGCTTTGTGGTGTGCGGCGGCATCACTGAGACCATCCTGGTGGAGTTTGAAATTATGTCCCCCCTCGGCATCTCTGTCTTCCGCTGTGTGCGTCTGCTCAGGATCTTCAAAGTCACCCGGTAGGAGCACCTTTAATTGCTGTATGTGTGGGGATGGCGGGGCCATTGGTTTGGAGAGAGATGTGGTTTGTGCGTTTGACTTGGTGCTTTTGTCCTTTCATGTGGGTTTGATGTACAGTATGTGCTGGTAGTTTGTGCGTTGGGCACTGCACACATTTTATGTAGATGATATATTCATGGGTACCGGTGTTTGTGATGGATTCTTCACTCTTTTTTTCTCTTCCTATGCAATTTGTGTGTGTGTGTGTGTGTTGTCCAGGCACTGGCAATCTCTCAGTAACCTGGTGGCGTCTCTGCTGAACTCCATGAAGTCCATCGCCTCGCTGCTGCTGCTGCTCTTCCTCTTCATCATCATCTTCTCCCTGCTGGGCATGCAGGTGTTTGGGGGCAAGTTCAACTTCGACGAGACGCAGACCAAGAGGAGCACCTTCGACAACTTCCCTCAGGCCCTGCTCACTGTGTTTCAGGTGTGTGTGAGTGTGTGTGTGTGTGTGTGTGTGTGTGTATGTGTGTGTGTGCTTGAGCCCTGTGTGTGTGTGTGTGTGTGTGTGGACAATGGATACATTTGATCTGTACTACAACGGGTGAAGTTTGGCACACTTGCATGTCAGCGCTCTAGGTTATGAGACGTATTTTCCATGTAAAGTGAATTTACAGGTGATTTCTATGCGCATTTGTGTGTGTGTTTTTATGGCCCTTATTTTCTGTGTAGTACAGTGTTGTAAGACACGTATGTGTGTGTGTGTGTGTGTGTGTGTGCGTGTGTGTGTGTGTGTGTGTGTGTGTGTGTTCCACAGATCCTGACGGGTGAGGACTGGAATGCGGTGATGTACGATGGGATCATGGCCTACGGTGGGCCTTCCTCCTCCGGCATGATCGTCTGCATCTACTTCATCATCCTCTTCATCTGCGGAAACTGTATCCTTCTGCTCAGAGACGCCGTTGGTCTGAACAAAGAGAAAGCCATTGGAAGGCATTGTTTAGTCCCAAACACAGTTTAGTCCCCATGTTCGATGCTCTGTTTCAGACACTCTTTCGTGCCCTTTAAAAATAGAATGAGAAGCAGTGGCTGAATAAATACTGTACGCATGTAGCTTTGAGCGCCGGCTTGTTTTGACTCGGTGGGGCTGTCCTCTGTGTGGTGTGAGCTTATCACAGTGGACTCCTGGAGAGCCAAGTGAATGCCTCAGCATTGCAAAGGTAGCCGCTAAGAGGCTTCTAATCCACACTGAGCTCGCCCAATCCTAATGCCCTTTTCTATTCATTTCCCATCTCATTCCCCTCTCGCTATGTCGTTCCTCTACTGGGGATTAATGTGGCTTTCTATTGCACTCCGGAACAATTCCCTATCGTTGTCTTTTTCATATCCGCATCATATTTTTCCATGCTGTACAGATGTTTTCTGTTATAGTCCTTCACTAAGCATGCAGACATCCTCCTGAATGTCTTCTTGGCCATTGCTGTGGATAACCTGGCTGATGTGGAATCTCTCAACACTGACAAGAAGTAAGTGCTGCTCCAGCATGCCTGAGCGATAGCAGAGATGGCAGAGGCCTCTGCGGAGCTCTGCTGCTAGGGCCCAGTCTGTCGTCTAGTGCTGGTCTCAGAACTAATTCTCCTTCTTGACACACTTTCTTTCTTTCCAAATAAAGGGAGGATGATGATGATCAAGATGAAACAAAGGTATGATTTAAATATTTGCGAGTGTGTGTGCGTGCGTGCTTGTTTTAGTGAGTTCAGAGAGTGTGAGTTGCTTCCACATGTTGGGGGTGAGACGCCACCACAGTCCCCTAAAGCCTCAGCTGTGATTCTGGGCTTCTGTGTTTTCAGGTCGCAGTGGAGGATGAGGAGAAAGAAGCTGCAGGTAAGATGGCTAAATTTGGGTGTGTGTGCGTGTACGTGTGTGTGTGTGTGTGTGTGTGCGTATGTGTGTGTGTGTACGCGCATGCGCCTGACCCACTGTTTTTGCATGCACTGCAGAAGAGGATGAAGAGGAGCCAGAGGTTCCGTCAGGTCCACGCCCCGCCATCTCAGAGCTCGTTAAAAAGGAGAAGATAACTCCTATCCCAGAGGGCAGCGCATTCTTCATCTTCAGTAACACC
>JASCQY010000232.1:19898396-19900896 GCA_030264315.1 Sardinella tawilis
CGTCACCATCACCCCTGCCATACCTCCTCTTCCTCACCCTTCATCCTCACCACCACCGTCACTGCCAACACCCCTACTATACCTCCTCTTCCTCTCTCTTCATCCTCACCACCATCACCATCATCACCGTCACCATCACCCCTGCCATACCTCCTCTTCCTCACTCTTCATCCTCATCACTCTCCCTGCCTTCATACCACACGTCACATACAGTACTCACATCCCTATAGTATGGCACAAGTAGAAAAATGCATGTTCCCAACTGAGTTTTTAAAATCCCAAAAGGATTAAAAAGGACTTTTAAAGTCCTAAAACCCAAGACATGAAATTTAAAAAAATTCTAAGTTGAATTCATTGTAATGGAGCCATGTGCAGTATGTGTTTATTTCTGAGTTGATGGCTGTACTGTATATTGTGTAGGTGCTGTGCTAAGCGTGTCTCTGTGTCCCTGCCCTGTCTCCTACAGCACGTGGTGCAGTGTGTGTTTGTGGCCATCAGGACCATCGGCAACATCATGATTGTCACCACGCTGCTGCAGTTCATGTTTGCCTGCATCGGGGTGCAGCTCTTCAAGGTCAGCTCCCAAACTCTCTGGAGAGGAGAGCTCGTGTCTGGTAGCAGGCCTAAAAATAGGGCCTTTACTTACACTTTGGGAAAGGTTGTTATTGAGATCAAGGTCATTACTGTAGCATTTGGTTGAAGGCGTTTCTGTGTGTTTGTGTTTTGTGTGTGTGTGTGTGTGTGTGTGTGTGTGTGTGTGTTTGTTTTGGGTGAACTGTTTCCTGTCCACAGGGGAAGTTTTATCGATGTACAGATGAGGCCAAGTCCAGCCCTGAGGAGTGCAAGTCAGTCACGCTGATAATCCATCGGCACACACACACACACACACACACACACGCATGTGTACACAACACACAAACCCAAATGTGCACAACACACACACAAACACATGTGTACAGCAGAGACATACTGTACACACACAAACACATGTGCACAGCAGGCACAAAAACGTATGGCAAATGTACACAAAACGCTAAAAAAGCATCTGTACACAGCACTCCAAAACAAACACAAAATGTAGAGTTATGCACAACATACCCACACACACATATACACGAACACACACACACTTACACCCTCACTGACCTCTCTGTTGATGGACATTGTCTTTGAACTGTCCTCTGTCATTTGGAAGTCCCTAATGAACCCTCCTGACCTTAACCTTTGAACTCCCCTGCCTGGTCTCTGTGTGAGTCTGACAGGCCGTGGAGGCCTGTGGAGAGTCCCTGTCTGTGGCCCCGAGTCACCTTCCCTCCCTGCCTCCCCAGGGGAACCTTCATCATGTACAAGGACGGGGACGTGAACCAGCCGGCCATCGAGAAGCGGCAGTGGCACAACAGCGACTTCAACTTTGACAATGTCCTCATGGCCATGATGGCCCTGTTCACCGTCTCCACCTTCGAAGGCTGGCCTGCGTAAGACACGTCACATTACTCACCATTCATTTGCAAGGAGAAGAGTATAGGCTACTGCACAAGGGATTCAGTTTCCCCTGATAGGGGTCTGTCTAGGTAGCAGTGTGGGAAATTAAGTGTTCTTCACTATCCAATATGCTGGTTAGGGATGTTGGGATGTAGCATAGCATAGTGAGTTAGCGAGGGGAGCGCTAGTTGGGATGTAGCATAGCATAGTGAGTTAGCGAGAGGAGCACTAGTGGGGATGCAGTGTAGTGAGTTAGCGAGGGGAGCGCTAGTGGGGATGTAGCGTAGCATAGTGAATTAGCGAGGGGAATGCTAGCGGGGATGTAGCGTAGTGAGTTAGCGAGGGGAGCGCTAGTTGGGACGCAGTGTAGTGAGTTGGCGAGGGGAGCGTTAGTGGGGATGTAGGGTAGTGAGTTAGCGAGGGAAGCGCTAGTGGGGATGTAGCGTAGCATAGTGAATTAGCGAGGGGAGCGCTAGTTGGGATGTAGCATAGTGAGTTAGCGAGGGGAGCGCTAGTTGGGATGTAGCCTAGCATAGTGAGTTAGCGAGGGGAGGGAAGGGGAGGTGAGGTGAGGTGGAAGAGAGTAGACTGGAGTGGAGTGGAGTCTGGACATCAAGTCTGCAGCCCTAATCACAGTAACACACTCCCTCCCCTCCACGGCCCCATTACTGCAATGCAGCGGCAGACTGACGAGGGGCACTGACAGGCTCTAACGCTGAGCTACGGGAGCCCAGCAGGGCCACACACACACACACACGCTGGGACTCGCTTCGGCTCATGGGAGGATGAGAAACTCTAAGGAGCACTGTATGCATTAGGATTGGTAATAGTAACACTGTGTGTGTTGTGTTAGGATTCGTTACAGAAAGCATTACTGTTGGAGTCATTTTATTTCACAAACATAGGTCAACTAGGTTAAAAATATGTCCAAAAAAAACAAGTCTCTTAACCAGTCGTTTTCATTTCAACAGCAGTAAACATTTTTATGAATTATGCATGCAGATGTTTGTCTGAACTA
>JASCQY010000232.1:19932317-19944149 GCA_030264315.1 Sardinella tawilis
CACCCGCCAGCTCCGCCCTGCTTGCCCGCCAAGGGGAGGGTATGGCCAATGTCCTGTTGCCTGGAGATCCAGCTTCCTCCCTTCTGGACTAATGATGATGATGATGATGATGATGATAATCCTTTTATGGGAGGGAGCGGGTCTGGCGCCGAGCAGTCTGAGGATGAAGCACGATTGGCCAGCTTGTGCTGTCACCTTGAGGACGAGGGGGAGTGGACCAACAGCGGGGATGCAAGATACAAGGGGGTTGGGCTTTCTATATATACAGTATATATTATTATAATTACTATTATTATGATTATTATTACTATTACTTTTAGGTGATGACAATCAAATTTAAGATGTCATTACCTCAGTCACTTTATTAAGAGTTTGCATATCAAGCACGTTTTCAATGCAAGCAAAGACAGGAATACCCCCCCCCCCCCCTCCCCCATTGTCCACCCAATCTCCTGACTGTGTTTTCTAAGCTTCACTTTACTCCCTTCAAATATTTTTTAAATTGTTAATTACAGGAAATCTAAAATAGCGAAGAACAATAAGAGTTTAAAAACTGCTACCCGTTTACAGTAACAAAAAAAAGAATATATCACACCTACCTATTGAGTTATCAAACTGGATATACTTTTGAAGAGATTTCAGCATTTGTGTTGAATGCACTAGCCTACAGGTTATTTTTCAATTTTACAATAGTCTGTTTAATATTTCATAACAAAGTTACTGTACATTACTTGTAATGTATATAAAAATGAAAGAACAATTTGTATAGAGACATTATATATTTTGAAATTATGTACGGTATGGAGAAAAAAAAAACAGCAATATTGACTCTTGTTCACGTTCTCATCCTCTGAAAGAGAGACGGCTTTTCCTTCTTTTCCTAGGTACTGTACTTCAGGATTGATTAGCCTGTTCTGTTTTCTCACATATGCATTCTCAGTTTTAGATTTACGATTACCATGTCTGATCCTTTTCTGTCATTTCAAGAGGGTGTAACATCTGCATGGGATTCTGATGAGAGTGATATTTTCCATATTATGTTTCACTTGCAAAAAAAAAAAAACAATAAGAGTGTAAAGCCCCCCTCCCCACAAACAGCCAGCCTGACCTGTGCTTTCTCAAGCAAGAGCTCTTCCTTCCAGCCAGGCTCACCTGTAGGGCTTCGACTCCAGTGACTCCAGTCTCCAGTTGAAACGGGTCTCTGCTCCAGAATCGGAGCATGGCGAACCGATCCTGTCTGTTTCTGCGAGGGGAGGTTCCTGATCGCTATGTCTGTCTGTTGGCTTGCATCTTTTTTTGCAAGTAAAACGCAAGCAAAACGGGGTTCCAATGCATTTGTGCATTGACAATGCTGCTCAATTAGTCTCTGATTTAACACATACACACGAATATAGATAATATATAGATACATAGATATATATATTCCTATATATATATATATATATATGAAGCTTCACCAGGTTCCGGCTGTCAGTCAGAGATGCCTTCTCCATTGACTTCTCCTCAGGATGAGCAGAATGGGAAAGACCCTCTTAAACCATGGCATGAGGAGCACACGTTCGACCTGTTCTGTCCCCTGATTGGTTAGGCTTTGCTACAGTACTAGCGGCCTTCCCCAGCATCCTTTGCCATTGGCTGAGAGGATGGGGTCCTCTTTAGGCTCTTTGAAAGGGGCTTGTGGGGGTGTGTGGACGGACGGCACGCTGGACCTGGTCAGATGCAGATGGAGAGTGCCAAGCAATATTAAAACCCCTCTCTTTCGCTCTCTCTCTCTTTCTTTCTCTTTTTTCTTTTCATCTCTCTCTTTCTTTCACTCTCGCTCACTCTCTTTCGCTCTCCTCTCTCTGTCAGGCTTCTGCAAATACCTCCTTAAGTGCAGAGGAAACATATCAGTGTCTGATCCTTGTCCTTCTGTACCTTCCCAGGTATGTGAGACGCTAAGGCTTCACCACATAGAGACCCATCTTAAAGCTGCTGTAAGCACGCCGCTGTTAGCTGACATCTGCCACACTTAGCCGTCTACTGCCTGGCCTGAATGTGCTGCGCACATGGAAAAACCTGGGCTAGGCAGGACGCTCATGTCCTGGCGAGTCCCCTGATTGATTAATGCAGTCCTGCTGAGATTAAGTTGCTGAGCTGCTAAAGTTGCGCTAAAGTAGAGTTGCTGATTACAGTGCCCCGACAGAGGCGCAAAATACACAAAAGCTTTGGGCCCCCCCTAATCTGTTAGCATCTGTTAGCTTCATGCTATCAGCATATTTGAGTTTTGCTTCAGAATTCCCCTCAAATACGCTTACAGCAGCTTTAAAAAATAATAATAAAAAAACTATTCTGCCACACACAGCTGTCAGAGAGGGAGCCACTTAACCACTTTAATGAAACAACATTGATTAAAAAGAAAAAAAAAACATTTGAGTGATATTAAGGCGCTGCCTTTGGAAAATCTAATTTCATTTCAGCACAGGTTGCTGTACTGTATGTCTGTATGGCAACAGGGGGCCTATGGAGCTAGCTAGTTGTTCATGATGAGTGTGAGTGGTGTGTGCGTTGGATGAGGGAGAGTGCAGTAGTCAGCAGTCAGCCGAACCCGGCCGCTCATGAACCTGTGGGGCCTCCACTGTGTGCACACTGAAAGGGCTCTTTGAATCGTTTGTGAGAAAAAAATCGAATCTATGTGGTCTTTATGTCAATGTTGTTAAAGGACCAATGCGCATTCCAGGCACATTGTACTATTCGTAGCAATTACTGGTAAAAAAAAATGGAAATATGCATTATTTTTAAACACTTTTCAAGAAAAATGTGTTATACTAAAGATTAGAAGATCTTACTTTTACCTCATGTCAGGGACTCCTGAGAAAATAAAAAAAAAGAAAAAAGATTTGGTTCATTCTATACCAATGGGATTTAAATATTAGCACATTGCTGTTCGTCTTTGCACAAATAACTGTATAGTGCTTTTTGTTTTCTTTTTTCTTTTTTTTTCTATTGAAATCTTTTTGTGTATTAAGGTGAGAGAATTTTGTACTTTTTCCTGTGACTGTGTGTACGGTTTAGTGGAATCTGTCTTTGTCATTTGCATCCCCCCTACACTGCTGGGGCCGTGAGGAACGGAAATCGATGACAAATTAAAGGTGCATTCTTCCTCAATAACACAAACAGGTTGGCAGGTTAATGAAAAAAAAAATGACTGGCGACACTCACGTTTACAGATAAACACCTGCTAATTTCAACATTTTAATGTTTTCATTGCATAATTACTACTCCTGATATTACTATTGTTAGTATGATTATTATAATGATTATGGTTATTATTGAAGCTGTAATAAAAAAGATTCTGTATCATATGTACAATAATGACGGACAGATCAGTGGTAATGTTCTCTACTTGAAGGTCATGATATTTGCTCTTTAATGTTTTTATTCAGTAAAAATAATTTCCCCTAGTAGCAGATCATTTATGAATTTTCCTCTAGGTTTTGTATCAATACATTTTTTGTATTTTTCCAATTTATTTTGGCCTGGAATTGATCTGAATCGATGCTGAAATTTTATTTTCTAATGATTATTACTGAATAAAATTGCACTCAAAATCTGCCTATCTGTTGTTAATACGGTCACAACTCCAGACAAACACACTAAATTCAGACACTGCACAGATTTAACCTTGGAGAAGTCTAAAAGGTCCATGTTTGTCAAATATTTATTTTGTCCTCATGATACAAATGGAACCTGGACATGATTGAGAATGAGAGAGAGTCAGTACTCAAGTGGAATGATGAGCACACAACACTTCGCTCTAATGCTAAATACCTCCACTATCAATCGAATAACTACAACTACAGTACAGTACAGTATTGAGATATTTTAAATTTGATATTTGTGTGTGAAGCATGCTCAAACTGCCACATGGTGTAGCGGTTCTATTCCTTGTCACTGGCCCAATGTGCTGACATGTGTTCTCTTGGCTCAATCTAGAGCGCTGTAATTCAGGGATGAGGCAGATGAGGGAAAACTACTGTAACTTGCACAGTGATGTTCGCAGCTCAGAATCTCTACTTCTTTACTGACCTAGGAAAACATGCTTTATACAGATGACCTCATGTCATAAACACATTTAATTACTGTACAGCTCGGGGAGACATCAATCTCATGCACACACTGTGTCTTTGGACATGAGCCTTTGCCAATCGCATGCAAATGTGACAATAAGCCTCCAGCTGCTGCCTGGCCAGGATGCGCTCCTTCAGGTGTGCCTCTCCTCACGCCTCAGGTGACACCTGGTTGCTGATGGTGGAGACGGTAGTGTGAGCCTCGGCCTCGGACTCCTCCAGCTCCCAAGGGCTCCACCCACAGAACAGGAAGGGCACAGCATACTTCTGGAACTGTAGACACGAGACCAAAGGCATCTCAACCATCCTTGTCACTCCACAGCAGTGCATAACATGCATTCCCCTCACAACCACAGCAGTGCATAACATGCATCCCCCCTCACAGCCACAGCAGTGCATGGCCCATGCATCCCTTCAGATTGAGCTTCAGTTTATTTTGTCCTGGTCGGCCATATTTGTTCCATACTGGTTCGTTCTTACCTGTTTGTTCATGAAGATGTAGATCAATGGATTGTACACTGTGCTGCTTTTGGCAAGGTACACTGGCAGCATGGCCACAAGGGGGCTGATTTTGACCTCGGGGTCGGACACAACCGTCAGGGCCAGCACTGAGTAGGGCATCCAGCTGATCAAGAATGCCATCACCATGGCAACAACCATCCACGCTACCTTGGCCTCGGCTTTAGCGGCAGCGCCCCCACTCATCTTGGCCACCTGCAGAACATCACACACACACACACACACACACACATAACACACACACACACACACACACACACACATAACACACTGGCATAAACACAGGGCCAGCTCTTGACCAATTGGTCTGACTAGTTGCAGGTCTGGCTGTAGTGAGAACCAGGTTTATGTAAAGTGCCTCAGCCAGTGACAGGCAATTGGCTCAATATGAGTGTTTTCAGTATCCTAGTAGACTAAAGGAGATATCCATTTGGAATCAATCAGTGTCCCTGTTGTTAGAGGTCACTGAGTGCTGTCTGTCGGAAAAAGAACCAGAAAATTTGATGTAACAGGAAAATTAAATTGAAAGTGTCTGTGCCCCATTCAGTTAGTGTCAGTTAGCTGCCAATTTACTAATCGTTTTATCAAATGTTCTCATTCTTTCTCCTACCGATAGCATTCAGTGAGCTCCAACAACAGGGCTATGGATTTATCCACCCCAGACTTCTCCATTAAGGTAATAGGCTACGGCATACAACTTGTATAAAGCCCAGAACCTGTTTTCTATAGTGAAAAAATGCGTGTTCATTTATTACTGAACTAAATTAACTAAACAAAGACCTTGTTTCAGTAAATGACTGGTAAAGTGAGTGCAGAAGTCAAATAAGCACCTATTGTCGTCACATAAGGTAAAAGTCTCTTGAAATGGAACCTCACAGTCTAGACATACATGTCTGCTAGTACAGTAGCACGCCATTTTGTAAGCAGCCAGTGTGTTGTTTCCATTAGCAACGGAGCACACCACCATGCCTTATCTGGTCCATCCAATACCGCAGGTCCACTTAGACACGTGGGACAAGTTCACATACTGTACCAGCATTGGTTCACTTAGTAAACTGGGGCTGTGAGACAGAGGGAGAGTGAGCCTCACCTGTCTTAAGGTCCAGAGCAGCCAGGTGTATGACACCACAATGAGGGCAAATGGGACAGCGAAGCAGAGCAGGAAGTAGCAGATGATGTACGAGACGTTGCCCGGCTGGCGGCTGTGCCAGTCTGGCCCGCAGGAAGTCCTGACGCCCTCCAGAGCGTAGGCCCCCCAGCCAAAGAGAGGAGGCGTGTTCCAAAGGAGAGACCAGGCCCAGGACACGCCCACCCCCAGCACCGCGTGCCACCCCTGGAACTTGATGCTCCCCAGCGGCTTGCACACCACAAACAGACGCTCCACCGCAATCAGCGCCACAGTGCACAGAGCTGTGATGCCTGAGCACGCCAAACAGAGACACAACAAGATTTAGGATTTATAGCATATTTAGGATTATTATTTATATATTATATATTTTACTATTAGTGATGTCACGTGGTGTCCGCTTTAAAGGAGAAGTCTAGTGTGAATCAATCATTAGCCCTGTTTTTTGAGGTGCTGTCAATAGGAAAAATAATGAGAAAATGTGATACAACATAACCAAATACTAAAACAACAACTAACATTAAGTGAATGGGGCATAGTAGGTGAATTTCAGTGTCATTTCACTAGGCTCCATTCAGGTAACATTAGTCATCCATTTGTTATTCAGTCTATGTTGCATTCAATTCAATTCAATTGTTGGTTCTTTTTCCTACAGACAGCCTTCAGTGACTCAAACAACAGGGCTATTGGTGGATTCAAACCAGATTTCCCCTTTAATTTGGTGATTCTCTTCCCTGTGCTCTGCAGTGTTTTACAACAGATGTTTAGCTTACAATTGGTTATGGTTTGATTACAATTAGTCTTAGTCACTATTCCAGTCAGCTTCTGTATACACATAAACTTCTTCTGAGGGAAACATAGTGAATACAGATTATATAGACATATTATAACTATATAGGCTAACTAATGCTGATTTCACACGCCTCCTTGAGATAGATATATAACCTATCTATAAATAAAAACATAAGTTATAACTCTAACTACCAGAACATTTCAATGAATTTACTAGACCCTGTGATCTGGTGTGTTTTAGAAGATACGGTAAACTTTAATTTCATACACTAATGTTTAAAATCAATAGTAAGTAGGAACCGACACAATCATTGAAATGTCTCCCACTTCCCCCATGCAGGAATTCACCAAACAGAGCCACAGAGAAGCCCTCCAGAATGCAGCCTCCCCTGCCCAGTATGTGGTGGCCAGCTGCGTTGGACAGTACAGCGGGCACCCCACCCATCAGCGCTGTTCCCAGGTCAGCCACGGCCAGGTTCACCAGGGCGTAGTTCAGGGGCTGGCGAAGCTGGCGATGCCGAGCCGTCACGGTGATCACCGTCACATTGAGGATGATGGCCGTTATGGTAACAAGTCCCATGATCACGGAGAGGGTGGTATAGCCATAGCGAGGGAAGAAAGGTTCCACAATGGGGTTATCGGTGCTCGAGATGAGGGAAGAGTCTGTGGTAGAGTTGGAGAAAGAGTAGAATTCTGTCAGGTTAGCCAGTGAAGCCATTGGTGAGAGGCGATGGTAACACTCAAACACACTCAAGCACGCTCCTCCAAAAGTGTCCACAAGAATGACTCTGACGCAGCAAAAAGAGTCGAAAGAGTCAGGAAGCAGACAGATTGACAGGGAGCTAAGGTGCTTTAAGTCAGGCAGGACGTGTGTAAGATCCGGATAGAAATCAAGTTAATCCCTGATCTTCTCCCCTTGATTAGCGCCGCTAATGCTCTGCCCTGGGTTTATCCTCACGGTCCCTTGTGGGCTCCCAGGAGAGGAGTGGGTTAATGGGTTTGGTCTCTATGTGCCTAGCAGGCTAATTCTCTTGGGAGTGACTCTACATTTATCTGATTGCCTTGACTTTTGTGACAATCATGATATAATGAAAGCACGTTTTCACAGTTTACAGAAGAAATGTAAAAAGCAAAAGTAATTGTTTTGTTCTGACACTAAAAAAACACACACCAATCCAAGCAAGACAAGTACCATCTACAGAGTATTTTACCACTCAGTGGAAGATCTTCTTTTATCACTCCAGCTCCTTACTCAGACATCCAGCAGTGCACGTGTCCTCTAAGAATCCGAATTCAGAGAAAGCACCATAATTAATATCCCACAACACAGGCTAAAGTATCTTCAAGGGCAGCGATGCGACGGCTTAGCGAGTCACTAATTTGTAAGCATCTTCTGGAATTCAGATTGAATCCAATTCAATATTTCAGGCTTGAAAATCAACAAAGCAAGAGTAATGGCTGCCTCATCAAAAGCATGTTAATTATGCCCATGTTCTGAAACGCACAAAGGAGACCAGCATTCATAAACCAAAGAGAACATGAGTTCTGTTCTCAGTCAGAACCATTGGGGAGGTTGGCCCCTCGTTCTGCAACTAATTGAATTGAGAGGCGAGGAGGTGGATTATCGTGTGTAGGCTTAGGCCAGATGAGAGCGGAGCGTGGAGTCTCGCATGCGGCTGCTCCTCTCGCCCGATCCCCAAGCTCTTTATCGCCACGTTCCAGCCACAGCGCTCCTGATGTATGATGTAATTACTGAGCTAATCACGAGCCCTTGCGATGCCTTGCCGTCCGTGGAGGCCTGCGATAGATCAGCGTTCCTGGGCACCCAACATCATTATCAGACGCTAATCAGCAGGGCCCGTACCCACTATGGTGTGCCATTGGTGGGTGGCCGCATGAAAAATTCAAATGTCAAAGGGTAATTTTCAAATCCATCACGTAGGAACTGTATTCGTGAGTTGTAACAGAACACAAATTGATGCATAGGTCAGACGTTTTTTTTTTTTTTTTTTCCAGGACAGTCTCATTTTCTTCAGCCATTTTTTGTCTAAAAATGTTTTTGAACCAATTTTGCCTAATTTAATATAATAGGACCGTATCTGTCCCTAATTTGCAAACATTGACAGACATTGCAATAAATATTACTAGTGGTCAATAACATATTAAACGTACCCGTTTCTCTCTCTCTCTCTATCTCTCTCTCTCTCTCTCTCTCTGTGTGTGTGTGTTTGGTTGCTTGTTTGGGGTGCTGATCATGCTATTCAGTCAAGCATATCAGTTACCCCATTTAAATGATTTAAAAAGCTGTTTTTTATTCATTGCTTGTTTGTTTTCACAGATAAACTCCAGGTGGTGCTCAAGCATCTGACTTAAATGCCCTTATGTGTAAAACAGACTTGCAACATCACCACAGACCCCTTATCATACAGAGTAGCTACTGCAATGCATGGGGCTCTTTTCAGTATAGTTACCCTTCTATCTATGCCTAACCCAAAAAGATGTTGCAAAATTTCTAAATTTTCATTCAGTTGGTTTATAAAAATGTAAATGCAAAAATGCTGGTTGTTTTGGCATGCCTTTGGAACAGTCTATTAACATTGAGGTCACCTCTCAAGTTTTCTAAAGGAGCGGTGATCCCAAGATGTTTTTTTTTTTTTCAGCAACTCACCGCTTGTATGTGAGGATTTTATGCATCCTGTCTTTTAGATTGACCTACTAACTAGACCTGCTGCTTTAGCTTGACCTACTAACTAGACCTGCTGTTTTAGATGGGTCTACTAGACCTGCTGTTTTAGATGGGTCTACTATTGGACCTTACTGCCACATACATGCCAATGCTATGTGCTTGTCCACAAATGCAAAGAGATGCCATGCACAAACTGAATTTCCCTCACAGAAGCTTTGAACTTTAAAGGAGAAGTTCGGTGTGAATCAATCCATAGCCCTGTTGTTCAAGCTCACTGAATGCTGTTTATAGGGAAAAGAACGAAAAAATCTGATACAGCATAGGCTGAATAATGAACCACGCAATTAACACTAAGTAGGCCTAAATGGGGCATAGTGTCTTACTTTCAGTTTCATTTTACTATGCCCCATTCAGTTAACAATAGTTATTGGTTTATTTAACTCTGTCTAGGCCTATGTTGCATCTTTTTTTCAGTTTTTCAGTGACCTCTAACAACAGGGCTATGGATTCACAGCGAACTTCTCCTTTAATGTACAGTACATTTTTTGATGTTTGATGATGGGTCATTCCTTTAAAGTGAATAGACTATATTTTAGGCCGGGTCATATCAATTATTTGAGCCCATTCAATTCTTGCTTACTATTATGGCCAACAAAATATATATTTTAATTGAGACTTTGCTATAGCCTACTAACACCAGCCTAAATCTCAGGTGAGTTTTAGTCTGGGGACCACCTATACATTTTCTCATACGGGATTTCAGCTTTCGTTTGTCCAAAAGTTTGCGCATCGTCTTGCCATCTCTCCCCGTTGTGTGATTGGTTCCCAAATTCCGTTCCCAAAATTTCTGCCATGCAGTTCAGAACGAGCGTGCAAGGCAGCATGGGAATTCCCGGGCTAATAGCCTACTGGAAAACGCATGCAAGCACACATACACTCATACCGTACACGGACACACACACACACAAAAGTAAAATAAATAAAACATTTTTAAAAAATAAAAAGTTCAGACAGTTTTCAAAGTGAAATAGAGGTAAAGAGTTGAAGAATTGTCTACGCTTTCCCCTTCCATGACCCCAGTTCCATATGGGCTAATAAAAATTGGCGCTGGCGCTGCCTCTTCGTGGCGTTTCTAGCGTGGTGCTGCACCACGAGCCAATGCGAGCGCGCGCCCTGGTCTGAAAGTTTCCCATACATTCCTCTTGCTCTACCGTATGCGCGTTCGCAACAGATTGAAAATTGCACTCATAAATTCTCAATTTGAATTCCCCCTCCCTCAACCTCGCCAACCCACCCTCAAGCCCACTTTAAAAGACGTGGGCTTTCCTCCGTCTCTCGCAGTCCCAGAGTACCGTGGCTTATTGACAGGCTAACAGGAAAGTATTGCGCAGTATAGCCAAGTAGACCTACTAGAGCCGCTTTATAAGTGCCCTATGCAATAACATCATGTCCTGATAAAAGGCGTTATCAAAGAGAGGAGGTTCTTTGTGGTTCACCGAAACGGTCCCCTACCTCTTCCATCTTGCTGCTACGAGCCCTCTGGCGGCAAGAGGCCACTGTAGATGATCTTTAGGTCACACTTTCGTCTCTCCACGGACATCCAGCTGTCCTTTTGACACTTGTCCCTTTGCGTTCCATCCAAGAGGCATTACGGCATGCTCTAGTACTACGGACGATATTTTTTTCTTGCCCGGAGATTAAAAAGGAGAGCTGCGTGGAGCTTTTCGGCGAGCAGCTGGTGAGGCTGAGCGGCAATGAAGATGCATTGGAACCGGGGATTTTTGTACTCGCAAGTGTACTGTGCGAGTTTTCTAATTTGGATTACCCCAGGTGTGACTATCGTGAATGTTGCCGGGTCGCAACAGGGGATCCCACTATCAGTGTGAGTCCCTTTCTCTTCCAAAATATTTTGTTCTCTGTGTTTATTTTACAATGGTTATATTCCTCGTTCCATCTATTTTTCGTTTGCAGCTATAGGATGGATCTGAATTAGCCTGCTTAAGCTTACGTTCTAATATGCCAAGACAAGAAATATGTAGGTGTGAAAAATTAATTGCGTCATTCTCTTAACTTAATTTTTTGTATACCCTGCATAGATGAATATTATGAAAGGTTTACTGGCACATCTGTAATTCGAAATGCTGGTGCACATACTTTATTATATGCCAGATTTGATGGACAAATCCTAATTCCTTATTCCAACACTCTCACTAACTAAAGCTTTTTTTTTTCTTTTTTACCAAGACTGTTACCGTGGGATGTGATGTGAACAAGCACTGATTTACAGCAAACTAATAAACTAATTTCACATCTGTCCATCTGTCCAGAAAAATTCTGCTGTAAACCAGTTATGTTTTACTGTTTTTTTTTTTATTTAGTTAGTTTTGAATATTACTTCTCTATAATGTCTGCCATTAGGGTGAAATTGTGGGCATCTGCTTTTGGAGGAGAAATTAAATCCATTGCTGCGAAATATTCAGGATCCCAGCTGCTGCAGAAGGTGTGATTTTACCCCTTACCTCTGATCTATCTATCTATCTATCTATCTATCTATCTATCTATCTATCTATCTATCTATCTATCTATCTATCTATCTGTCT
>JASCQY010000232.1:19971360-19990245 GCA_030264315.1 Sardinella tawilis
CATGGCCGACTTGGATATGGGCGGGGTTGGATATCCAACTTGCTTGTCCTACAGGCTGCAGCGAAAGGCTACTCCCTTCAAGGCAGCAAGAAATAATGAACCAATCAGGGCTGGGTTTCCCAAAACGTTCTTAGTTTGGGAAATGACATATGTTAAGAACTACTTAGCATTAAGAATGTTTTGGGAAACCCAGCCCAGGATTGTCAGGCTGGATTTTAATTGATGTGACGTAGCGGTTGCAATGTGAGTGGTTGTAGTAGCATGTAAATAAAGGGACGGACAAGTGGTTTATCCAATTATATGAAAGGATTTTTGAAGACTGAAATACATCTCCTATTGAGCAGTCCCAGATCCCTTATCATGGAAAGACATCTTCAACGGTTCAAGATCCTCTGTCTGTAACTGAGCAGATGTCACCAAATTTTCGCTGTCAGGAAAAGCACAGATGATATTAGCCACATTTTTGATTGTATCAGAGAAACGCTGGGACTATAATGATGACAGGGTGGAACATAGGCTACAGCAAAGGGAGAATAGGCTATTGGCCCTTTAATATCCTGAGTTACATTGAAAATAACAATGAAAACATTGTTGTATTAGCATGTTTTGTTATCTCCTTTTACCAAAACTAAAAATAAATAACTGACAAAAATCAGTAGTCTACCTCAGTAACATAAACCAAATGTTCCAGCCAACGTTTTTTAAAGAGTCACTCTGATATATGGATTAATTAAAAGAATATTAAGCCACATAACACCTATTTGCCTCTGATATGTCAATAAAATTAAACAACAATTTTGATACAGTGTTAAGACTTCTGGACATAAAATGGTGTCCTTAATAAAATACATTCTAATGATAATCCCAGTTATACACAAACATTTCCAGTTTCACAGAGAAAATACACTTTCTACAATGTTAAGATTGTTCTAACTGTCAAACTCAAAATGTGTTGTCATGTTGAACTGCTCACTACACATGCAGATTTACAGTGTAGATCTAGCCCACTGGTGCGTTTTTGGTACCCAGGCAGGCAGACAGTGCAATGAAGGATCGATCTCAACTGGGGAAAGGATAAACAATGTAGCATAATGTAACTGGCAGTGTCGTTAACTGTACCAAAACGGAATACTTTTCCAAAATATATTAATTTGAACTTAAGTTGAACATTTCATACTTTAGACAGACATGGTGAAACTATTATACAGTCATTGGTGAAACTACATCATATTTTCCCAAATGACCCCTAGTTCTAGTGTTGCCCAACCCCCACTGCCCTCCCTTCTCTTTTTTGCCTCTTTAGCGATAGCTAGCTAGCGTTACGAGTTGAGGACTGCGTTTGACCAAACCTTTATTCAGGTACTTTGTGGATCGAAAACACTGAACCAACCGCTAACAATTGGTAAGATGAATGATTTATGTTCTTAACGAAGACACCAAAAATACATTTCTGATATTTATGAGATGTACGAAACCATAAAATGTGGTTTTATTTGAGTCGAAGAAGTCCAGTATGTATCCTTAATCACTTCCGCCTTATGTTCCTAGCGAGCTAGCTGTCTGGCTAAGTAACTCGATGGTCACCTGGAGGAAACGTTTTTCATTTTCAGCATAATTAGATACCGTGTTTACCTTTAGTTATAATCTCAGAGATATGTCCGACACCACAGGAATCAACTTTGAACCAGCCTTTTACGAGCATTTGATCGGCTAGCTAACGTCACGTCCCTTGTCATTTCGCTAACTAACCGTTAGCTTATCATTGCTCGCCTTTTTTGCTAAGTGGCCAACTTCGAGTACGAGGCCTATGGACAGGGCCAGCATTTGATGCTGCTGTGTAATTTTACCATCAGTCAAGTGTCAGTAAACTTGTATCCTATGCAAGACACCGTAAGTTACCGATAGGGCATTCAGAACAAAACGACATGGCTGTGGTTAATATTTCATGTCCAGTTGTCCGTAACGTAACAAGTTATGGTACAAGTTAGCGACCCACAAGCTAACCGCTAATGTTTTGAAGTAGCTAACAGTGTTGATACACGTCTGAGAGAGGTATGTACAGTGAAACTATGAACGTTTACTGTTCTGTGTGCTGTGACTGCAATGTATTACTGTGCCAGAAGTAAAATGTGTGATTATGTGTGAATAATCTTCTCCATGTATCTTCCACAATATAGCGTAGACATGGCAGCAATCCGCAAAAAGCTTGTCATAGTTGGAGATGGAGCATGCGGAAAGACGTGTCTACTTATCGTCTTTAGCAAAGACCAGTTCCCCGAAGTATATGTGCCAACTGTCTTTGAAAATTATGTCGCTGACATCGAAGTAGATAGTAAACAGGTGAGAAATTGACGTGTTATCTCAACACAGCCGAAAAATCTCGCAATAATGGTCAAGCGTTCTCCTATGTTTTCATTGCTAATCGAAATTGGGTGTGTCTACCATAACAGGTAGAGCTGGCTCTATGGGATACTGCTGGTCAGGAAGACTATGATAGGCTGCGACCTCTCTCCTACCCAGACACTGATGTCATCCTCATGTGCTTCTCTATTGACAGTCCTGACAGTCTGGGTAAGTGCAGTCCTGCAACCTCATGCCTACTGTATGACGGACACTACCTTTCATTTCTGCTTTAACGCTCATTGCTCTGTCCTGGTTAGAAAACATTCCAGAGAAATGGACCCCAGAAGTGAAACACTTCTGTCCCAACGTTCCTATAATCCTTGTTGGCAACAAAAAGGACTTGCGGAATGATGAGCACACCCGTCGTGAGCTGGCAAAGATGAAACAGGTATGATTTAGTGATATGGTCTATATCAGGGGTGGCCAAACTACTTTTGCCACGCAAAATGTTTCAGCACTGGGGTGAGAGAGCCTGGCTAACACCAGCCTAAATCTCAAGTGAGATTTAGTCTGGGGACCACCTATACATTTTCTCGTACGGGATTTTAGGTTTGTTTGTCCAAAAGTTCACGCATCGTCTTGCATCTCTCCCTGTTGTGTGATTGGTTCCCAAATTCATGCGAAAATTTCGGCCATGGTCTCCAGGCTGCCGTGCAGTTCGGAACGAGTGCACAAGGCAGCATGGGTATTCCCAGGCTAGGGGTGAGATGTTTGTCAATAATATCATTAAACAGTGAAGCATTAGAAGGCATACAGTCACTCTTTCACTTGAAACTGATTCTTTGGCCCCTTATACCTTAGATTTTTCAGTATGCGGCCCACTAACAGAAAAGTTTGGTCACCCCTGGTCAATATTTGGTCTTGCATGATTGGTATTGGAATGTAGGCCTATTGGCCTGAAACAAAAATGTGTATATTGATGCTGTGTGGATGTTAGATATTTGTGAACAGCTTTGCACATAAGATTTTAGAACATATTCAACCAATACTTTTAGTAGAGTACTTTATGTTGCACTCATGGAAAAAAAGTTGAATGTGTTCATTTCTGAATAAGATCATGCTACCCTTGATAGCAATTGTCTCTTGTTAGCTATATAGAAGTGTGAGTTTTTAACAAAGTATTAGGCCTACATGGAAGATGGCAATGGAAGATGACAGATAGGACAGATTCGCCAATATGCAATGCATACAGGAAAGGTCTACCAAGTTAATGTCTTGTAGACTACCTTGTGCGAATTGACGCTGCAGTGGTGGTGTTGCCATCATTGCTCATGCTTGTGAACAGTTTAGCTTTATACGACTTGCTGGCGAGTTACTTGTCAAGAGATTACGTAACAGAATGCTTACTGTCACTGCAGTGTTCATGGTTCATTTGAATGTGTCATCTGTATCCAATAGATTTTTTTATTGTTTTTAAATATGCTTAATTTCTGAACATGATTTGCTCATTGTGCTAATGGTCTTCCCATGGTTCATCCTGTCCTCATCCACAGGAGCCTGTGAAGCCAGAGGAAGGCCGGGACATGGCCAACAGGATCTGTGCATTTGGCTACATGGAGTGCTCTGCCAAGACCAAGGACGGCGTGCGGGAGGTGTTTGAGATGGCCACAAGGGCGGCGCTGCAGGCCAGGCGGGGCAAGAAGAGCAATAAGTGCCTCTTGCTGTAGACGCAAGCGGACTGTATATCCTGCAGCAGAGACGGGTGCAAGACGCACGTCCTGTTCCTGGGTCCTCTGCTGCTCAACCTGTATGAAAAGACTGTGCTCAACTGTTTTTTTTTTTTTTTTTTTTTTTAATTGAGAGATACAAATACTTTTATTTAGTCTGTCTTTTTAAAGAGCAAAAACCAGTAGGCCAGCAACTAGTTAGGAAAGGGTTTTTTGTCAGTATTTAAAGGAGCTGATGTGGAGAGATCTGATTTTTCTTTTTTTTTTTTTTCTTTTTTTTTTTTTTTTTTTTACTTCACACCTGAGTGAATATGCCATATTTACTCCTACTAAGCCAATATCTGTGGAGCTAGTCAGGCATTCCGTGCCCTAACAAAGACTTGTATGTTCTGCGGTCAAGTCCTTGCGATGGGCCAGTATGGTCTGGCCGCACACTGTGACCCTTCCCTCATAGCCCCTCCTATTCCTTTGGACAACAGAAAATATGCAATTTTTAAAAAAGCTGGAAATGATCAGGACCAACATGCCTGTCACACAAGGCACATGTGCGTTTTTACATATGTACCATACACACAGGGGCAAGACTTGAAGCTTTTTCTTTCTTTCTTTCTTTTTTTTTTTAATTAGAAGCAAAAAAAATTGGTATCTTTGTGTATTAAAATCTTTTTAAGAAGCTTTTGAAATCACTCCTCTTGTCAAGGGTTTAATTTGCTCTGTAAGGTCAAAGATATGCAGTATACCACCTGCTCAATTGCCTTAATGATTGGCTTGTGCAGGCCAGTCAAGTCCAAGGGTTTAGCGTTTAGGTTTTGGGGGGTATCGGGGCCATCGGTGCTATATTGCCGTGGTTGGAATTCTTTTGCTTTTGAGCCGCACTCAACACGGCTTTGGCGTTAATCACAGAGACCACAGATGGTAGAATGGGATATAAAGCTGGCCTGGCGATACTTGGTTTGAATGGCAACTTCTAGACAACAAAGAATTGCTTAGTTGTTTGATGGATATTATGCCACATAGCATCTAAATGCAGGGTTCCCACAGTCATGGAAATCATGGAAAAGTCATGGAAATAGAAAATGTAATTTTCCAGGTCTGGAAAAGTCATGGAATTTTGTAAATTCACTGAAAGTTTTGGAAAAGTCATGGAATTTTAGTTTGTCTTTAAAACAACTATAGCATTCTGTTAAGTTATCATTTGCTGTTATGATTACCGTACTTCCGAACCAGCTGCTCCAGCACGAATGTGACTCATGACGGAAGTTTATCACCATTGACTGTATTTTGAACGTTTAAAAATCTGATCCCTTAACTAACATCTTACATTTATCCCTAAAAGTATGATAAATTCTACACATTTAGGGTGCCGTATGGTCATGGAAAATTCACTTTAGGTCATGAAAACAGGGTTCCCACAGTCATGGAAATCCTGGAAAAGTCATGGAAATTGAAAATGTAATTTTGCAGACCTGGAAAAGTCATGGAATTTGGTAAATTCACTGAAAGTTTTGGAAAAGTCATGGAATTTAAGTTTGCCTTTCTGTTAAGGTATCATTTGCTATTACGATTACCGTATTTCTGAACGTGTGCACCAGCCACTCCAGCATGAAGGGAAGTTGTCTCTACCACCACTGACAGTGTTTTGAATGTTTAAAAATCTGATACCATACCATTAGGTGAGAGGAAAGGATTAACGTCTCACATTTAGCCCTAAAAGTTTGCTAAATTCCACACATTTAGGGTACTGTAAAATCATGGAAAATTCACTTTAGGTCATGAAAAAGTCATGGAAAAGTTTTGAAATTTTGTCAGTGAAAAAGAGTGGAATCCTGTAAATGGTAATAGGAGTCACTGTGACAAACCACACTTAATTTGGTGTATTTCTGTTCTTGAGTACCCTATATTAATACGTGACCTAACTTACACAGTAATATGTTTGTGAAAAGAAAACTTGATCAAAACACAATTGTAGAAAATACAAAAATAGAAAATACATTTTTATTAAACTGTTTGTGCCAGATGACAAACCCCAATAAATGTACATTTCTACAGTACATCAACCTTATCTGTAGGCAGCATAGAGCAGGGAGGAGGAGGACGAGGGATTGATCAGTGCACTAAAAAAATGGAGTTGCAAAAGTGGATTCCTTTCCATACAAAACTGATGACTTGTCACAGACCCTGGCCTCACTGCATTGCATCCTCACTGCATAGCTGCATCTCTGCTAATCGGTAAATTCTTTGGCAATATCTTTTTTGGGATGAGGTATTTGAATTACATCAAGTCATTTGTAAGTGCCAGACCAAATTGTTATTTAATTCCTTTGAAGTTGTTTGGCTGATTATGATGATGCTAGGCCTGCATATGCATAAGGAACTGTAGATAATGGTAGTAACATTCCTGTGGTCTTCACTCGTACACTAAAATGACCATAGCAATTTAGTCATTCCTATGAACTACCTGTATGATGTACCACCACATTAATGAAACACTGAATTGCAGCATTTTTCATCCAGCTAGGTCACTGCAGTTGTATAGCAAAACTATGAACATCAAAAGTCATCAAAACAACTTAAACATGTCCCGTATTACAGAAACTTCCGTAGTCTTAAGTACTACACAATCCCTGCTGATTTGAAGGTAAATTGTGGCAGTGACATACAGGATGTTTAAATCTTCTGGACAATCACAACTGTTGTCAAACTTCACACAAACTTCATATACCCAGAGTCCATACTTTCAAAACTCTGGTACTCTGGTATTGTGAACATAAATGCATTGACACATTGCAAAAAACAAAGAAACACTCAGTTCCCTAGTGGTTGGTAATGGAGATTATAAAACGCATCCAGTGAGAACAACAAAAAACAAGACATCAGGGTTGAGTTTCTGGAAAGCATCGTTAGGTAGCTTCAGCCACACAAGCAGTGGTTGTGAACACATCACCACCAACGCTGGGACGGAAGTTAGCAACGGCGCTATCTACAGCCTCTCCCCAGCGCGACTCTTAAGCTCAAAGTCATTGGTGTTTTTTGGCGGGGGCCCGAGAGCGGGCGAGAAGGACTGGGAGCAGCGCCAGGGCACACAGGAGCAAGGCCACTAGGGGGCGATAGTAGAGCCAGCCGGCAGCGATGGTCAGCAGGGACAAGGAGCTTGAGACACAGAGAGCAAAGAGCTTCAGACCCAAAGACACCAGCTCTCGTAGAATAGGAACCCAGTCCACTGCAAAGCAAAATGGGAAGACAGTCTCAGATGAAATCCAGTGGGTGGCTTTGGAAATGTTACTAGACCACTCTCCTCATTTCCAAGAAAGCATAGATATTTTATATTCAAACCACTATCGTCGTCATCACTCTTTACCAGTGCCCTAGGTCGAGTGGAGTTCTCTGTGTGTGTGTGTGTGTTAATGAGTTTTTGTTTAGTATATCAGCACCAGTGACCCAAGTCGAGTGGAGTACTCTGTGTGTGTGTGTGTGTGTGTGTGTGTGTGAATGAGTGAGTGTATTACCCAGTGTGTGGACAATGCGCACGGTCAAGCTGACCCCCAGGAACATGAGGGCCCAACCTCCGAGCCTAAGGGCCCAGGTCATCATGCTGTTGTGCTGATGCTCGCGTGCAAACACCTCCTGTATGCAAACAGCTGTGAGACAGGGCTTGCATTCTACACCATACAGAAAGCTTTCTCATGCCTCCCCAACATGTTGATATGAGGTGAACCAACGGCAAACAAAATTTGCATGTTGACTCAGATACTCAGATACAGATCAGATACAGATGTCTGAACTCCAGTCTATTCATCTCAACACATTGGCACACCCTCATAGTCATTGCTCTCTTGTCTTAGCCCCAGCTAGCTGACGCTAGAACCAACCCAAATAAAAGGACGCACCTCTGCTGTAAGTTCCTCCATGTAGAGGATCTCCAGAGTGTCACCTGACTTGGTTTTGAAAGGTCTTAGCTGCTCTCCTCTCTGCATGGCCACCACACTCACCTGGTAGGAATCCAAATGATATAGGCAACGAGCAGACAAACAAACAAAAAAAGTCAGTACAATACTTGAGACAATTTCACATTCTTCAGCCCAGAAGCATGCAAGCATAATAGAATATTCTACATGTTAGGATTAAATTTGGCAAAAGGGTGATCTAACTAGTGAAATGACTTCTGTGATACTGTGAAGACTGGCAGGAATTGGTCATGATTGAGCCTAAGCATGACTCTGCCTGAGCATGACTGTGTAGGAACAATATACAGTATAACATCTTTATAGCCATGAATGAACCTAAAAAAAATATATCCCACAACTCATTTTTCCATCTTCATCATCATGGATGTGAAGGCTCTCAGCTACAGGAGGTGTGAGGAGCTGACTGCCGTCGAGTGTTTCAACTACTCAGCTACACCTACTGTACAAGCACTCAATGGCAGTATAGTCAGTATACCACACCAATGCATCAGTCAAAGAATGTCGAATGGAAGCTCATACAGTTAGTGCAGGTCCTGGCCAGGTGCCCTCTCCACTGAGGCCAGCATATGAGAAACTCACACGCACATCCCCCACCTGCAAACACAGACAGACAGGCAGGCAGGCAATCAGCCAGTCAGTCAGTCAGTCAGTGAAGGGAGGTGAATCTTATGCCACCATGGGTATGGGTTAGGGTGATGTGTGGTGTATGTAATGTGTGTGACCATGAGAGAAGGCTCACCTCCGGGCGCCGGGGGTTTGGGGTGTGGTAGAAGTAGTCCCCGTCTACAGTGAGGAAGGGATCGATTTGAGATAGTGGCAGTCCTGCCAGGCTTAGCATCTGGAAGTTATTTATCTGGTCCACCAAACCTGAAAATCACAACAGTACATCATCACTCAAAACTCTCTCTCTTAGTGTACACAACTCATTTTTTACTCTGCTTAAATCTTAAAATCATTAATAGTTGGTACAAATAAAACATGTCAAAAGGTAAAAAAAAAACAAAAACAAAAAACAACAACTCATAAACGATCCATACCTTTAGAGAGGATGAATGGTCCCACCCATACTTCTGGTGCTACCACAGTAACACTCTCCACTGCCATGGCACTATCACAACAAGATCAGAGCCCACTTAGTAAGTACTAAGTGTGTGTGTGTGTGTGTGTGTGTGTGTGTGTGTGTGTGTGTAACATTATTTGAGTATGGTTGGTCTACCTGGGATTGATGTGCCCAATTTCTTTATCAAAGTTACGGCTGTTGATGACTTCTGATTTCCACTCTGTGTCTGAAGGGTAAATTTTCATTTGAATCACATGCCACTCACTCATGTCTACAGACTTGTCTAACCATCTATTGCCACATTCCATTTGCCAATATTACATGAGACCATCAAACGCTTTGACCTGTTCAGAGGAGTTGGAATTACGGTGAGGATATAAAAAAAAAACTATTTGTAACTAGTACATTACGACATGAAAACAACTAGAACATAATATACCACTTCGCACACTTGCAACTTTATTTGGTTTATATTTCCTTCATAGTTTGTTCATGTATTGTATGTGAATATGTTTTAGATCATGTATTATACAGGCACTCACTGTAGGTGTAGGTGGTCTCACTCTTCTGCTCCCCATCCTCCACATAGTCCCTATTCAATGGAGCATTTCACTATTGGCATCACACACAGTCATTGACAGAATCTCAAAATGAATGAATACTTCTGAATGAGTGATTATGAGAAATAAAAATCTAAAGCCAGATGAACTAAATGTTTCATCAGTCTGAAAAACAACTGTGTGTGTAAGGAAGATGCAAACAGAAAACTAATGCACAGTTGCAGCATCCTCAAGGGCTTTGCTTGTCATCTACAAATTGTTGTGCACAATGGCACAAATGTTCAGTTTATGAATACTTCTGATAATGCCAGTGTCATGCTGCATTTTTTGCCCTGTACATTGAGGAATGTCTCAGTTTGCTTTCTGGGGCCTCATTGTTTGCCAGTGGCACAGTGACTGACATTCATATTGTGGAAGCCTGATGGAGAACTTTGAGATCCTCATTTCCCACTTTCAACAATGACCTGTGAGCAGGCTGTAGTCTACATCTTGATCCTTCTAACTCAACCAACCTGCTCTCCTGGTACTCCACCCACTGGTACATCTCTACCTGGCGTTTTAACTTCACCGCCTGCAAGGCCACTCTGTAGTTTGGGTCATGGAGAGGCTAAAGAGAGCGAGAAAACAACCAATACATTTAGACAATGACATAAACTTAAGGAAACGTGAATGAGTAAATGAGACGCGCAAGTGGTTTTGCCGACCTGTGCAGTGCGTAATTTTGCTGACAGGTGGACCAGGTGATCGTTGTTTTGATATTCCATTCCTGAGTAAGGGTGAAGTGGGACCACAAGAGAGAGACCCTCATCTAGGGATGCTGCGGTACGCAGTGCTCTACCCTGCACAAGGCGAGGCAACATGCCAAACTTTAGCGTCACTAATGGAGAGGTTTATTTATAACATGGATTAACAAGATTTCTCATCTGTTCCTCGACTTCGAACACTTGCTCATATCATCTTGTCTTGTCTCACCTCATTGGTGAATAATACGTAGAAGGAGAGAGCAAATAGTCCAAGCCCAACCACCATTCCTCCTGCTGTCTCACTCAGCCGCTCCAGGAAGCCCGGTTTTGAACGGCTGGTTACCCGCGTATGCTGGTCCCCCGACTCTGTGCTAGCAAACTGAATACCGCATACAATGACAATTAATCAACATCCAACTGAGACACCAATCAATTAAGCGGAAACACTAATCTGAGTGAACAACATATTTAGTCTATACAGCAACCCATTAGGGAGATAACGTTATACTCCTGAGCGGCTAGCATTTGCGACATTAGACTTTTGATTTTGTGCACTATATTGAATTTTGTGCACTTCTTAACCCAACAGGCTAATCAACATCAATAAACTTCCGTTTATTTGCACTTACTGGTTGAGTCATTGTGCAGCTATTAAGTTATGTTAGTTCCACGCCCAGCTGAAAGTTCAAGAGTGAAAGCACCACGATACGAATCCAAAAGATTTAAATTCTCTCGTGTTAAATGTAAAACTAAGGAAAACACAGAACTATGTCGGCTATTGCACGGTACAAGTACCGACGACCATTCCTTTGCAGCGATATTGCACTATGCCAGAAGAAGAAATGCCCTTCCAACTCAAGTCTGACGCGTAGGCTATGCCGGTGACTTCATCAAGGACTCTGGGAAATGTATGCACAGACTCGCAGCCGGGGTCTGCGTGTGGTGAGCCTACAAACACTAGACGCACCATCAATTTTATAGAAAAGTATAGAAATGTATGCAATCATGCATAATTTAGCGATTATTTGCACATTCACATACATCATTTAGCAATTATGCATTGAATGTTAAATTGTCTATACATTTCTTTTTGTTTGACAAAATGCGCACAAAATGGAACACACACTAATCTGAAGTTGTTAAAACTTTGCAAGACTTTAATGCTCCAAAATCTATGAAACAGGTATCTGATATAACATTCAACAAACAAAGAGTAGCTATTAGATCACGCGAATGCATGTGTGCGCGCGCGCTTTTGCGTGCCCATAACGGGAATGCGGAGTGTGTGCTTAGTTTATACAGTCAATGGTGCTTTACTTCCCAAAACAGCATCGAGCATCGAATGCCGGCAAAAAATCGCGTAGCCTACATGAGCATGCTATCTGTCACTACAATACACACAAACAAATCCAAAGTCAAAATTAAACTGTGTGGCACTTACAGTATGGTGAAGAAGGCTAAAGAAAGGAGCCTTTTGTATTTCACCTTAATAACTATCCCATATTTCTGCTTCCTGTAACTGGTTTAATGAGTTGAGTTTTACCAGTTGTTGTTTTTATATTTTTCAAGGTTAGTCTCTGAATTGTCTGACTGTATTTTGGATGAATTATTTGCAGCTCATAAAGCTGCATTGCACTATATTACATTTGGCCACTAAATCTAGGTATTCCCCCCAAAATCTCCTCATCTTTTACATGAGACACTTTTATATTGCAAGATTTCTGAGATGTTATGTAGGTACCTCCTAAATCAGCCATAGGCCACTTGATGCAGACACAATTTGCATATTTCTGAGTCAGAAATTTTCAGTGGGTGTGCTCTGTTGGCCATTTTTGACCTCAGTATTTGAAAAATCCTGGCAATGGCCCTGTGTGTGTATGTGTGTGTGTGTGTGTGTGCACGCTCCATCTTTATTGGCCCTCTGTATCACTGAGAGGATTATCCCATAGGGGTTGTCCATGCTTGGAGAGAGTCATCCACACGCACATGCCATAGGCCAAGACTGGAGAGTTGCTGCCAACCTGTGCGGGCAGAGAGGCATCTCTTGGATTGGAGTCTGAGAGTGCTTCTTAAGGGCTCACAATGCCGGAGTATGATGTTATTGTTCTGGGGACTGGTCTTAAGGTAAGAGAGACCACCGCACAAACCACAAATGGCAAGCTATATTCTGCAGGTTCTTGATTAGTCTAGATTCCAAACAAATCGTGTGATTAGATTTCTTGATTTTGATCCAATGTAATCTTTATCATATGCACATTGTCTGTAAACATTGCTTTGGTCAGAAAGGATTTTGTTTGTGACATAATGTGAGGTTGCGACATTGTATGACACCATTCACTATAACACTACAGCCATATGTACAGTGTTAGCACATATTAGAGATAAGCCTATTTATTTATTATGCAAAAACAGCTTTGCGAGGTTGGGGTGTCTGAAATAAGTGCATGCATTACATTTTTTTTTCTCAAACAGGAGAAAGTAATTGTTATCATTCACATTACCCAACAAATAGTCCCAACAATGATGCATTAAATTATATTATGCAGAAGAAGGCAGTTCCTACTCCAGGAAGACCAAATGCTGTGTTTGTTACCTTGAGGAAGTACAGCCTGACCTCAATGATGAGGGAGACTGTCTAGGAACGTGGCTCATAGTCTCTCTGGGATTATTACTAATCTGGAAAACAATACTAGAGACTCTGGAAGAACCCCTGGGAGCTGGGATCTCTTATTCGTTTGCCTCCTCTCTCTCTTGATCTCTTTCTGTAGGAATGTATTCTCTCAGGCCTCTTGTCAGTAGGTGGGAAGAAAGTTCTTCACCTTGATCGGAATCCATACTATGGTGGAGAAAGTGCTTCAATCTCTCCCCTGGAAGAGGTGGGCCCATGCAAAACACTGGATCATATTACTGATTGTTTTTACACTTGACACAGACTGCTGTCGGTCATGCACTTTGATAAGCATATCTGGCTCTAGAATTGCATCTGTTTGTGTTTGCAGCTCTACAAAAGGTTCCAGGTCTCGGGTCCTCCCAAGTCTATGGGTCGTGGGAAGGAGTGGAATGTTGACCTCATTCCCAAATTCATCCTGGCCAATGGTGTGAAGTACAGATCACACAGATTCCTTTGGTCTTGTCAGTTCCTTGATGACTTCAAGCTTATTGTTGGCAATCTATAAGTGTGGCATTGGTTTGACTGTGTGTTTCATTCAGATCTAGTGGTGAAGATGCTTCTGTACACAGAGGTGACCCGCTATCTGGACTTTAAGGTGGTGGAAGGAAGTTATGTGTTCCGGGGTGGGAAGGTTCACAAAGTCCCATCAACTGAGCCAGAAGCCACAGCTTCAGGTGGTTCTCCTCTGTCAATCACACATCTACCTCTGTCACATAGTGCTAGAGGTGGCAGGCTCATTGGTCCTTGCTGTTTTCAGATCTGATGGGGATGTTTGACAAGCGCAGATTCCGAAAGCTACTGCAGTTCATTCAGAACTTTGAAGATGGCGACCCACGAACATACCATGAGATGGACCCTAGAAGGACTACAATGCGTGAGGTGTTTCGCCACTTCGATCTGGGCCAAGATGTCATTGAGTTCATGGGACATGCCATGGCATTGCAACAAACTGATGGGTACTGACCTTTATTAATATTTTGGGAGTTCAATACAGAGAATCAGAAGGAGGAAATAAAATTGAAGATCAAAGTTGGATAAGATGCAGGGTGTATAGAGAGCCCTGAATCAGGGTCCTTCAAGGCTACTATGGGTGAACACAGGAGAGTCCTAGTCTCTCTGGTAGAACTTCACTGAAGCTATCGTTTCTAGCTACTCCTTACCTCTGCGCACATCTTTATTATTCATTTTGTCTCATTTTGTTCACTTAGCTACCTGGATCAGCCCTGCGTAAACACCATCCGAAGAATCCGACTCTACCTTGACTCTCTGGCTCGGTGTAATCACAGCCCCTATCTTTACCCAGTGTATGGCCTAGGAGAAATACCTCAGGGCTACGCCAGGTGATACTGGATAATGAGTACATAGCCAGGGGCTATGGGGAGCCTTCAGTTATAGAGATCTCTCTTTTAGTATATCTGCTCTGACCTGCAATGCTCTTCTCTATTATATCTCATGATTCAGGCTGAGCCCAGAGCATGGGGGAACGTTCATGCTGAATCGGCCAGTGGATGACATTCTGATGGACGATGGCAAAGTTGTTGGGATCAAGTCTGGGAAGGATGTGAGTAAATGTAATTTCAATGGGTGCAAAATGGTGCAGCAAAGTATAATTATTGGACCACTGAGGACCATAGGTGCCCCCCCCCCCTCAAATTGTTAACTGAAAAAGTTATTTGTTCTTCTTATGTCCTCATCTCTCCGGCTAGTTCTTTCGTTGCAAACAGCTCATCTGTGACCCGAGCTACATGCCCAGTCGTGTGAAGAAGGTGGGCCGGGTAATACGGGTCATCTGCCTACTAAACCATCCCATCAAGAACACACACGATGCCAGCTCATGCCACATTGTCATCCCTCAATCACAGGTCAATCGCAAGTCAGGTGAGTTAAAGTGGTCCTTTGACCACCCTTGTAGAGAGTTGAACACCAATTGGTCTAGCACTGCATAGATCCATTCTCTCTATTGATTCTGTTACTCATCTTCTCAGATATCTACATCAGCATGCTGTCCTACAGCCACAATGTGGCTGCTGATGGGAAGTATATCGCTGTAGTGAGCACTACAGTGGAGACCAGCAACCCTGAGAAGGAGGTCCAGCCAGGACTGGCTCTGCTTGAGCCCATCCAGCAAAAGTGAGGCGTAACCCCGCTTCTTCCTGTGGACATGATCTGTTTAGACTTTTAAAGCTGCTACGTGACGTTTCCATGAAATGCTTTAGGTTTTGAGTCATCTTGAATGCAGTTTTATTTTGCATAATATGTCAGTATACAGTATGTCATACAGTGGTGACAAGTAGAATGTGATGTTGATGGAGAGCCAGTTTAGTGCAAGTTGATTTGCATGCTAATTTCAGAGGATATGTGGACAACGTGGCACTCTGGCACTTTATTGACATTGCATCCATATGGTTGTTACTTTTGTTATATTCTGTTTCTGTTTCTATGGATGCATGCTTGGACCAGTTAGTTGGGCCAACCAACCAACCGAAAGTCAGTCAGTCAGTCAGTCAATCAATCAACCAACCAACCAACCAATCAATCAATCAATCAATCAATCAATCAATCAATCAAATCTTAATAGCAAGTTTTAGACACTTCAACCAGTCACAGACATTTTATATACTGTACCTTTATCGAGATATGACATGATTCCAGTGACAAGGCCTTGAAATTCCTAATTTGAACTGACTGAAATTCCTAAGTTAAACTGATCAGTTGCTATTTCTTGAGTTTTGCTCTAAGAAATCACCTAAATGTTGTTACAATAATTGTTTACAAGTAATGTTGTTATGACTTATCCACAGATTTGTCTCTGTCAGTAACTTGATGGTTCCAATGGATGATGGGAGGCGGAGTCAGGTAGGCTTTGATACTTTTAAAATGTTTGGTAATATTTGTGCTTTTCAAGGTTAAAATTCATCAATCCACATTAACAGTGGACTCCAAAATCATAAATAACACTTCCTCATCACCCCAGATAAATATAGCCTATTGTATTCCTACTTTTATTCAAATCACAAAGCAACACAACAACTACAAAAAAAATGTTTTTATATTAAAATAATTTATTACTATAACTATGCAATGACAAGCAACATTGGCAACAATTCAGTGTGGGGACTTGAGTCCGTCTAAACCTATCCTGCACAGTGTTTCACTCTCAAAGAGCCCTGCTTTGTGTCCTCCTGCTCAGATCTTTGTCTCTCGCTCCTATGACGCAATGGCCCACTTTGAGGGCGAGTGTGAAGACATCAAGGACATGTACTACCGCATCACAGGCACACAGTTCACCACTGGAGACATACAGAGAGACCAGTCTGATGATGATGACGACGACTAGATGGAAGAATTGTGTTTGTGGATGTCTTGGGGGAAAAAGAAGCGTGAACTTTTGGTTCACATAGTTTTTCGGTGTTATTTTGTCTCTTCACTCTGAAAGAGTCTCCTTCGACATCTATTACCTCTGTTTATATGATTTCTTTTTCATTAAACACTGACCACTAAATGTTGACAAGCCCATTTTACACATCAATACACGACAATGTTCACATTATTTCGGATGCTGTATATTTCCTATGACGTGTATTTTTCTGCGGATGACTTATTTGCCTCCATTTACTTCTATAAAATTACAGTAGAGAACAATAAAATCAGACAAATGCATTCCCATTGCCTGGAGGTATGTGTGATGGTAATGTGGCATGTGTGTCAGTAAGTTTGCGTGTTTGTGCAATTTCATACAGTACATCAGCATTTCCATTATGCAAAATCAATATTATGCATTTGTGTGCAAGCCTTCTCCTCAATGTGCAATGTGTTATTGCAGAGAATGGGTGGATGTGGGGGAAATACTATCGGCAACCCAAAGGATTATGTCCAATCCTTATGTCCTTGCGATGGGCGAGGTCACTGCAGAAGAAATTGCATCATGACAATACGCAATACTCCAGTCCCCTAATGAGATCATGGCGTTTGGGTGAGGCTTTACTGTCTGGAGGAGCATGTGTGAAAGCATTGGAAGGGGGCGGGAAACAGCGCAGGAGAGGAGTGAGTAACGGACTGACATTAAGCGAGATTAATGAAGATTATTTATCCAAGTGAAGGTCAGTAATCTGCATCACTGATGAGAGATTACACATATGCCAGGCTGCAGCAAATCAACGTCTGAGATGCAGATAAGAGTCTTTATGCGTACAATCATCCCCTCCCCTTTCAGTCACCCTCACTGGCACAACACCACAAACCCACACTCATCATATAGGGAGTTAGGCCCCTCCCTATCGGAGATGGACATCTTTAGTATATTTTTAGCAATTTCACCACTATATATATATATATACCAAATTTGATTTTTATTAACAGGGATTTGGAATTCCCAGTATTTTTGAAAATATGGTCACCTCATTTGCTCAAAAGTAAATAGATACCTATATATGTTAGACATGTAATACTTCTGTTGTCGATGACGTCCTTAAGTGCAGAACCGAATAGACCGCAATATGCTTTAGGCACTGCAGTCTCCTTCTGTTGCAGTTTTGTCTGTGCCCGCAGTCAGTTTTGCAGAATTTGTCTCAATCTGACAGCATGGCCTTACACACATCAGAATTCATCCTGCTATGTCTATTAGTAGCCACGAACCATCATCAAGGCATACCACAAGCCCAATGCCATAACTGCCTCTATGTTCAAATGGATGATATCCCATATGGAAATGAAGTGCAGAAAACGGCACTTTTCAAAAGTGTGCTTAGGGTCCAGATATGTGCTTTTTAAGTGTTTCAACTGGCTGCATACTGTGCACACCATTTTGGAACAATTTAATGCAATAACAGTGGACATTAAGAGATACCGTTTCAGTGTCATTGCACTGAAAATTAGAAAATACAAGAGGTGTGTTCCAAAAGATCATTATACAACAAAACATACTTTTCTGTACAGTAGCTTGTAGCACGTATTTACCTTTATATGTGCTACAAGAGTATTAAAGGGCACCTTGTTTCCACTTGGGGTGGTCCATAAGCTACTTTTCTCTTTCCATCATTTTAATATCAGTTAACCTTAATTTATAAAAATCTTTATTTAAAAACAGACAAACAAACAAACAAAAACTGTTTTTCATGGAAAGCCTAAGCTGGCTTCCCTGTTGTGTGATGCTAGTTGGTTCCGTGTCTCATGATCGACTTTCATAATGATTTAGCTACCTGCTAAAAAAAAGTGTGTCTTACATGGCTAGATGATCCAAAAATATTATTAACAAGGAAAGGATTGTATGATCATCCAAAATTGTTGTTTAAGCCAGCCTCCAATAGTTTTAGCCTCTCCCAAAATTCTTGCTGGTTGCCCAATAAGACTAATAGGTGTCTTTTACGAAACAACACTTGCATGTTGAATGCTGAATTACAGAATGAACAGCTACCAAATGCAAATGTTTGGATTGAACTCAAGCCCTTTCATCATCTTACTTTGTCATAAACAACAAAGTGATGACTGGTGTCCACAACACTGCTATTTAGTCAGCTGTCAAATAATCTTTGAACCAAACAAATGTTGCAAAATGTATAAAAACAATTAGGATGATTTTGTTTTTGACTAATTCATGTTAATTTTAACAAATGTTAAAGCAACACTCCACCATTTTTGGAAATATATTAATTTTCCATCTCCCCTCAAGTTAATTAACTAAGCCAAGCCTTTCTCATATTCATCCAGTCCTTCTCTGACTCTGGCTATACCAATTTTAGATCCAAATTAGCATTTATCATTGAATCGGATTGGACCGTTAGCATCTCGCCTGGTCTAATCCGCTTCAATGATAAATG
>JASCQY010000232.1:20000374-20010720 GCA_030264315.1 Sardinella tawilis
ACACACACACACACACACACACACACACACACACACACACACACACACACACACACACACACACACACTTACCCAAAACCCGTAGCAATAGTAGGACATAGCACAGGGTCATTGGTGTCCAAAACCTCAGGTCCTCCGCCCCCAACAGGAAGTGCTGAAAGACCACGGCTGTGGCGGCCACGGTGGCCATCGTGAAGGTCATGACCACGGCGCGGCGTAGCTTCGGTAGCAGAGCATCTCGAGAGGAGATGAGGACAAGACAGGCGCCGCAGTCACGCCGGCTGTAGTGCCTGGGGTAGAACTGGCCCACATGGGCCCACAGGCACTGGGCCTGCCTGGACAGGAACCAGCTGAGGCTGGCCGCCAGCAGGAGGCTGAGCCAGCGGTGAGGGGCCCCTGCGTGGAGGAACTGGAGGGTGCAGGTGAGGGCACAGCCCAAGGAGAACTGACTCTGGATCAGAAACTGGGTGGTGACTTCATGCACACTGCCCTGAGAAGAGACGGAGAGAAAAGACACCTTTGCAAAACATAAACTAGTCCATCTAATTTTACTGAAAGAAGAACTTTGTCTGGGTAAAACCAGGCCTCTCAACCACTCAAATCCCAGTCCAGACTGACAGTGGGTCTGTTCTGACTCATTCACTTTTGACAAGCTTTCTGGGACTGGGATGAGACTGTGGAATGGCTGAGTTATAGTCACTTGGTCGAGTGAAATGATTAAGTCTAACACTGATTAAGTGATTGAGTGCAACCATTGGGCATTGTGCCGTTATAGGTTTGGGTGATGCATTACAGTAGTATAGGCTAGGTGTGTTGTTGAGTCTTACCTGTCCGAAAATAAGCGAAGCTAAGACAGCTCGGAGGCAAAACTCCAGGACAATCAGGGAGGAGACGCGAGGTCCCACTTGGGACAGAACCCCTGCGAGTAAAATGAAGTGGATTCCACTGCTGAGTCGACCGATCGACGGGGTGTTAGCATCTGGCTTCTCTGAAGCGCCACCTGCTGGGGAGTGTCTGAGGAGCACAAGGCAAAAGATGATCAAACCAGGCAGACCTCATCAGATGTATTATAGAACAGCAACAAATAATGTCATGTCAGGGTAGCAGCCCAAGCTCTGAGTTGTTGTATATTTAGGCTTCAGAGCAGACTATTTCAACAATAGCAATTTGTGCCTAAGTGCCTAACAACTTTGCTTTACAAGCTTAACAAGATGGCAGATGGCTTTAAGTCAGATTTGAATTTGTACAATCAGTGTTATTACAGTGGTGCTATAACTGATGAATGTCAATTGATTATTTTGTTGTTTCTATTAATGAACTATAAAGCGCTCCATACTTGTGTGAGAAAAGTACCTTGTGTAAAGGACGAAAAGGCTCACTCGCAACAGATTACACACCAGAGTCACTCCACATGCCCCAACCACTCCTGATAACAAAACATTCATTAACGTCAGGACCTTGAGGCTATTCGGTAAAATCTGCTCTTTCATACTGCAAGAAGTGCCGCCACATCAGTGCATTCCTCATTGATTTCATATTCCGTGTGAAAACCAATGTCTGACCTACCTTGCAGAATGGACACAGGACCTTCCTCCAGTGGAAACCACTCCATGACAGCCCCAAGAATCATGATTCCAGTCCAACAACTGGCAGCTGCTTAGCCCCCTACTTATGTCAGACCAGTAATTCAATCATGGACGACCCTTTCATCAAAGGACAGAATACCTTTTTCAAAGACAAACAGCCATTTTGTTTCAGCTCTGATCATGGAGTCCATGTAGTCACTACTATTATCTCAAGCTACAAAGGTCAGCCTATTACTTCACTGAGAGGAGATAACCATTCCATTGCCTTGTGCCTTCTTTCAGACAGTACTGAGAGAGAGAGAGAGAGTGTTTCAGTCTTGCCTAGTCATCACCCATCACCCATAGGTCATGAATGTGAATACACAGACTATGGCATATTTCCTAACAAACTATACATTAACACAATATTTTATCAGCAAAATCTTTATTAAGTAGAATACATATTGGTTAATATATAACAGCTATAGATAATTATTTACACAGTCTTTAAATGACTTCTCATGAGAAACAAAGCACAGAGGGGGTAGAGTGTAATACAACAAGAGCTTCATCTTGACCATGCATCATGTTCCCATGTGCAGTAGGTGCAGTCACATGATGGTGCACTCATGCTATGGTCAGGCACAGAGAGGAGGTTTGCCCCTTTTATTTGCATGAGTTGCGTTCATCCGCAATCCATCATTGCAGCATTAGTCCACCATGTACATGTATTCAGAGATAACTATCAGTATGTTCGCTAAAACACAGTTGTATCAGTCCCTGATCTCACAGTTGAAATGTACTTCTTGAAGACAACATGACACAAAGACATCCTGAGAGAGCTACCTAAACAAGTGTGAGGTTAATTCAAATGGCTTTGTGAAAAGTTTTCCGGCGTTTTCCGTCACCCTTCCCTTTCCCGGTGTCCCCATGTAAAGCATTCTCCCTGAGAGCGTCCTTAGCTGGTGTCCTCTGCTGGAGACTAAGGCGGTGTGTGGCTCCTGTGGGCCTGGCGCGGTTCTGGCGCGGCTGTGGCCCGCATGCCCGCCCGCTCACCCGGCTCACGAGGACTCCAGCTGGTACTGGAGCACCCTCTGCCTCATCAGGTCCCAGAGCAGCATGCTGAGCACGGTGTGGGGGGCCAGGCGCAGGAAGACGGGCCCGATGCCCTTGTAGAGCCCCAGCAGCCCCTCCGATTGGCTCACCTTCAGCATGCAGTCCAGGAAGCCCCGGTACAGCTGGCCCTGCTCACCGATTGGACACACACAAGGGGAGGGGAGGGACATGAGGGATGGAATAGAGCAGGGAGTGATATGGACAGGAAGGAACAGGTGAAGACTTAAGACAGAGAGAGAGAGAGAAAGAGAGAGAGAGGTTCTATGGAACTATTTGTGGCAATGCATTCTAAACAAAACACGTGAGATTGATCAAGTTGAAGGACGAGTTACGTTTTGCGAATGTACTCACTTAAAGTTACTTAAATTCATGGGGAGACTAAAATTTATGGAACGCTGACAGGCACACAGATTCTTTTTAGTAGAGCAAGAAGAGAAAGAAACACCAAAATAAAAGTCTGCCTTACCCTTCGAAACTCATCCACAGGTTGGTTGTAGAGTCTGGTGCTAATCACGTCAAAAGGTGTCATGGTGATGGTCACTGCGATCCCACTTAGCATAGCGGCTGTCAGGGCCACCAGCCAACTCTTGGGATGGAACCACTGAAAGAGGTAACGTGCAAATAAGTTAGCAAACACTTAGCTGCTAACAGCAAACACAGCAACAGTGTTTGATTTCAGTCCAGGGAGGGTTGGGGGGGGGGGGGCAGATAATATTCTTGTTCTGTGCCTCTTTCAACTGGCACAGCACCAGACTCTCCCAGCTAGCACTCCACACATAGACTGCCCACACAGACCCAGACTATCCACACACAGAGGACAAGTGGAAAGTGTCCCCAAAGGGGACATGAGGCACTTTGGTGATGAACTCACCTCTGAGTGAGAGACCCACTCCTTGGCAGAGCTGAAGGTGGCAAGCTGGGCAGCTGAGCCCACCATGACCCTGGGCACGGCGCCATTCACCCCTCGCCACAGGCCCACCAGGCCCTCACGCCGGTAGATGGTAGCAAAGGCACTCGACACCCCCTGAGAGAGAAAGAGAGAGAGAGAGAGAGAGAGAGAGAGAGAGAGAGGGGGGAGATGAGGAGAGACAGACAAGAAGAGAGGCCAATTAGTCTTCACCTGTAAGCCTGTAACTTACAACTGTGTGCTACTTATACATGTGAGAGGTGAGAGAAAACACAAAACCTACATATTAGTTGAAGTGGTCATTTCCTCACTACATACAACATTCAAGAAGAAGTTGCAAGAAATTTAAGTTAATTGACGTTGTCACTTTCCTGATTAAATTAATTATTATGGGATGAATGAAGACTCCCTCAGCACCCCCTATGGTCTATTGTGATGTCTACAGTACAGCGTTTCCAAGATGCCATTGGCCCAACAAAGTCAACAAAGTCAAACTGTCTCACCTAAAAGCCTTATGAGATTGCGTTAATGGCCTTGTCAGTCAACATGACTCCTTTACTTATCATCAAAAGTCTCAGTGTACGTCATGCTGTTCGTGCTACGCTTTAAGTGCTACAAGTTACAATGTGTACAGTATTTCTGCTTTGTGGAGTCTTGTGATGTGTTGCTCTTTTTTACAAGACTCACTACTACTGCTACTTACATTTCTAAAGCGCTTTACATTGGAAGGGGGACCTCACTAACCACCAACAATGTGTAGCACCCACCTGCAGGGCACCATTGGTCTGGCTGCTGCCTGTTTGCATTAGTAGCTGGAGTCCACTATAGTATATGTCTGTATCACATTAACTACATTTTTTGTCCAGTTAATTAAATTCATTCATTCATTTGCTGTCTACACATGAATCCCTTTTACAATCACATTTTCAACCGCAACACAAATGCATTCAAAAATTCCCTAAGCCACTAGACTGCTCTACTGATACGAGAGTGCTGCACATTTCTGAATAGCTGTCCTTTAATCTGTTTCTCTGTCACTAGTTTGGCTTGCTATCAGCTATTAACTGGCCTGCATCAGCACTATTGTTTGGAAGGGTATTATAAACATGCAGGGCATTTCAGGATACAACGCCACAAAATCAACATACTTTAAGATAACCAGGCTAGTATATAAGCTTAATTCAACAACTCTTGATGCAACAGAGGCAAACAAGCCAATCCTGAAGTACGCTGAGGTGTCACTGTCTGCCACCAGGATCTTTTAATTTTATAATGACTATCTATGTCATTTCTTCAGCAGATCATCCTGAAACAATGACCATTTGAAGCCAACATGCAAGCCAACATGCATACACACTCATCACAGAAATGAACAGGATCACCTTGACATAATAGGCTTACAGTAAATTAAACATAGTGGATTGATTTTCCAAACCACAATGGGGAAAAAAATGGCATCTTAGATGCGATCCAAGCCTGACCAAAGTTCACCTCACTGACAAGACAAGCTACCACACAACCCACACGCCTCTTCTTGGAAGCCTCTCATTGGCTCTGGCTCTTGGACTGCAGGAGGTGTGTCAAAAGCGTTTGTCTTGTGGTAGGAAAGCCGCATGCTCTCGCACCTGTCTAGCACATTCACACATAGGCCAACTAGAACTCGGTCTCTCCATAGGGTAGGTAGGGCAGCTAAAATAAACTGACAGCAAGGCCATATTTCAGCCTTCAACGGGATTGTCTCTATGCTAAGAGAGAGTAAACATGGGCACGGACATCTGACCTGGAGCCAGCAACAACAGAACACCTGGCTCTATTTAAACCTATTCAAAGGATGTTTCTCTTTACCTGATGGTTATGCTGATGGCCCACAGCAATAGTCTCCACTGTTTGGGCTTGAAGATGCGTCTTGACCTGTAAAGGGAAAGTCAGCAAAGAGACACTGGTGTTTTTCTTTGTGCATGTCGACAAAACTCCCACAGACTCGGTGTGGAAACACTCTCTGGTGCAGTAATTCATCTGTGGGGCCTTGGGCAGTAAAGAAGGGGTGCGGTTAGATCTGGCTGTGCGTTAAGTTGCATAACACTTAACTATACTGAATGCTTGACGAGAGAAAGAGAGAGACTGGCTGCATCACACACCCATACAGTACTTCTTTCTACCGTTCTACACATGGCTCCTGCAACTTTGTAGTTTTTGCTTTTCAAATGTCATGATCTACCTCACGTGACTTCATACGGTGGCATCCTTTGAATGATTCTCTTCCCAATCGCTATATTAACCATATGACACAAGTGCTCCACTTAAGATTACTTGGCAGTTTGAAGAGGTGGAAATTAAAAGACACAAACATGTACACACTGCTCTGACATGTGCCAGTAGGTCCTATTTATAGGATAGGATAGGCATCTCTTTTTTCAGGCTCCGAGTCCGCTGTCACCCGAGCCTATGGAAGCTTTGAAGGCGGGAAGGCCAGATAGGGTGACAAAGTCACATTTACTGGATGTGAGTGTGTGCTAGGAAATCAGGTCTGACCCAGATACACCCAAAGCATGTATAGAATTTGAAAGGGGTCAACTTGCATGTGCTGGGTGCAGGAGCAGGTGAGGAATATCAACAACAAGACCCACATAACTTCAGCCATGTAACCTTACAAAACCTGACCTACAAGAGTGGCGTTCATATAATGACCTCTAAGACTGTAAAACATTGTGCTCTAGTACTTCTTGCACTTTAAGAATCCTGAAAAACATGGCTACACTGGTCTAGGCATGGTAAACTTGGTCACCATGGAGTAGGTTGAAAGCTAAGAGTGTGCCTACATCAAAAGGCTTACCCCCCTTTAAAGCCCAGACACTGACCCACTTAAGCACGCAATCCATCAGAAATGTAGACCAAATCTGTCAAAGAGCCTTTTCTTCCAAATCTTTAACGTTCCTAATCTTCCCCATCACTACTGCAAGCGTTTACAAATACTTTATGCACCCAGTTTCCCCCTTCTCCTTCAGAGTTTCAATCAGGAGCCTTGACCGGCTTCCTGAGCCGCTCCTTCTGCCGTACTCACCAGGTAGGCTGGTGACGCAACAAAGGCCCCCAGGGCTCCGGCGACGGCCCCCGCCAGGATGTTCCCTCCTGGGGCTTGGGTGATGCCGGCCACCTCGCTGTAGGAGTAGAAGCCCAGCCGCACGCCGTTCATGCAGCCCTGGTAGAGCAGGCCGGCGCAGAGGCCCTTCTGGAGGCCGCGGAGGCCGTCGTTGCGGCCCACCAGCCACAGGGCCTGCAGGACGCCGCGGTAGTGCCTCTGGTAGGAGCCGCGGGCCCTCAGCTCGCCCTGCAGCTGCAGACGGGTCTTCACCACCTCCAGGGGGTTGGTGAACACGCAGGCCCCGCAGCAGGCCAGCGCGCCCAGCGCAAAGTCCAGGGGGGGCCAGATGTGGGGGGGACCCTGCATTGGAGCCAGGGCCGGGGCCCGGCTTAGAGCTGACATGGGGACAGGGGGACTGCTGAACGGAGACTCTGCGCTCGGATAGTCCAAGAGCTGGGTGCCTGTCGTCATCTTACGAAACGTCTCTGACGTCACAGGCAGAGTGAGATCCTGACAAAATCCAGTTTGCTGACTATGCGGACACTCCTTAGTTATTGTGAAAAAGCCTTAGTGGTACTCGATGAACCCTGAGATAATCAGTCGTGCACAAAGTGGTGAGTGTATTAGTTAGATAGGAATTGTGGACCTTATGTCAGCAATCAGTGGACATGGTTGACACACTGATCCAGCAGCAGACCAATGCACTTAGCACTTGGGAATTCAGAATTCCTGGTTCACATGCTTCTGCCCAATTCCCTTGTCTTCACGTCGATCGAAACGAGATGATGACACACAGGTTATCCAGTCGAGACTGGCTCCAAACTTTCACTTGACTCCACCATAGTAAATAGTAAATAGTAGTTTCCACTAGTTTCTGCAAGGAAGTGTGCAGATAGTCCCTAAACAGGTGACAGAACAGAATGTAGTCATGCGAACTTCCTGAAGTTGCTTACTGGAGAGATATGTTGCCTAGACAGAAAACAACGATACATAGCGCTAATTTGCAGACGGTGATCTTACAGAGGACTCTTAGGATCAACAGCACAGTTGACAAAGGCTATTTGATAGAACTCATATTTTACAGAAGCAGTGACATAACAGACAACGCTAACATCACACGTAGGCTACTAGAAACCAGCCGGTGTGTCCGCCGTTTCATACACGCTTTATGGAAGTAAACGGTGCGGTGCGGGCGCAGACAGAGTTGGACCTCTACCAACAGTAACACCAAAACATTTCCAGTCGGAGCCCGACAAACCAAGCCAGCGCACTTACCCCTACTGTCACCACTCTCTCTTCTTTCCTCTCCGTGTTTAGTGCCTCTACGGCAGCGATGGATGGTAAACATGTGAATTCAATGATACTTTCCAGGCCCGAAGCCCCACCCACACACCACATTTCTGCCCAATCATAGTGTACGTCCAAGAATTCCCTTCCCTCTTCCCCAAGTGTAGACCAATCATTTCCTGCCCGCACGTCTGCCTTTTTGCTATAGAAATTCTCTGGGTAAAAGGTTATGGACCAAAAGTGGGGGGTTGTATATGATAGCCTACATGCGAAACCGTTGTTGTTGTTTCGAAAGGGTGTAGTATAGACTTTCCTCAAGGAATAGAAAGAAAATAGTCGAGTAGGTCAAAACCACAAGTAGTCTGTGACATTAGAGTGGAATGACCATACCAGTAACATACTCTATGAACTTGGATGGTTTGGAAAACACGCCCGGGCGGCATTCTGTACCAGTGATATAATAAAACGAGCAAGATTAATTGGCCACTCGGTTGCAAGGCCAGATTTAGCCTAACATTTCTCAGAAAAACACCTAAGACCCTTGACTGCGGAATATTATGAGAAAATATATAAAAAAAACAAAGATGACACAATTGGTACAACTGATTCTTCTCTCATTTATGAGTCAAAAATACAGTTAAGACATGGAGGCCTTTATTGTTCGACTCTGCTTACATTTCACTGCAACACCCCTCATCCACCCTGCCCTTCCCAAACACCAACACACTTTAAACACACACACACACACACACACACACACAATCACAGAAAAAACTCATCCACTCACACACACAAACGTTCACACGGAGTGTTCAATGTAAACAATGCAGGTTGAAAGTGATAAAAAAGCAAGGTAGTAGTCCGCTGTTCTTTCATTTGATCTTTTCCCTCTCCGTCCAATGTTTGCACACAGGGAAAGGATACACACAAACACACTCACCCTGTGTTTTACACATGAAACTCTCAATTGTTCCCTTACAGACAGCAGTACAAGCATGCGCTCACACACAGTCTCTGTCTCACACACTCACACTCCACTCTCTCACACGCACGCACGCACACACACACACACACATAAACATGCACGCACACACAAACACACACGCAAACACAAACACACACACACACAGGGAGTCAGGAGAGTGATTTAAACAATCACTTCAGGAGCAATGTCTTTTTTATGTGAATGTCCTTTAAATGTGTTGAAATCTTGATACTGCTGAGCAAATAAGTTGAGCGAACAGAGATGTCTGTTAGAGGTTAACAGTAGAGGAAAGGAGATGAACAACAGGGTTTAGTGACACGTTTCTTCTTTTCATTTCCCCAAGATTCTCCCTCTGTGGGTAAAGGCGAGTTTGAGTTCCCTTGCTGGGCTGCATGGAGGGGGAGGGCACCCCCACCCCCCCTTCTTCTCTTTTCTTTCAGTTTTACTTGTGGAATCCATTGTTTATTTGTTTCGATTTCGTTTTTATTAATTCTTTGCACCCTTTCCACCCCCTTAGTGTCAAGTCTGCTCGTCCGTCTGGTGCTCCTGACTCCATTACCTTTTGGCGCGCACAAAGTACAAGGCGTTGGTTTTGGGGTAGTATTTGACGTTCTGTTTCTTGTCCATGAGGCCGCCGAAGATGATGAGCTCGCCGCGGCCCTGCACCACCGTGTGCAGGCTGGTCTCGGGCGGGCCGGTGACGGCGGCCGGCGTCCCGCCACTCCCGTACACGCGCCAGGTGACGGCGCCCACGCTCTTGGCACGAGACACATCCAGCACGTACATCTGCATGGGCTTGCAGTTGAGCGACTGGTACAGAGGCTTGCCCACGTTCAGGCTCTGGGGCGGGTGGTGGCCCAGCTGCCGCCGGGCGATTGGTGGGATCGAGTGTCCGTCAGTGGGCGGCGCCTGCGGAGGGCTGGAGGAAGAAGGGGGAGGGCTGGCTAAGGCTCCGCCTCCCGCTGTAGCAGCTGCCGCCGAGGAAGAGGAGGTGGAGGAGGAGGACGGTGAGGGGGAGGAGGAGGAAGACGACAGGGCCTTGACGGCCTCCAGGCCCCGGCGCAGGGCGGCGGGAGACACGGCCCCGGGAGGAGTGCGGGGCGAGGCGGTGGGGGGCGGCGTGTGCAGGCCGTTGGTGCTGAGAGCCTCGGGGGCCGAAGCCAAAGCCAAAGCAGAGGAGGACGAGGAGGGGGGCGGGGGCGAGTCCCAACCGTAGTCCGAGGGGGGCGCGTGAGAGTGGGAGTGGCCGTGGCCGTGAGGCCGGGAGGGAGGGGAGGCGGCCTGGGCGGGGCTGGTCCTCGGCGAGGGGGAGGTGCCGTTGAGCAGCGGCGGCATGGGCGGGCTGTCGGGGCCCTGAGAGGGCGAGGGCTGCTGCTGTGGGGAGGACGAGGAGGATGGGCTGCC
>JASCQY010000232.1:20034032-20050535 GCA_030264315.1 Sardinella tawilis
GTGTGTGTGTGTGTGTGTGTGTGTGTGTGTGTGTGTGTGTGTGTGTGTGTGTGTGTGTGTGTGTGTGTGTGGCTAAGTATCCCATTGAATTGTTTAACAAACACAAGGATTGTTGTGTGGAGCATGTCATCCTGTGCGTGCGTGTGTGTGTGTGCACGTGTTATTCTCCTTTTCTCCATTTAATCTTTCCTCTTGCCTAATTCTGGTGCCTTTAATTTCAGTGTACTTACTAGGGCAGATGCTTTAAATGTATTCAAAACACTTGTTGAAAGTGCCTTCTACACAAAATATAAGTCCTGTATAAATGTAAAGTCACTATATATTGTAAATAATAAACATTTCCCTCTTGTCCCTGTCATTTATAACGGTGTAATTTATCAAATGACAGGCAATGCATTGTCATGTCATGCATTGTAACATGACTTGCACAGACGTAGGCTACCTTAATTAATAATATTGTTATTTTTATTTTTTGCAGTAGCGAGCACTTTTAATTCCGTTGAATTGCCTTTGTTATTTTGTGATCAGTTCACCTGCTGACATGGACTTGTTGCCAACAGAACAGGCAATGGTGGACAGGTTAATCGGTAATATTTACACATCACTGTAGTAACCGGCTGTAAAATATAGCATGCTGGGAACAAAAGATTACAGGGGGCAGACTCGGTCATCTCCATGGTACAGTAGGCTTGCTGTGTGACATTTGTTGAGTTCCGATACAAAAACATTGTATGCTGTCAGTGCTAGAAAACTGAGGATACTTGATCATGAACAGCCCAGATGTACACCAAGTAGCCTAACTGATGGAGTTGACCTGACGAATAAATTATGGAAGTTATCATTTCACATGATGATTTAAGAATGTGACAGACCAGACAATGCGTGAAAAGGTTGCCTCAAATATTTACTCATTAGATAAACGCTTTTCACTGTTGGAATGAAGAAGTGAGATTTGACAAAATCCCATCGGCACAGAGGAAAGGGTTACACTCCACTGCTGCCCACTCTCATATCTTGTCGTATGGTAGTCCCACCCCGGAAAAGCCTCGGTCTAGCAAATCGGCATGGATAGACAACGACATATTGTTTGTCTTCAGTTCATTTCAAAATATTCCCATGGGCGGTAAACTACTTGACAGAAAAAACATGGGCATTTCTTTCACCACATGTTCATGTTGTCTCAATATAAGGTAAGAGTTTTGTCTGGATAATAGGCTATATGCGTACGTAGCATCTAAAATGGAATGCATGCTTACCCGAACATTATTGTAATGGCATACTGTAATCTGAAAGAAGTATCCTTGGATGCGAGAGGAAGCTACAAAGCTGTTGTCAGTTTCGTTCATAGCTAAATACCCTTAAAGTTAGCATTAGAGTGGTGCTGTAGTCAGTCACTATCACATATAAAGCACGAAGTGTTGCATAGCATAGCTTAAAGTTGATCAACTTGACAGAGTTCAATCACTGTTTCCCCACTCACTAGGATGCGGCAGGCTACACTGTATCCATGAGGAGAGCGTTCTACCTGTGGATTCATATTCTGTTTTTGGATACAAAGTAGCCTAGCGAGCTGCTTGACTTTGGAACGTTAAAGTTCCCATCAAATCTCGCGCCTTAAAGATACAGTGAGGATAGCCTAGGCTTTTAGACTGTCACTTAGTCCAGTGTGGCAGTGGATTATTTTCACGTGAAATGTTAGCAGTTGACATTATTATTTGCCACACACTCTGACACTTCTCACAAAGTCTTTGGGTGTATTCGTTTCTTCCGAGATGCAGCTAGCATCAAATTGGTTCTGTCCGGCATAGTGGTGTACTGCTCAGAGACAGGCAAACGGGGGCGCTGGGATGTAGACTAGCTACTTTGTCTATTGAAAAGCCCACAATCCACAGTTTGCAGTAGGCTAGGACTGTCATCTTATGTTGAATGAAAAGACGGAATAAACAGTTTTTATTCAGAACAGGGATTGCACCAGTAGGCCTATTAGCTAGTTGATCTGGGCCAAAATGCCTCCAAATAAAATAGCCTATTTAGATTTTAGATTGACCCACATCACCTACAGTAGGGCCTATGCCTACTTTGCACTTAGAGGCTGACAACTGTCAAGTTTTCAGGATGAAGCATAACTATCCTAATCTTACCTCCCTGAGAAACCTTGCATAAGCCTATGTCTGAAATTGAAAGTGGAGGTAAAAGACCCTGTCCTTTTGTTGATATGTCTGTTTCTATGGTGACAAAGGCATTGAAGTGATTTGTCCACCGGCTCCTCCCATGTCTCCTTTCCACCCGCACTACACCCCACAAGAAGACTACAAACAGCTTCTGATTGATGAAAGTGTTCAGATGATTTTGAAAGCAGGTGCATTCTACCAACACTGTGAAACTATACCAATGAGGCTTAGTACACATATTATGTGTAGGCTAATATTTCATTTTACATTAGCCTATTGATTGGCTTATAGGGCTACAATAGAGTAATATTCAACCTGGGTGAAACAGGGGACCTAGTCTATATACTGAGTCTGTGTAAATGACTTGCGCAGATTATCCACATAAAAATATTCATGTAGTTAATCCCTGCCTTGTTATGATGTCTGTTTAACAATGTAATTACCTATGGCGAACGTTTTAATTTTAGGAGTTAATCATTAGGCCACGGATAGGCTAAATGCGCGTTTAAGACCTCTACCGGGAAAGAGAATGTGTGGTGCACGTTGCAGCGACGTGGGAAGTGGGTGGAGGGGGTAAATCTCCTAATCCCGCGTCCTCAATCTCTCCACGCCACTTTCTGCGCCGACGAAGAATGGACGGACACCTGCACAAGATCTGAGCTTTCGGTTTTTTTATTTGCAGTATTTAAACTTCTAATGTGTTGCCCGCTGTGGATTTCTTGTTTAAAGTCATTAGAGACGTAGACAATATCTTTATACTAGGCTACCTACAATTGGGTCGATTTTTTTCTTGGAATTAAATGTGACAGGCAGTAGACAACACAGCGAAGGGTTAATCCTGTTTTAAAATGCAGAGCCGACTTGGATACTTTGCCATTTAAACCTGTCCGTCCTGGCCTTAGAGGAGTTTGGGTCTTTTGATTTTTGCTCGTCTGCAGGAGAGGATAAAACTTTTCTCGATGTCTGACTCAGAAAATGTTGAGGCTGAGTCCAAACTGGAAGCGGTCATACAGGTGATTGTGCCTTATTTATTTTCCCAACCGCAACCGTTAGTGACATCAATCCTTTATAGACTCATTTTCAGGAGTTGATTTATTTCCACTTGGTGTATCGTGATAATCCATTGGTTTTTACATTTTGTGTGTTGGAGTCTGTGTGTCAGTGTGTCGCATCGTTGTCGCTGTGATGCTTGGCTAAGGACGTAGAGCTAAATATACCCAAGAAGACTGCGGCTGATATTGTGATAGCAGCTATACTGCTGTGAGGCCACCTGTTCTTATTGCTTTGAGCAGGACTTTTGAACTAGAGATGGGGCACCCTCGGCGGCGTGCGTGCATCGGTGTTGTAAACAACAATAATAAGCAAAAGAAGAAAACAATCTCAATGTCAACAACAGAAACACAAGAAAATCTATTAGGCATAGGCCTACTATTACAAAGGAGCACTTTGCCATTGTATGCTGCCTTTTAAAATAATAATAAAAGACACACGCTTATTTGCAACAATGTTTCTAACAAGGAAAGAAACGGGCCTACAGTAAGCTTGAAAAAAGAATAGTTGCTAACTTTCCAGGCTGACCGTCTTCAAAGCCTTGATCAAATGTACAGTATTGCTGGAATGACTTGGGCTGAAATGAGTGTGTCCTTGTAGCCCTGCTTCCCTTCATGCCCATCATGCATTCAGAAGCCATAAATAACATACAATTGCAGTTTGATGTGAAATGTTCAGCATGTCTTGGCTTGGTGAACAGTCTATGAATGAACGTGTGATGTCGGAAATGTTTTCTTTTTGTTGCCTCAGTGTTATTGTTTTATTGCTTTATACTGCTACTACTACAGTGACTATTGTTTTTGTAGCATATGTTAATCTTTCGTTTTATGGATGTGTGTGTGTGTGCGTGTGTGTGTGTGTGCCCTCAGAGGTTGGAAGAGAGTGTCCTCTCCGAGGAGAAGCGGCTAACACTGCAGGGTGCTTCCTTAGACGCACCTCCGGCCTGTCTGCCGGTGCGCGTGCGAGAAATAGTCACCAAGAACCTGAGCGACGGCTGTGAGTATACGAGCACGCAGTAGACGCGCTGCTCTGTCCTCCACACTCTTGCTGGCCAATCGCGTGCCTCATCAAGCTCATAAAAGACATCCCTTTCACTTCCACCTGTGTCCCTGTCCCTCATCTCCTCTCCTTGTGCCTGCCCTGCCCTTACCCCCCCCCCCCCCCCACACACACACACACACACTCCCTCCCTGCAGCTCCAGGGGCCATGTCCTCACTCATGTCCCTTCAGGAGGAGAACCGGGTGCTGCAGGGGGAGCTGGGCAGGCTGGAGGACCTGCTGGCCCACAGCAGAGCCGACCGCGATGAGCTGGCCATCAAATACAGCGCCATCAGCGAGAGGGTGAGCAGCAGATGGGGAAAAAAGAGCCTGCAGACATATGGCTGCATATAGCATGTTTATGGCTGGAGCCTATTGTAGCCTATTGAAGCCCTCCATGATTTCATTTTTGAGTAGTGTGTGTTTGGGTCAGACCAGAGAACCCTGATGGTTATGTTCTTTGTTGAATTGTTTGATTATTGCTTCTGTTAAAGAAAGGAGGAATTTGGGTTTTGTGGGGTTGGAGAACGGAAGAGGTGTGTTAATGTGGAACTCATCATCAGCATACAAACACAACTCCTCCCTTTTTTGCTTTCATTATGCTCTTTGTGGCGCTCTCAGAGAGAGTTTGACCCGTTGCCGTGGTAACGTGGGGTGGAATGAAGTGAAGTGGCTTGTTGCCATAGCATTTGTCACCCAGGGTGACTGTAAACACCACTGGTGGAGGGGATTGTGGGGAATTGTGGGATGGGGTGGGGGACCCCAATCAAGGACACCTACACTCTTGCAGAACGTAGTTGTCAAAAGCAGTGAGATTTGATTCGTGAGTGAAGTGTGCATTCCCCCCTGTATCAAAATTTAGATGTAAGATTTTCAGTCCAAAGAAAAAAAGGCATTCCTAAAGTATCTGTTGAAATTATTTTTTTAATTTGACATTTTAAGCAGTGCACAGAGGTGTCTGGTGTTGCTGGTTATGTTCCTAGAGAAACCAGCTTGTGTTTGCCATTAGGACTCTGCATTGAGGAGCAGAGGTCACCATGGAGATGAGCTTTGGCTTCCCATTTAACCCTTTGCTGTGCGTTTACAGAGCTGAGCTTTATGATGTGGTCAAGTGAAGCCTGTATTGATCTCCCATTTTAAAGCATTCTTCTCTTTTCATAGCTCACACAAAATGATTCTGGTTTCATTCATAGCCCTGTCTAGGCATGTTACATTTGGTGTGGTAAAGGTGCTGACCCAATGAACCATTACTGTTTAAGCAAGAGGTGTAATTCATGGCTATTGTTGTGGCCTGTTACTAGGTAGCCATAGGGCTTAGTCAACACAGCTATGGTGAGAGAGAGAGAGAGAGAGAGAGAGAGAGAGAGCTCCTTTTGTGGAGCAGAGTTGATGAGTTAAGACCGGATGGCTGTAGGACTCTGATGGGATGAAGACTGTTGGGGAGCGTAAATTTCAACCCCTTTGAGAATGACTTTCAGAACAATAAAAGCTACAAAGGTCTGTCTGTTTGCTTGCTTTTGCCACAGTAGGTTGCACTGACATACATTTTCTATGGCATTTGTGCAAAACAAGTCAAAGAATAATTTGGGTAAAGAGTAAAAATCATTAGTGAGTATGGAGATTCATGACTGTGGTGATAGTGGCTCATACATTGGTGTGTGTGTGCATGTGTGTGTATGTGTGTGTGTTCACGCTTGTGTGTGCAGTTGGAGCAGGCTCTGCGTCTAGATAGCGGGGATGGGGAGCCTGACTCTGTGGAGTCGCGGAGCCTGGCCCAGCACAACGTGGAGCTGCGCAGGCGTCTGGATGAGGAGCAGGCCCACTACAAGCGCAAGCTCACCGCCTACCAGGAGGGCCAGCAGCGGCAGGCCCAGCTAGTGCAGAAACTCCAGGCCAAGGTACCGCAGACAACTGGACCTGCAGTCCTCTTCTTGAAAGCATCATTGCTAACTGCTAAATGGCTAAGAAGATAAAAGTAGAACTACTAAGATTGTGACAGAATTGGGTCAATCACCAAGAGAACACATTTTTCCCTGTTCAAAATACAGATGTTTAAGTTAAATAGATACACAATACTACTGGTACTAGGCATGGGTTCCAGAGTTGATATATATGTGTGTGTGTGTGTGTGTGTGTGTGTGGTATGCAGGTGCTGCAGTATAAGAAGCGGTGTGTTGAGCTGGAGCAGATCCTGCAGGAGAAGAGCTCTGAGCTGGAGCGCCACAGACTGGACGTGAGTGCAGTGCCGTGCAGCCGCCCCAGTCAGGACGCCCACCCACTCCACCCACAGCAGGGCTTATATGGCTGCTACTGCTGCTTGGAGCACACAGCCCATGTAGACCCGAGGCAACAGACAGCCAGCTTTTGTCCTCTGTCATACTTACATACTTACATACTCCAGGTTTGCTGCTTGTCAGGGCACAGCTAGGGGTTCCTAATGCGAAGCCAGAGCTTTGGCTTCAGAGAGCTGCCCGTGTCATTGGCTTGTTTAGAGTGGTCAGTCAGGCCCACCTCTGACCTGGAGTCGAGTTAGAGAGGCATGATAATAGTCCATTCCAGTGTTGGAATATCCAGAGCTGACCTATATGACACCCAACGAAACAGATATATACCCTGAATGTGTAAATTTTTTGGATGGTACATTGAGAAGACTGTGGAGCACTTGACTATACTGTACATTGTTTGCTTACAAGTTTTGAGGAGAGTAAACAACAAAGGACCTTGCTCCATAGGGCCGCTGTGACTTGTCCAGCAACAGCAACCGGCGTGAGGATGAGGAGCCATGCAGTGACCTGGAGAGCGCCCTCATCAGGCTGGAGGAGGAACAGCAGAGGTGGGTGGAGTGCTCTATTGGACCATGAACACTCTACAGCTTACTATACTAGTGATTCCAGTGGTGTGTGTGTGTGTGTGTGTGTGAAACACGTTGTCAATCTCCATCTGCAGAAGCAGCAGCCTGTCGGCTGTGAATTCCATGTTGCGGGAGCAGCTGGAACAGGCCAGCCTCGCCAATGAGGCGCTTAGCCAGGACATCCGAAGGCTCACAGTTGATTGGACGAAAGCTAGAGAGGAGCTTGAACAAAGGGAGTCTGATTGGAGGAAAGAGGAAGAAGTAGGTGGCCCATGCTATTCATGTGTACTGTGAATACAGGCACAGTTTGTCTGTGTGTGTGTGTGTGCGTGTGTGTGTGTCCTTGCAGTGATAGTCTCCTCTCTCCCCAGTCCTTCCACAGCTACTACAGCAGTGAGCACAGTCGCCTGCTGCAGCTGTGGAGGCAGGTGGTGGGCTTCCGCAGGCACGTCTATGAGATGAAGAGTGCCACAGAAAGGTACCGCGCTCAGCAGGAGCCAAACTTACTGTCACACTCACATTCACACTCTATGGGAACATTTCATCAGACGCAACGTCTTAAGTTGTGTACATACTGTAGTTAAATGTTTTTTTTTTTTTATTTCTAATACATACAAGAAACAGAATATAAAACAATAGTTTCCTCTCTTGACTGGGCCTCTCAGTCATTCATTTTCTTCCTCCTTTCTCTCTTTCTCTCTGCTGTTGTTTTCTTTGTCTCTCCAAGTGAGACCGGCAGCGTTTTGTAACCCTCTCCTCCGCGTCTCTGCCCAGGGATCTGTCGGACATGCGTAACGAGCTGGTGTGGGCCTGCCACACGGCGCAGTCGTCCTGCGTGGGGCTGACGTCCTCGGCGCACGGGCGTGAGGAGGGCCTGGCCACGGCGCTGGAGCGCGAGGCGTCCCAGCGTGCCCAGCTGGAGCTGCAGCTGCGGGAGCACGTCAGCGACATGATGACCGTGCAGGCCCGCGGCGATGCCGAGCGAGCAGAACTCAATGCCAGGTCAGGATGAGGGAGGGGGGCGATGTGCCCATGGAGGGAATATATGCCCGTGGTTGTGGGATGTTGATGATGGTTTATAAGTGTAGATGTGTTTCATGGCATTTCAACAACCTGTAAAGATGTCATTAAATGTTCGTCTAGGACAGACTTGATTGCTGAAATGTGTCGTGAGTTCTTTGAAAGGGTTAATGTAACCTAGCCACTAATATTAAGGCTTTTTAACTTTTGCTACATGAGAGTGTCTTGGAGTTCCCCTTGTTTGTGAACCTCTAAAGCTGATAAAGTGCTTTAGTTGTCTGAGTGAAGCCCCAGTGTAGATGCAGATGGTGGTGCATGAGTCAGTGGCTGAGAACAGCCTGCCGTGTGCCGTGTCCTCAGGCTGGTGGAGTCGGTCAGGGAGATGGAGAGGCTGAAGGCCCAGTATGAAGACAGGGAGCAGGAGGTGTCCACCCTGACCAGGAGACTGGAGGTAATGCCTGTGTGCTCGTCACACGTCGTGTATACCGAATGTAGACAAAAACAATGCTTGAACGTTCTATTTTGTTCCCAAACTACGTCCGCTGCAATAACATAACATTATGGAATGTTTAACCGGAGACCCTTTGGGAACAGCTATCAAACTTGAACTTGAAACGGTCTATATCACATGTAATGTAGGCCCGTTGTGTCCAATGTCATTGTCATTACTGTACTGCAACCACTATTAGTAGTCCTTTGATTTCTACTACAAATAGTAATTAATTCATATTAACATTAATATTAACATGAATATTAATAGCCTGCCATTTACTCAACACTGGACATGTAAACTTTTTCTGAGATCAGCTGTGCTTGTGCAGAGCATAGGGTAGGTAGGTAGCATCCAGTAGGGCAGGTAGTTGAGTGTGTCTGATGAGATTAAGTATCCAACAAAGTGCTTAGAGCTGAGTGAGCTTGCTGACGGGGGAGGAATGTGATCCAATTTGATCCATATGTGCCCTAGCACTAGAAATGCATGTAGAGAAGCAGCCAGTCACTCGGCTAGCATGAGAGAACCTGTGTTGAGCAGCGGACACTAGTGCAAAGAGCCATTTGTTTACAGGTTCACTTCAGCTCTCTCTCCAGATACTTTTATCCACAGACACACTAGCCAGGTCCTAGCCATATTCTAATGTTGCTGTTGACTTTGGCCCTGTCTTAGGTGTTAGCACAGACACAGTACTGTAGCCATGTGCTAACCATGTCCTAATGCTGCTGCTGCCATTGGCCCCTGTCTGAGGTATTAGCACAGACCCAGTATTGTAGCCATGTGCTAGCCATGTCCTAATGATGCTGCTGCTGCCTTTGGCCCCTGTGAACAGGAGCAGAGTGGGGTGGAGGACTCTGAGCTGCAGGCCCTTCGATCCCAGACTGAGTGCCTGCTAGACACACTCAGGGACATCGCACAGGTAACACAGGCCTGCATGCCTGCCTCCAAGCACTTGTGTGAATAGAATTGAATGAATAGAATTAAATGTGTGAAATTAAAGACACATTTAAGATAGCATAATGGCTTTGTGGACAAATGTCTAAAGGTGATGGCAGAAAATGAATACATTTATCAGCTGGTTATTGCAATAGCTTTGCATTATGTAGTAAGAGAATCAAGCAAAAGGTGTGGCTAAAGAGAGCCATTAGTTACCGGTATTCTGATTACAGGACTGGAAGTGTGTGTTTCCCCCTCTGTGTGTGTGTGTGTGTGTGTGTGTGCGTGTGTGTGTGTAGGTTTAAATTAAGCCCTGGTTTATTTCTGGATTAACACTATCTTTGACTTGGAAATCAGATTAGTCAAATCTAGATTAAGACAAACGGAACACTATCTAAATCCATGAAACAGAATGTGAATGAAGTCAACCCAGTTTTGTGCTTTGTCAATGAATAGGCTTAATCTGCGTCTGGGAAGTAGCTCTCACCATAGTAAAGTACAACTTCTATTCAATTATTCAGTTTTAATGAATCATTTTACAGTTAACAATCTCTGCTTTTCTACCGTTGCCTTTGCAGACCGTGTTGTCGGATGGAGAGTCCGGAATATTCTCCGACACTCAGGATGGAGAAGCCATCGGGGCCTCTCTCATGCCCCTGCTCAGGGCTACCTCTCCACAGAGGTCAACCTCACCCTCACGATCCTCATCCCCACGACGCCCGTCCACCGCCCCCCTCCCCGAGTCCAGCCTGTCTGCTCTCCGCTCCGCTGTGTCCAGCAAACAGCTGCAGCTGCAGGTAGGACATGCGGGAGGGGCATCATCAGGCTCACACACACACGCTCACACACTCAGAGCCCAACATCAGGCTCACACACACACACACTCACACACTCAGTCACAGGCTGGATGTGCCCATCATCAGGCTCACACACACACGCTCACACACTCAGAGCCCAACATCAGGCTCTCACACACTCAGTCACAGGTTAGATATGAACTTTATGATCTAGACTTAGACTTAATAAACTAGATAAATCACATATGGGTTTTTTGACTGCCAACACCAACGGTGTTCTCAAAGGTAGAGTTTGTGTGCAGGGACTCTGATAATGCTACGACCGAAGTGTCATCATGTTATGTCGAACCTTTTTAGCATTGAATTTTTTTTTAATTGAATATTTTAATATTAAAATTTAATATTTGGATGTGACTGGCTAAGAGCCACTGGTACACTCATAGAAACCATTATAGACAGTAATGCAAATGGCAGACAAACTTAAATACCCAACTACCAAAGTCATTTTGCTTTTGGACAAACTTGGTCAGACTTCAATAGCTTCAACATAGATGAGATAAAAACTCCGTAGGCGTCTGTCACTATTGCATTTGTCTTAGTTTTGGCATTTTGGCAGGAATTGATCACAATGTCCTCCCTAATCTGTGAGCCCTGAAACCTAAGAGATTGAACTGCCGTGAACCGACCTCATCAGTGGCTTATTCCCATCAGTGAAGTTTTTGAGGGTTATTAATGGCTCAGGGTTATGGGCTAGGTGCGGTTCAGCACATGGTACACATGATTCTACCGGTGCTCCATCCCTCACTCCACGTGTGCATCTGTGCTCCTCTCTCTTTCTCTTTCTCTCTCCCTTTTTCTCTCTCTTTTATTTTTCTCTCTCTCTCTCTCTCCTCGTTTCTGTCTGGGCAGGAGATCCGCGGGCGTCTGCTCTCGGCGCAGTCGTCTGTGCAGCAGCTGCGCAGGCAGCTGGGCGAGGCCGAGTCGGGGCGGCGGGACGCAGAGCTGCGTCTCCAGGCCGTCCAGGGCGAGCGAGACGATGCCCAGCGGGACAGGGAGACGGCCCAGAGGGAGAGGGACCGCCTCAGGCAGGACAAGGCCTCGCTCATCAGGTGAGTGCCTCTCACTTTGGAGGGTTGACTTTAGCATGTCAGCTGCGTTTATTTTTCACCAAAGGTGATAGCCTGACAAATATCAACCAAGCTAATACCTAAATGGCTAAAACTAAACTAAAATTAAAACTAATGACACACACACACTAACGCTTTTACACACAAAGGCCTCACTTATCAGGTAAGCTCCTTCTCTTTGGAGGTCTTAGCAGGTCAGGTGGGCTTATTTTTCTCTCTCTTGGTCTCTCAAACACGCCGCCCAAAGACGATAGTCTGACAAATATCAACCAAGCTAACTAAACTAAACTAATGGCCACAGGTGGTAAAGTCACTAATGCTTGGACACACAACAAGACAGGCAACAGTGCCAATGTGTGAACCTTGGCCAAACAGGAGAGACGAATGTCAGTCAGTCAGTCAGTCAGTCAGTCAGTGCTGGCTTCTCCTGTGCGACCTCACCTGTACCTACTCCTCATTGTTAGCCTGGTCACTTGTTTCCAAGTGTGAAGCCTATTTATTTACTGTTCAGTAAGGTCCAATAACTCCTGAATAAGTCCAAGGGTAACTTCACATAGAAGGAATCTGTCCCTTTTGGCAAGTAAATACTCTTTTATGCTATTGACTATGTATTTATATAGCTCAATAGAGATGTTCTGAAACCACAGCCTTTCATGTGACAGACGGCGCTTAGTCGGGTGAATTTGTTCCTGAGGTCAGTGCTGGATCTCCACCGCTGTTTTCATGTCCAATTGACGCTGACGACGCTGCTCTCTCTCTCTCTCTCTCTCTCTCTCTCTCTCTCTCTCTCTCTCGCAGCGAGAAGGACGGGGCGGAAAAAGCCCTGCAGGCGGCCCAGACCCGTGTGCAGCTGCTGCAGCTGGAGAGTGAGAAGCTGCAGATGGCCCTGAGCTCCAGCCACAGAGAGAGGGACCACGAGAGGGAGGAGAAGGAGGCCGCCGTCCAGGAGCGCGAGCGCGCCAAGGCCGAGATCGAGAGAATGTGAGTGAGCAGCGCACACACCATCTGCTGGGGCTGCTTCTTTTAAAGGAGACAGACCATGGAAACGCATTTCTGCATTGGCTTGGATGAATTAGGAGAAGCTGTGCCTGGGCAGAGATGTATCATGAACACGAGGCATGGCTGTGCCTCTCCTTCAGAATGGAAATCTTGAGCTTAGAAAATAGCCACTGAAACATGGGTGAATTAGAACAAAACCTCCACGTGATGTCAAATAGCACTAGCAGTTGTAGTTCAATTGCGTTTGACAAATAAAACCATTTCATTATCTAACCGAAATGTAAAGTTTGAATTGGCATTGTAAAATTGCACTCAAGCTTATTTTTGATCAATTAATCAGAGACCAAGGTACAGCACTCCATTCATCTATTGTATGTCCCCTTGAAGGTGAAATACCATCTAAGATTCTTTGTCTAGGACCAGCTATCTGTGTATGGAGTTCATTTGTGCGCTATAAGATATCATAGATAGAGATACTTTATCACATCCGACCTGAATCAAGTATGCAGCTTTTGCATTTATTTGAAAAGACACTCTGGTATTCTTGAAATGACTGCGAAAAGATCATGTCCTTAATATGTGCACCAACTTAAACTATTTTAAACAGAAAATCTAGAAAAGTAGAAATTGACTTGAAGTTAAATCTAGTGAAACATATGAACATAGTGCTGAAAAGTTCTCTGATAATGGTGCCTTTCCATGACATAGTCCCAGCTTGACTCTTCTTTACTCTACTATACTCTACTAAAGAGTATAGAAGATTATAGAACAAAGAGTACAGTAGAGTATAGAAGACTATACTCTACTAAAGAGTATAGAAGGGCTCTAGTGGTGGGTGGATGGCCACTATGCTTCTTTCATGAACAAAAATGTAGGCTACTGATACTTATTTACGCTTCTTGGCCATGGTGGAAAAGCCCCATAGTGTAGACTGCTGTGCCCACAGTCCAGTATGCTGAGTGTGTGCTGCTGTTGTCCTCCTGTCCCCAGTCAGAGGCAGTGGGAGCAGAGCGAGAGCCGGGCCTCGGGCCACCGCATGGAGCTGACGGCGGCGAGGGAGACCCAGCAGCAGGGCCTGGTGGAGAGGCAGATGCTGGAGGGAGAGAGGGGCCAGCTCACCCAGGCCCTCACCAAGGTGGGAGCGCTGACTGACTGACTGACTGACTGGCTGACTGACTGACTGGGCCTCAACTACCACCACCACTAGAGCCCATGTGTCTGTGTCTGTGTGCGCCATCTGGGTGCTATTACCTGCCCATGAGGGCCAGACTCACTAGCTTCCATGCAGGCTGCATGCAAGAGAGCAGTATTTAACTCCTAGTTGTATAATGGACATATGTCATATACTGTAGAATGTATCTATGGAATTGTATAATGTGTATCACCTTTGCTATCACCATTTTGGGAGTACAGATACAGATACAGATACAGATACTCTATATCATTTTTACATTTGTCATGGTACTATTCCATTCAGTTCTCCCCATTGTCTCTTGCACACTTTCCATCAAGTATAATTTACTGCCAGTCAAACTCATCTTCCAAATGGGGACAGATTTGTAACCTACTGTCTTTAGGTCCCATTTAAACACAATAGCTAATCAGACCTCTTTCTCTTTCCCCGAGGTGTGATGTGTGGTTATGGGGTATAGATGGTGGGAGTGCCCTCTATAGGGTAGCGTGTGCCCCCTGTGGTGTCCAGATGGGGGGAGTGTATGTATAGGCCAGTGTGTGACTGACTGAGCACTGTTGTGTATACTGTAGGCCAGTGTGTGACTGAGTGCTGTTGTGTATATGCCTGTGTGTGACTGACTGAGCACTGTTGTGTATAGGCCTGTGTGTGACTGACTGAGCACTGTTGTGTATAGGCCTGTGTGTGACTGACTGAGCACTGTAGGCCTGTGTGTGACTGACTGAGCACTGTTGTGTATAGGTCAGTGTGTGACTGACTGAGCGCTGTTGTGTACAGGCCAGTGTGTGACTGACTGAGCACTGCTGTGTCTCCTGCAGGCTGAGTCCTCTAACGCGGAGCTGACGGTGCTGGTGAATAAGCTGCGCTCGGAGGAGGCCGGCCTCAGGGACTCCCTGGCCAAGATGGGCAGTCTGAACGAGGGACTGGCGCAGGACAAGTCCGACCTCAACAGCATCATCAATCAGGTGCGTGGAGGCTTAGCGGGCTATAGCACAAGTCCTTATTCAGCTCTGCCTCTGTCAAGGCCTAAACATAAACAAAAACAATACCCTGTCCCCAAAAGTGTAATATGACCGGTTACTTACAGGTCTCTTTCTAGAGGAATTTTCCCACATAAAAGTATTACACATATTCGAGGAAAGATCTGGAGACAATCATCCCATCCCGGCTCTTTGAATCTGCTGAATGCTGTCGCTAGGTATGAGATCAATAGCATTTGGTACAAGGACTGAATTAGCACACTGGCAGCTAATGCTACCTGTTGGCGGCACAGGAACGCAAACTTCCTCACTCTCATCAGTGAGTGTTGGCTGCTGTTTTGCTATTCGGTCTCCGTTGCACCAAATTTTATTCTTCTCTTACCTACCAACAGCACACAGCAACAGGACTCCGGGTAGAGATCCTCTCTGTATAATCCCTTTTCCATTCCCAGTCAGTGCATGTGGCCTAATGTTGCCTGGCAGAGCCTATAGCATGTCTACACTGCTGACCTCTGACCTTTGGTGTGTGATTCGGGCCCAGCTGGAGGAGGAGAAGAGCCAGCTGCTGTCCCAGAAGAGGGAGGCCGAGCAGGAGAAGCTGACCATCCGCGACGAGCTGGTCCGTCTGGAGCAGGACCGACTGGAGCTGGACACCGCCCGTCTGGCGCTCCACCAATCGCTGCAGGAGGCGGAGCTGGCCAGAGTGGGCATGGAGGCGGAGCTCCAGAACGTCAAAGCTGAAAGAACCAGATTTCAGGAGAAAGTCATCCAGGTGAGAGGGGCTGGCTGGATCATTGAGAAAGAAAGAAAGAAAAAAAGAAAGAAAGCCTGGTTTTAAAAATAGGCTATGATGTTAACAATATTAGTGTTTAAATTGGGTTTGAAAAATTTGACAAAGAAAAAAAAAAAAATTCCTGTGATCGATGTATTGTGTGTGTGTGTATGTGTGTGTGTGTGTGTGTATGTGTGTGTTGTCTGTGAGATGCAGCTGTGTGCGGAGGTGAGTGCCTTGGAGGCAGGGCTGGCGGCGTCCCGTGGAGAGGGTGAGAGGCAGGGCGTGGCCTTGGAGGAGGCTGGGCGGAGCCGGGCGGAGCTTGCCAAGGAGAGGGCGGGACTAGTGGTCCAGCTGACTGCGTCTGAGAAGGAGAACGCCTCACTGGCCGAGGAGCTGGCCGCCTTCAGGTCAGAACACACACAAGAAACACACTTGAATATGTTCCTCTGTTACAATGCGCCTCAGAAGGCCATGGTAGTATACATCCATAGCCATACATAGTATATGGAAACACAGTTCTCTGACAACAAGCTTTCCAGAAGATTCCATGTAGCACGTGCTTTTACACCTTGGCACCCGGTACATGCTTTAGTTTGTTACGCTGCACATGTCCTTTTTGCTTTAGATACAGCAAGGGCGGGCGCTGTCATCTAAACTTTACCATATGTTTTGTGTGTGTGTGTGTGTGTGTGTGTGTGTGTGTGTGTACAGGGCTGATAAAGAGGCTCTGGAGACCAGTCTGTTTGACGTGCAGCAGCAGCTGCTGCAGCTGGAGTCTCGGAAGGAGCAGCTGGAGGCTGAGACCTATAACCTGCGCATACGCCATGAGACAGGCACAGGTAAGACACACACACACAGACACACACACACACACACACAGACACTCGCCCTCCTCCTTTGCACCCTGGCCCACCCAAGGGGGCCCTTCCCAATAGTTCTAAAGCAGGGATGCCACGGTGAAATTGGTCAGGGGGCCAGATTTTTTCCAAGTGAGACCTTATTTTCGGCCTGGAAAGACCAAATACTGACTCAACACATGGATATGCTGTTTAAAATTATTTATGATGGTTTACTCA
>JASCQY010000232.1:20078702-20095563 GCA_030264315.1 Sardinella tawilis
CGCCCCCCCCCCCCCCCCCTCACAAGGAGACATTGTCAAGGCAAGGCAGCCAGTGTGTTGTGTTGTGTTATGTGTGCGACACTACTGACTCCAGTGCGGGTGTGCGCTGCTGTGGAGACGCACACAGGAAGAGCCCATCCTGCAAGTCCAACTGCACTCAGGCTCCCTCAAACATCTGGCTTCCTCTGGGGAGCAGCTGCTGCCTCTTTAAGGGCCCGTCTGACTGGGTTTGACTAGTGGTGACTCATGGCCACTACTTCCCACTACTTCCCCTCCTCTCCTTTCCCTTCCCTTCCCCTCCCCTCTGTGCTCCTCTGGCTTTCTCCAGCCTCTCAGCACTGCCCTGCCCTGCACTGCCCTGCCCTGCACTGCACTCTCCCCCTCTCCTGTCTGCCTTTCTACTGCCGCAGCTTCGCTTCTTCACCCTATTTCACCCAGGCCATGGTTCCTATTCTCCATAGGAGCAGCAGATGGCTGGATCACACACATAACACACACACACACACTTGCACACACACAGATGCACACACACACACACACACACACGCACACACAAACACACAATGCTCTGGCCATCCCCTCACCCTCTCTGCAGGAGCGCCTGAAGGTCAGCGTGGAGTCCATCTCATTCTTGATCTTGATCAGGGCGTCCAGCACCATGGGGCCACACCTGGGAAACAAAGGGCAACACATTTCGGATTAAGTGCCTTGCTCAAGGGTACAATGGTGGTAGGTGGGTTTCAAACCCCACCACCACCCCCTAACATACACACGGCCATCTTTTCTCATGTCACACAAGACAGAGTTGATCTGTCCCTCCCAGCCTTGATTTGAGGACAGAGACAGGTGAATATTTCCCACAGGATAAATACAGTATTCATCTATGTACATCAAGCCCCACAGTGGACTCTTTCCAGTGGAGAAGTTTAGTCACATGTGTTTGACAGATTTCACCAATTGACTACCAATGATCATGACTGCTCTACTTGTTCCAAAACAGAGATAAAGTCTATAGAGGCACACCATTCCAACCAAACCTCACTTCACCTCTTTGGGTTACCTTTTCAACACGTGAATATGGCCTAGCAAACAAGGCTAGAAGACTGAGCACAGCAGCGAGTGCAGTTGAGCAACAGCAGCTCCACACACAGTGGCAGCCGAGGCATCCGACCTTACCTGACCTCTTGTTGACTAGCAGCTAAGATTACATGTGCGACACCCACGGGCCATTTAGGAACAGGAACAGCAAGGCCGTTTTGGTTGACGCTGGCCACTGTACGGGGAAGACTGGTTGAGCAAAGTCAGGTCATTTAGCCTAATTAGAGCCGAGTGCCCAGTCAGTGCCATGGCATCACTCTCCTTAAAGCTCTCCGCTGATCCCTCTGACATCAGCCGCGGGAACATCCTCTTCCTCTGGACGCTTTAAGCTGCCCTCTACCTTATTACTCCTAGCAGCAGCCAAGGCTTTTTAGCATACGCGGGAATCAGTGCATGGGGGTGACCATTTGGCACTAGCCAGCTTTGACCTACTGAAGGAACGGCTCTGCTCTGAGAGAAATGAGCCGTTTCACATGAACAAACTTCCTCATTGTACCCCAGTCTTCCAAAACAGAAACATTGGACTCATGAGGACTCACACGACTTAACCTCACAAAGGCATGCCTGATAATGGCTGGAGTTGGTGATCAGACCTTAGGTCTCGCTCCAACCTGTATTGGAGTTTTTCAGCAAAACGCAGGAAGCCCAGCCAATGGCAGAAAGGAGTTGTGAAGTGTCATGAACTGTGGTGAACAGAGCAACTCTGACCAATTCCACTGTGTGCTGTACTCACTGGTTCAGGTCAATCTCGTAAGTCTGCATGCGGGGCTTGTCTCCGGCCGTGTCGGGGTCCCAGCGGTACACCTGGAACTTCTTGATCCTGGGCTGTGCAGCGGGAGCTGCAGCCGTCTGGGCATACCGCACCGCCTTGGGCCCAGAGAGGAGGAGAGGAGATAACCAGTGTTGAGAACCACATGACAGGAGACACAGACTAACAACAACCCACCTACCTATGTGACAGTATGAAAATTAGTAACGCACATTACCAAGAACACTTTTGGTCATATGCATGTGCACTGAACGTTCAAAACAGAGAACATTTTTTTTTAGGTCTAAAATATAATCTCTAAAACAGTCGGCTTACAAAAGTATCCCAAATAGAACGGAATGGCCTAATATTTACAGAACAACGTTGACCGACATTCAAGAAGGTACACTTTCATGTGGTACACTTTCAGCTGAAATGTCACACATGCTTCCACAAGCGCTCCCTCTACAGACGTAAACGTTGTAACTGCATGCACAGTTATATCACATCCCTCCACAAAAGTTACTTAACCTTCGCTGAGGAAGTGATCACAATGCAACCAACGTGATGAATAACCATTACTATCTTCACAAATGACTATTCTTGCTCTTTCGTGAACAGAGGCGAAGCATCACCTTTACCTAACCAACAAGCTAGTTAACAAATCGTTTTTAAATTCAAATTGAGAGGAGAAAAGAGCAGGAATAGATTTCTCACGTATCATGAAGCAGATCCAGCATTGATTTCTCGTCATACATCTGTTGTTTACATCTACATCGACTACCATATCAGTCAAGAGAGTGCTTTATAAAGTCCTTTATATAGTATATAGTAACAGTTAGTTTGGATTATTACGAGCAAGTTTAACTTTCACCTGTGTAATGTTAGATCACCCAAGTTTCATGCTTGACTTGAAGCTGTCTGATCTGAATGTGCCTACTAAAGTAAGACAGAGGCTATATAAATAGCGATGAAGACAAGGAAGCCATGCCAATTCCATAACCTCTACAATGTTAACGTTATTAACGTTAGACAACTGGGGAGAAACGTTGCTTGGCTAACGTGTAGTGCTACTGTAATCCTGACGTTCACTTCAGGTCAAAGCTAGCTACAGTCAGGTTACTTGTAACGATGTTGCTATCTAGTCATATCGAAAACGATGTTAATGAATTCATCTGCCCGCAATAAGGCATTTCCATTTAATACATTTGAATCCTTCGACTTTCAACCCCCGACCCTAACGTGAAATCATTTGACATACTGCTAGTGCTAGCCTGTCATTGTTATCTTAACGTTAGTAAGTATCGCTACCGGTTAGCCAAAAGCTGTCACGTAAGCTTAGCTTACCAAAAAGCTACCTAGCGATAGCTAACATTAGCAAGCGTTGTTTGGACAGTTCCTTGACTTCTAAAACAACACCACCATACCTGACATTACAACATCAAGAATGTCAGCCTTACCACGATTCCAGCGGAGGATCGAAGTGCCATGGCACCGCAACGATTCAAGGAGAAACATACGACAGACATCTTGGGCTGTGTTAGTCTGACCTTACCGTGGACTTCACCGCACGAATCTGCTGCGATCCCACAATCCACCGTCGCAACCCAACCCCCGGCAGCGCCCCTCTACGTAATTCAAAGGCATGTTCAACATGGCATCATATCAATTTTCAACAATAATAATAATAATAATAATAATAATAATAATAATAATAATAATATAGAAAACCCCTCTATAGAGAAAACATAGACGTTGTCTATGGAATATATACCTTACATTTTTTCATTAACTTACCTTCACTTATTACTGTGCAACAAATCCAACCCATAAAAAAGTTTAAAAACAAAACTGTTATTTTTGTTTGCTAATGCTACCTTTTCACTTTGGCAAAGCTTGGAGAACAGTGGTTGCATAATAAGTGATTACACTAACAAGGCCTCATGAATGTGCTTGCCAGTTCGGCTTTCCAGATCATCAGTCTGGTTAATCTGCCATACCAGTGCAACAGCCTCATCAGCAGTGGATCCCAGCAAGAAAAGAAAAGAAAATAGGATAAGTGGTGGGGGAAAAAGACAAGAGGAGAAAATACAAATAGGTAAGATCTAAAGGCATAACGTTAATAATAAAACGAAACACATACTGGTCTTTTTAAAAATAGTTTAATATCAATAACGTGTGATTCCGATATGTACGATAGTCAAAGGGGGAATTTATTTTTGGACAGACTATAGTTATCCCTACATATTTTCCTTTACGACGATGGTTATTAAGAAACTGTCGTGCGCAGCTCAGGCACATATGGAACACCCCCCCGTGCCTGTCACAAAGTTACGAATCACGTTGCGCAGAGGGGAAAACGTTCCATGCAACGCGGATTAAGGTCACAGCACAGCTTGCCTCCACTTAGAAATTCGGGTGGTTTACATTGTAGGTCACATAATGGTATTTTTGACATTTCCTTGTTTAATAAGGAATCGTGGTCCTGACAGGTATTGGAAGGTACAAGAACTTTTAAAGAATGCACGGGTAAGGACTCTCATATTGCTAAATGTTAGCATAGCACAGTGATGGTGGATGGCTAACGTTAACATGTGAGATTTGTAGACTGGGGTTCTCCACCTCGGTGAAAAGTGCAATTTATTTTAGGACTGATGCAACTCGTATTGTCACAGTTCAGTAACGTTAGCGTTATGTTGGAATTAACTTTATGATAGCCGGTTAGCAAATGGCTATTGCAGGGCGACTAGATAGCACTAATTTACAGAGGTGGATAACCTTGTCAGCCTATGTTTGTTTGTTGCACATGTCACGAGCGAGTCGTTTTATTTTCAAGTTATTTACTCCGACTCAGCCATGGTGCCTCTGTAATTCTTAAAGACGTAATTTTGGCATGATGTCCTGTCCTCTTCAACCTTTGAATGGGGCCCAGTTAACTTACTCATGTCGTGCTGAAATGCCAACGCAGACACATCCCTGTGCACGCAAATCTGGTCAGTAATCCCGCTATTTGTAGTCGATCCTGCCAGTTGAGAGTCACTGGTTGATCCCAACACACACACACGCACTGGCAACACATGAAAGTTCTTTACCACTGAAATATCCCGTGGCGAAGAATTCAGGTTTGTAACATTTTGGCTGTGTCGGTTGTGTAGGGTATCTTATTTCAGTTGGATCAATTAGTTTAATGAAGCTACTGAATGGTTGGTTTGTCTTTGTCAAATCCACGGAAAACACCGGCAACAAAGGGCTCTCCCATTGTCGAGTCTGGCAGTTATGGGGAGAACTGGTAAATACAATTCCTGTTGATAACCGATACATTGTCTCTCTATTTCAGCACTTCAGAGGAAGGAAGAATAGATGTTACAGCTTGGCCGTGCGTGCTGTAAGAAGGGCCTTTGTTTATGCCACTAAGGGCCGACAGTTGAAGAGACGCAACATGCGAACGGTATGTAACGTCTTTCCATCCGTTATTAACCTACCATAAAATGCTTTTATGCTCCACTGTCCGGACCACTTGAAAATGCTTTTCTGCCCCTAGGCCTACTATAAATATGCTTTTCTGCCCCAGTCTTTTTATCGACACGTCCAGCTTGTGTGTTCATGACTACTCTCGAAGGTTATGTATTTAATGTACCCTGAAAGGTGAATTGGCAGCTGTCAATAAGCAGGGTGAAAAAGGGTTCTCGTGAAATAAAAAAAAAATATATTGGGAACACTTTATAATAACTCCTCCCTATTAAGCATTTATGAAGCATTATTTAACATATTTGTTAATCATTTGTGACACATTTGTAAGCTATTAACTCTTAATTATTTCTCATCAGTTAATCTTTTATATTAACGAATGTGTTAATTGATGATGCAGTGGGTTGGTGGGCTATATGTTGGGTTAGTATATGTCTGTTTATGGGAAGATGGCTCTCTATGATGCAGTGAGGTGGGGGTTAGGTTAAGGTGGTGGTGAGAGAGGGGGGCCTTACTGATGATTTAGAAATTATATACTGCTGAAAAATAATTAAGTGTTGATTTCTTACTGATTAACAAATATGTTAAATAATGCTTAATAAATGCTTAATAGGGAGGAGTTCTCTCAGTCCTGTCTGGTGATATCACTTTTAGCTCCAAATTAGCATGTATCATTGAATCAGATTGGACCGTTAGCATCTTGCCTGGTCTAATCCGATTCAATGATATATGCTAGCTTGGATCTAAAAAGTGGTGCCACCAAATTCAGAGAGGAACTGGATGAACAGGAGAAAGGTGTGGCTCAATTAATTAAATCGAGGGGAGATGGAAAATGAACACATTTACACAAATGGTGGCGTGTTGCTTTAAAGGAATGGTGCCGTTTTCACGATTTGAAACTTATTTCAGGGACGAAATAATGTTACTCAGCCGTTTCACTTTCCACCGAAGTCGCGCCTAGACAAAGTTATTGGAATCGCCCATCTCCATGTAACGGAGTGGTCGGGGCATCGAAATGCAGCCAGTAAATACGTTCATTTCTCAGATATTTGTTATGATATGATAGTGGTATTCCCATTTCAGTTAGAAGTAGTTTTGTTATCACCATCCGGGGTCTGTATATTCATGAAATTGACTGAAACAACAAGTGATGATGTCATCACGTAGCTCAGCCAGTCACGTTACTTCCTCATAGAGCAGACACTCAATTGGCTTGTTTAGCTAATAGACAAGCTATAGCAAAGTACTGTACTTCTTACTGTTTAGGGAAACACAGCCCAGTTCTGTTCTATGAAATGTGAATGATCATGAGCAAGTGTAGTATTAAATTCAAATTGTGTGCATTTTTTTCATGTAACCTGTACAGCTTAAGAAAGCAAACCATCAAATGCTCATTGTATTCAGACCAAAAAAATACTTGGTATTTTCTTGGTGTTCTAGAAGTGAAACAAGTATACTCTCCATGGAATTTTCCTAGAGTACTACTGTATACAATATACTATATCAAGATCAAGAGTGTTTTGTTTTGTTTTATGGTACTCATTTAACAATATGGATTATTTGTTGATCAATTCTTCTAGCTGTGGATCTCGCGAATTGCAGCAGCCACTCGTGAGTTTGGCCTGAAGTATCCCCTTCTCGTAGACAACCTGGTGAAGGTGAGTGAGTGCACATGCACCTCAAACGCTTCAGTGAAATTTCCTGAGGGTGTCGTCAGACTTAAATCGGTAGTAGACTTAATCAATTACTCACGTTGGTTGTCCCGGATTATCTCTCTCCAGACTAGTGTCCAGTTGAACAGGAAGGTTCTGAGTGACTTGGCAATTAACGAGCCCCGGACATTCCAGTCACTCGCCAAGCTGGCACGGGCCCGGCAGCAGGAAGGATTCCGGGCCGCCCTGGGGAGTGGCTCTGAACCACCTGGCATCCTGTCCCGTGTCGTCCTCCTTCAGTGATCCGCCCGCCGCCTGCCCGCCTCTCATGCAGTGCTCCCAGTACACTCATGCAACACACCCTACTCCTCCGCTGAGCATGAACGCACACACACACACACACACACACACAGGTGTATTTTCTGTATTTTCTCCTCCCAGGTTCCTATCAGGTGAGCCTCTGCCTCTGAGTAGAACTGTCTGTCACTCTCCCAGGCTGGCCCGTCCCAGTGACAGAGGAGCTGAGGAGATTGGCACAGAGTCTAAAAGTCTTTGTGTGGAAAAGAGAATATTTATGAAATTTGTTTTTGTATGGGGAGTTTTTGTAAAAGAGAATGTTTACCTCTTGACTCCTTTGGGTGATGCCTTGTTTTGTGTAAATACAGTATGTGGTGTTTCTGTACTGTTCTGTTCATAAACGTGAATAAAATCTTTGTTGTCCTTAAGTTGTGTTTATGCCAGTTTCTTGGGCCAGAAATGTGACTGAAAAAAACTGAATATAGCCCATATCAGGGGTCCCCAAACTTTTTTGTCTGGGGGCCACATCATTGTTCCTGACTGATTGGGGGCAAAATGTTCTCTGGGAATACCCATGCTGCCTTGGGTCACACAACGGGGAGAGATGGCAAGACGATGCGGGAACTTTTGGAGAAACGAACCCTGAAATCCCTTACGAGAAAATGTATAGGTGGTCCCCAGACTAAATTTCACTTGAGATTTAGGCTGCTGTTAGCCAGGCTGGGCAAAATGACTGCCTGCAGGCCTCACAAACTAGCATAGTCTCTGTGGCGGGTTTCATGGTCATGACACAGATTATATCTTTGACACCCGCCACACTTTCTTTACATATAATACAAACTGCACGGCCCTTACACTGAACGAATAAATAGTAGCTGATCCAGCTGTCCTTTGAAAATTCTGCACCATGTCAACTTTTCATAGGGCCGGTTCAAGTACGTCACGCTGACAGTGTCTGAATTTGAACTCTTATATACTGTATTTAGTACATTTATATACTGTATTTAGTACATTTTATGACTAAATATCATTTTTGATAACACGTAGACATGTTATTTGCCAAATAGAATTAAAAAAAAAAAATAGGTCATGACGATTTTGCCTCATAGGGCTGGTTCAAGTAGTGGGGGGCAGAGGGGCTGGGGAGGCAGCCGGTCAAAGGGAGGTCGCGGGCCTGTGGGCGTTAGTTTGGTGGCCCATGGTCTATATTATATAGACTTGTTTATGGAGGAGTTAATGTGTTGCAATCATTTAAATATTTAGGATTTTTTTTGAAAACATGCACAAAGTTTTCTATTTTGCTGTGATATTCATTTTTGATGTAGGCCTACCTCCTACCTCCTTTCTGGTCCTCTCTCCACAGTAGATGGTGACGGAGAGTTCAAATTCAGACACTGTCAGCGTGACATGACAAAACACAGTTCCTCAGAATGGTCATGACTTTAGTTTAATGACAACAGATGTGCCTGTTTTTTTTGTGTGTGTGAAAATAATTATGTGATTTTCTATGGATTTTTCCTCTTTAGTAAGCCTCTTCCAGTTGAAATCGTTTGATGGGCTTTGTTTTATTCCCCATGGAGCTGTGGGAAAAGGCTTACTTTCTTTTGTCCATTTCATTTTTGCACTGCCAACTCCACTTAACGAGAAGCAGACATAAGGGGCCATGCACACAGGAGAACAAGCACGTCAAGTATGACAAGTGTGTCAGCCAAATAAACAGCTGATTTAAAAGCCTCTACCCTACCAGGTAGGATGCTGATCAAATCCTCCAGTATGTTTCCAGCCTAATGCTCCTGTTTGAGCAGCGACTGACTGACCAATAAGCACATGAACAGAAAAACAGAGCAGAAGAAAACAATGTCACCTACTCAAACCATAAGCCTACCCAAAACATCTCTACTACTGCTACTACTACTACTACTGCTGCTGCTGCTGCTGCTGCTATGGAAGTCAGTCTACAGTAGATGAGGTTGGCTGCTGTAACACCTTTCTCCTGAGGATGGCAGTATTGCACTAGGCTAGTTTAATGGCACACATGAATGTCACAGTGTGCTGCTGTCCATGGAAAAAAAGGTCAGGAAGCTGCTGGCAGGTAGATGTCATGTTGCCATGTTGGTTTCCATATCCCATGCCAATTGGGCATGCTACATGCTATATGCTACTTTTACAAACAAGCAGACAGCTGATAGGCGCCTGCTCACTGTGCAGTGGCGTCCAACAGAAAAGGTGGTCAAGAACAGTGCAGTGGTTTGAATAAAAGTGTAATTCAGTGAGGAGTGCAGCTTACCTGTCTGCTGCACAGCCCCAGCGTACACTAATTCACTTATCTGCTGTGTGAAAAATGGTCTCAATAATGTAGTACTGTATAGTTATATAAAAGCCACACACACACACACACATTCTATGGAATTGTAAAAAGGCCACAAGCGGGACATATGAATCCATTCTATAGACTGGACCTTACATTACTGTAATGCTTCTGATCCCTCCTCCTGTTCCTCAGTGCGCAGCTCTCTGGTGAGGTATGTGCCATTTGCAGCCCAGGGGGAATAATAAGCTGCACAGACAGAGGGCCATATGCTCGGCCATTACGGCGGCAGGGGGAGTCCCTTAATCACATTTCTGAGGGAGAATGTAACCATCGGAAAATTCTTTTGGACGTGGACTGGGAGACTTGCTGGCCTAAGCATGCACCAAGGGGTGCTGTTTGATGAGAAATGAGATCATTTCTTTTGAATAAGGCTGACACAGAGGAATAAAAGAATTACCTAGGAAATAACTGACACATTGAATGTCAATTAAAATGCTCCTTGGGCAATATTTTAAAACAATGTTGTTGGTTATGTCATGTATGCAGGCTATAAAGGTAAACTTTAATTTAAAAATATCTTGAGCAATGTTTTCTCAAAAATCATCTGTTAAACAGAAATGACAAAAATAGTCGAACATATTTGATTGTAATTTGTAAATCTGGAATGAGTCACCATCAGTCCTGGCAGTTTAGTCAAAAGCACTGACAGGAAAGAGTGTAATTCTTAGGGAAATAATGGAATAACTCAAATAAAACCAAATCTGTTACTCATGCATGGTGAAGGTGATGTTTATGCCTTCGACTGGAAATGACAGGACGCTTTCAGACAAGTGGGAGTTCCCAGAGAGGGACAAAGGCGATGTGTGTGGTGTGTGTTATGTGTGTGCCAGCGTGTGGGCGTGTGGGCGTGTGAGTGCGCTTAGACACCATACAGACCTGTCCTATGTTGTTGTAGACCTCGGGCATTCCTGATCCGTCATTTGAAGGCTCCCAGTGCCAGCCGTCATCTGTGGTCAGGATACTGGGCCGCTCCGGGAGCACTCAGCCGAGGCGCTGCCAGCAGAATCTCACTCTCTGAAACTTTGTGACACCCACTGCCAGAGATGCCGGAGTGAAACTAGACCTCTTTGATTTGCCTCTCTCTCTCCCTCTCTCTTTCCCAGAACTGAGCAGGTATTTATAGATTTTGACAGACAAAAAGACAAAAGGATTGGTTCCAAGAACTTCAAGCAAGCATTTGTACCAATAGGCTAACTAAACAGAGACCTCTCAAAATAGGCAGACATGTAACATGTGTTCCCTCTCATGTATCCTTTCTTATTTCCTTCTCTCTCTCTCTCTCTCTCTCTCTCTCTCTCTCTCTCTCTCTCTCTCCCTCTCTCTCTCTTTGTTGTGCTTCTCTCTCTCAGAGACTTTCATCACTGGCGAATCAAAGGACATGCTTATTACTCCTCTCAGGGATTAAGATGCATTTCTATTTTGGTCCCCGCAGTGACAATGAACTTATCTTGTTGTAGACTGGGCTTGACACTAGAGAGCTGCTTTAAATACTCCTGGCTCACGGGAGCCACAGCACACAGCAGCACAAGGCTCCGTCTTACTGGGATGTGTAATCCTGCTCGTTTCTGCTTGCAGTGGCTCCAGCATCCACTGGCCTCATCGGCCCTCTAATGTCCCTGTGGCATAAGGCAGTGAGCTTTAGTGCTTACTGAGCTGCATTGTAGGAGACACACATACTGTAAGTGAAGGCAGATGTTTAAGTTTACTATAGATTGAATAGCTCTTTCATTGATGTAGATACATTACTGGCGTGTTCTGCTATGTTAGGAGTGCACTCAGTAATATAAGAGTAAGTGTCATGGCTACTCAACTTTATCCGTGTTCTCAGGAGGCCCTAAGCCTCAGGTTCTTCATCTGTGGAGGACCATTAACCAGTCAACCCCTGTGTTTTTAATCAAACTAAACAGTACATTTCGTTTTTCTCCCCCATTGAAACAACAACAACAAAAAAAAACTCACTCTGTACTAGAGTTGATGATGCCAGACTTCTAAGCAGTGGGCTTCAAGCTTGTATGGGAGGGAAGCTTGACCTAAGATCTATAGTCTGGCAGAAGAAGCTTATGGCAGAGTACTCTCTGAGTAGAGTCTAGACTGGGGTGCGGGGTATGCTGGGATATGCTGGTGTGACTGCACACCCACTCTCACTCTTCCTCTCACGTGTCAGTGGGAAGAGAGCTGCTCACAAGTCAGCCGTTACAGCATGCAGCATCCCACCAGCGCCGCCACCCCCCACGGCTCCTGTAGATTGCTCTCCTAATGCTTATTAACAAGCTCTTTGAACCGTTCCGAATCCCTCCGAAAAAGGCTGTTGGTTTAGCAGGCGTGTACCTGTCAGAACGTTTGCTTCGTTTTGAAACTGTATTTGAAGACACCTCCTCTCTCTCATTAGGCCAGTTAGCCTGCCTGAACCGGCCTGCTATCACCATGGAAACCATGTTATCTTACACTGGAGAGCTTCTTTACCTGCGTGCGGTTGTGTATGTGTGTATGTATGTATGTGTGTGTGTGAATTTGTGTATATGTATGCGTGTGTGTGTGTGTGTGTGTGTGTGTGTATGTACCGGTATGTATGTGTGTGTGTGTGTGTAACTGTACGTATTAACTGTATGTGTGTGCGTTTATGTGTGTGTGTGTATGTGTGTGTGTGTATGTACCGGTATGTTTGTGTGTGTGTGGGTGCGTGTGCGTGCGTATGTTTGTATGTGTATGTCTGTGTGTGCGTATGTATTTATGTGTGTGTGTGTGTGTGTGTGCCTGTGAATGCTTAGGCATTTGCATAATAGTCTCACAAAATCTTTCATTCAGTTGTCTGTTTATTTTCTGGTAAATTTGTTCAATCTTCTTTCAAGTCCACTGGGCTGAGAGCAGCAGCTCCAGTGACAGGGCTTTCCAGATCTTTCTTTCCAAATAAAGACACGACACAGGCAGGGGGAGACGAATCACGTACAGGCAAAGGCACACATAGATTGACCTCTTTTAATGTAGAATGTAGAATTGACAGCAATGGAGAGAAATTGAACAATGGGAATCACATAAATCGCAACCTCATATAGCAAGTTTGTACGTGTGGTGTGTCGGGTGATGCACGTAAATAGATTCTCTGCAAAAACAAGTTTGTCTGAAATGAAAGTAAGACAAGAGAAAGAGTTAAATCGATAAAGTGCATGAAGGTATAATATCACTGGGCTGAAATGACCTCAATCAGTCATGTAGCACAACAGGTAGGACATGAAGAGTCTGCAGACGTGTCTCAGAGGAGTGGGACTCTCAAGGTCAGGCTAGTCATTGGCAGTGTGTGTGTCTGTGTGTGTGTGTGTGTGTGTGTGTCTGTGTGTGTGTTTGTATGTGTGTGTGTGTATGTGTGTGTGTGTGTGAGCACATGGGGCTGTTGCTCTGTGTTTTGTAATGTAGGCTACTGTAGCACATGGCAATGACACTGAGCATGCAGTGGCGCTGCTCTGCTGTGGGCTGGAGGGCGGCGTGTACAATGAGGGACTTGAAGGAGCGCATGGCGTCGCCTCGTTGTGTCTTTGTGTCCGTTTGTCCCCTAGCTGTCTGTCCGTCTCAGACTCTCTCCTTCTCTCTGCCTGTGGATTGAAAGCACCCAGCCATCCCATGGCTCTTCAGTGCATTAAAGTCTCTGTCTACCCCCCCGTCCGTGAGTCTGTCTGTCTGTCTGTCTGTCTGTCTGTCTGGATGTCTATCCATCCATCCAGACTGGAAATCTCTGCAGGCCTGAGATATAGGCAGGTGAAGCTTGCCAGTGCTACTGAGTGAGTGAGTGAGTGCATTTGTTCTGTGCTGTGCTGTGGCCTGCTTGACCAGACTACCTGCACTACTGTAATGCCCAATCAGTGTCTTGTTGTTGTTGTTGTTGTTTTCTTTCTTTCAAATCGGTACACAAAAATGTCATTGGTTGGAGTTAGCTTCCCGTGGCAGTTCAGAGTGCTCTAAATTGTTTCTTATATATAGAGATAGATAGATAGATAGATAGATGGTGGACTGTTGTATCCAAAAAAGTTCCCTGAAAGATTCTAATGTTATTTGATTCTTGCCCAGTGAGAATAAAAAAAATAATACAGTTAGGACAATTTACGCTGATCAAAATGTCGGGGGTGGATCTGTGTAAGAAGGAGGAAAAAAAACTCTTTGGCTCCTCACGGTAGAATGAGAGACAGGGCTAGTAGCCTAGAGGAACAAGTCCACAACATTTACACAGACCAGGAGACAGTAGCAAACAATACAAAGTGGTCACCTTGCCAAATTCTCTAGTAAATACAATCCCTTCAGAATAAAATAAATATATATTAAAATTCAAAACTACTAGATCATCATAATGTATACCTCTAATTTCCATTCTTTAGAAAATATTTAAAAAATATACAATCTGATTCTTTCATTAGCCTTTCATATCGGTGTGTGCTAGCCTCCTGTTCTCAAGCTGTATCCTATTACAGTATGCTGTATAGTGTTGAGCGTTTCTTTCTACAAACATGGAGCTGTCCAGATCAGCTCAGTTCAGTGTGGGTCGGTCTGAGTGGGAGTGTCAGTGCTTTGCTCTTTCTCTGCGTAAAGGTCCAGCCAGCTGTGCTTGTGTCCGTGCTGCTGACGGAGACGGGTTGTGTGAAGTATGCCAACGCACCAGGAGTGAATCCCTGCAACGCCACCAGTAGGAAACACTGACAAGATTGTTTAGGCTAGAGCCTCATCAACCCTATAGCCTCAGTACCACAGAGCTTTTAAAAAGGGGGTTAGAAAAATCATAAGATACACACAACTGGACAACACAAAGCTAACAAACAAACAAACAAACAAACAAATAAATGCATTTACAAACACAGAGAACAAACAAAGAATGCAGGTTATATAAAAAAAAATCACATTGAGGTGCGCTTTTGTGCTCGGACAGGAAATGATGTGGACAATAGACACAGACGGGGAGTCACAGTGGCTGAGCGTCCACCAGAAAGTCTCTCGATTCGCGTTCTGCAACCAATACGTCATGTTACATTATATTCTCAGAGGAATGTTCATCAGGCAAAAGGAACGTTATTAATAATTAATAATAATTAGTAATAATTAGTTTTGTTTTTGAAAAAGACTAATAATCATAAAGAGGACACTCATACAGTACATTTTGTATGTGTATAGGGGACTTTATATTAGCATACCCATACACACATGTTCACTCTCTCTCTCTCTCACACACACACACACTCACACAGTCCCACAGACAGACACACAATGTAGTTTAGGTGCATATAACTAAGGCCAGTTCTGAGGAAGAAAACACTAGGAAGTAAACAGCAAATTGCTCCTAACACAAAGTCGATTCAGTAATATCTAAACCTACCATGTGTTACACACAAGAACATAGGAACCAAAATACCCTTTTCTACACAATCTTGGTTCAGGACAGCCTCCAATATTGTGGTATTTAATGCAAAAGTACTGCAAAGGACAAACTGATCAAACGTCTGTATTTTGCAACATTTTGTAGAATTGCCATGACAACCACAAACCATTCCAAAGGTATTATTTTGCTCAAACATCATAGCATTTAGCTTATATCGTTTCTAACATACTCTTATTTCGTAAACTCTGGTCTAACCCCCTTGTTCCAGTTTTAGTCTTGGTGAGCGGCAGTAGCAGCAGCTAGCTTATCTATCCCCTGCCTTAGCTGGCCTCGTTGTAGGTGCCAGAGCGGGCTCGGAGCGACTCCGCCTGAGTCACGTGGTTCTCCTGTCCGCCCCCCGCGCCCCGGCCCTCCAAGGGGAAGCCGCTTTTGTGGGCCAGCGCCCTCTGGGACAGCTCCAGGTGGTTGGCCGCACGCTGGTGGCTGCTATTGCTGCTGAACTTGGGGCTGGCGTTGCCCAGGAGACGCTGCGACGGGCTGGGGTCGGGCCCGTCGTGCAGATGGTCGTCCTCGTCAGTGTCGGCGTCGATGTACTTGCTGATGGACGCGTCGTGGAACGTGAAGACGCTGGGCACCAGGACCTCGGGCGGGCTCTTTGGCGGGGTCTTGCTACTGGCAGTGGTGTACACCGACACCTCAGGGCTCAGGAGGGAGCGCTCGGACATGACCGAGCTGTCCGAGGGGCCGGCGAGGCCGGGAGTGGAGGTGGGCGAGGAGCCGCTGTCCATGCATTGGAAATTGACCTTGAGCGAGCGGGACTTGAGCGGATTGAGCAAGCGGATGCCTCGAGGACTGTCCGAGAACAGCCCGTGGCGGCTGCCGCCCTCCGTCTTACCGCCGTGCTGCTTGGCCGCGGTGGCCGGGCTGGACGTGGACTCCCCGTGGTGCTCCAAGGTGGTCTCGAGTCCCGGGTTGGCGCTCACCCTCCCAGGCAGGTTGTTGATGGGGCTGTGGGAGAAGCGCGAGCTCTCCAGGAAGTCCGTGGCGCAGCTGATGAAGCTGTCGATGCTGGACACGCTCCTCATGTCCGTGACGCCCTCGGAGCAGGTGGGAACCCTGTGCTCGGACGGTATGGTTCCGAGCTCGATCTCGTCCTTCAGCCTCGCCGCTCGGGACAAGGGTGCTCTCTCCTTGCTGTTCAAGTTGGGCTGCGACTGGGTCTTGGCCATCTTGTTGTACATCTCCTCCAGCTTCTTCACGTTCAGGTGCTGGGGGCTGGCCTGAGCCTGGGCCTGCCGGCTTTTCTCCGCCGCCGGCGGTGGTGGCGAGCCTGGCTCCTTCCCGTCGAAAGACTTGTTGGAGCTGGTCTCGGAGGTGCCCGCTTGCTTGGGCGCCCACTTCCAGCGCGTGGGCGACATGTGGTTGTCGTGGATCTTCTCCTTCTTCCCCGCCGCCTCTTCGCTCTTCTCCACCACCACGTCCATGAGCTCCATGCTGTGGGCGAAGTTCTCCTTGATGTTCATGGACACGATGCTCCCGTTCCTCTTGGCGCGCTCCAAGGCCTCCCGCCGCTTGATGGCTTTTTCCTGACGCTTCTGCTCCTTGTAGAATTCCGAGAAATTGTTGACGATGATGGGGATTGGCAAGGCGATCACCAACACCCCCGCGATGCAGCACAGGCCTCCCACGATCTTGCCTAATAACGTCTTTGGGTAGATGTCTCCGTAGCCGACCGTCGTCATGGTGATGGTGGCCCACCAGAAGGAGGCCGGGATGCTCTTGAACTTGGTGTCCTCCTCGTCCTTCTCGGCGAAGAAGACCAGGCTGGAGAAGATCATGATGCCCATGGCGAGGAAGAGGATGAGGAGGCC
>JASCQY010000232.1:20097156-20108746 GCA_030264315.1 Sardinella tawilis
CTCACACTTAAACACTGTGAGATTATGATGTCTGCCAAATCCACTGTGGTGCATACGTGTGTGTGTGTGTGTGTGTGTGTGTGTGTGTGTGTGTGTGTGTGTGTGTGTGCCCCAGCTCAGTTCATCAGGCTCTGGGTGAGCTGGGTTGCTCTCCTCTCCCGGTGATGAGGGGAGTTGAGGCACTTCCTCCCTCACCCCCCCCCCCACCCGGTGAGCGCTCACACAATCACCGCCTTGATTAAGGGCCCCTCCTGCTGACTCACAGCTATTTATAGGGCTCCACCAGCTTTAGGGCCCCCAGAGAAATGTGGACAGCAGTACATAAACACACACACACACACACACACGTATGCACCACTGTGGATTTGGCAGACATCATAATCTCACAGTGTTTAAGTGTGAGGTGAGCGTGGGGACTGTGGGACTATGGGGGGGGCAAGTGCTTCCACCAGTAGGGAAGCCAGGTAAGGCTCATTAATCAGACAAGCTGCAGCTGAAGCTCCATCCACCTGACCTGCACCTGGGACCCCCCCAACACCACCACCACCACCACGACTACCTCCACCACCACCTCCACCACCACCCAGATAAGGTCTCACACTCAATTGCAGTGTGATTTGTCACTAGTAGTCCCTCCATGCACACACACACACACACACACACACAATCAGGCCGGTCTCGGAGGCCCTGGGCTGGTTGAGTGGAGGCGGCCCTTCTCCCGGTTCCGGCTCAGGAGGCGTACGGAGCCCTAATGGGATGGAGATGGGGGTTGAGTTTCCCGCAGATCACTAACCCTTTCAATTGACCTCACGCGGCTCAATTTACGCGCGCGTGACCCACTTACGAGCAGCACTCCCCCCTCAGCGCTCGCCACGGCCCCGCCGGCAGCCAGGCATTCTGGGTAATTTAGGATACCATCACACACGTGAAAACCAGATTGGTTCACGAGTGGCGTCCCACCTGTATGTAAGTGGAGCAGCGGAAGAGATGTTTTCAAAGGAGGTAATCTGGAATATTATAATCTGTAATCTGGGATATCTTTCCTTGAGTCAGCAGTGGAAGAATCCCAATGCCCGAGTCATCATCATTTCTCCAGACAGATGAGAGGAGCAAGAGAGGAGACAGGCAGAGGAATATTTATGCTAAATGTGGGTGGACTCACAGCTGGAATACAGGCAGCTCCACAGGGGGAGGAGAGAGCAGGAAAGAAAGAAAGAGAGAGAGAGGGAGAGAGGGAAGGGGGGGGGGGAGATGTATGAAAGAGGAGAGGCGAGGGGACAGAGGTGGAGAGAGGACGAACTCTCGCAGGAAGAGAAGAAGAGTGGAGTGCCTGGATCAGGTGTGCAGTGAAGGGGCATCATGTGGTGAGATACCTGCAGGGACCAGGGCTTTTTGCTCTCTTGCTCCACCTCTTTTCCCTCTCTCTCTCCATCTCTCCCCCCCTCTCTCTCTCTCTCCATCTCTCTCAAAACTGTCCGTATTGATAGAAGCACTGCGGCGTTGATGCTGGCCCACTTAATGTCTTTCCAGATAGACTTATGGAGGTCCTTTAGCTCAGCGCCTGTCCCAGCCGGCCCACCGACCCCCCCCCCCCCACACACACACACACACACTCTCACACACACACACACACACACTCCCCCAACCCCCTGAGGAGAGCAGAGAGGGCGCCGTGTGGCGAGCAGATGAAGGCTTTCCATCACAGCTCTGCCATAGAGGAAGGAGTGTGTGTGTGTGAGTGAGTGTGTGTGTGTGTGTATCTGGGGGGCCGCTGGGAACCTGGGGCTCTAGATGCATCTGAGACGGAGATGTGTGCTGCTGTCTGCTGTCCCTGGTTGTGTGATAGGGGACTGACAGACTGACTGATGGACGGACGGACGGACAGACTGACTGCCTGTCTGTCGAGTGCAGCCCATTTACTGCAGCCAGCCACCCAGGGCACCACTGAAGGACGATGAGAAAAGAAAGAGAGAGAGAGAGAGAGAGAGAATCACAACATTTGCCTCCGGCTGCCTCCTGGGGCCTCGCGGCCGGATGCTCTTTAAATGGCTGATGTGCCCACGGACCCCATAGAGCCAGAATAGACGGCAAGAAAAAAAGACATTTCATAAGGCGAGATGCTCTAAAGCACATCGCCTCTCATTCATTCCATCCGAATTGAGCATCTGCTTGACAAGCGGCGTGAGCCGAGGGAATCGCTGTGTAAAAACGCCCATGTGTCCGAGCCATGGCACTTTCACCTGTGAGGAAGAGCTAAGAGATCATTATGTTTCATTAGAGTGGCAGATGTTTGTGTCCAGGGTGGACGCTATAAAACTGACCCTGGATCTGTATGCCAACACAGTTAAGAGATCTCATTGGCCAGGCTTATTATCTGCCTCCACTGCTGAAAGTGCCACCTCAGCCCTCAAGAGTTCAAAAAAAGCTGCCACTAGCCACTAAATTAAGAGCTTTTGTGATATGGGCAGATTTTACATCTATTTTCAAACATAAATGTAGATGGAAATATTTTCCCTCAGCTTGGTTTTAAATAGAAACCGTAGCAGATACACCAGTGCTTGCAGTGACCTAGAAAAGTCGCTCTCTCCCTTTTGTCGCTCCTTCTATTCTCCTGCTCTCCCTCTCTCTCTCTCGCACACACAACACACACACACACACACACACACACATACACAAAAACACACCCGCACACACACACACACACACACACACACACACACACACACATACCCAAACACAATGTCTCTCATTCTTTCACACATGCATTCTGCAACCCTGCAGTGTTCGATTATGGGATGTGTCCTATTGTTACCTTTTTTTGGTGAGTGGAAAAGGGAAAAAAAAGAAACCCATTTGTGCCAAAGTAAGCCAGGGCCTCCCTGCTGATACTATACAGTAGGCTACTGTAGGCTCCACTTGGCAGCCTGAAGACCCCAGGCTCAGGTCCAGGCATCCAACACTCCCCTGACCAACCCAGGCCCAGGCCCACACCACAGGACCCCTCCAACACTCCCCTGCCCATACCATTCCAGGTCCAGGTCCATGTATAGACGTCCGCCACTTTCCATTGGCCAACCCAGGCCCAGGTCCAGAGCACAGGACCCCTCCACCACTCTGCTGGCTAACCAAGGGCCACCATCTGCACTTCCTTAATCAAAGATCTCATAGCAGCAGACAAACGTAGCGCTGCATTAATCAAGGCGAGGGAGCACATTGCGCTAGCCGTCGCTAATTGGTGGAGCGGACCCTGAGATTTGCTGTGACTCCTCTAAGGGGGATTGTAATGGCTGCCACTTACACACTTGGCACTCTCCGAGGACCGGGCCTCTGGTAATGAACTCCAGCACACACACACACACACACACACACACACACGACGAGCAGACGTGAGATTAAAGGGACAGACTCCCATTATCTACTTCACTTCACTCCAGTTCAACTCCATTTGGAGTCATTTTCAGACAACACAAAAGCAGCCAGACACTCAATTACACACTCAAAAGGAGCTTTTTCCTGCTTGTGTGGAAGGGACTATTTCTTCTAGCACATTCTGTTGGGCAACACATATAGTAGGCTACCATATTTCTCAGACCAATATATATACAGTATATGTATATAATTATATATATATATACTGTCTATAGATAGATAGATAGATTGATAGATAGATAGATAGATATATATATATAGATATATAGATAGATAGATAGATAGATAGATAGATAGATAGATAGATAGATAGATTTGTGATGAGTGGCAGAATGTACAGTATATATTTGAAGTGTCTCAAATGAGCGAAAGATGAAAAGCTAATAAAGGACTAGGGTATCAAGTCTGAGAAAGTTTCGAAATCTAAAGGCGGTTAGGTTACATAATAACTCATAGATTGTTGTTATGCAATTCTCCGGGCTGGATGGTTGTGGAGGGTCAGTGTGTGCCAAGGAGGATGTTTTGGAGGTTTTTTGTTTGCTGTCATCTATTCCATTATTTCAAGGCCTGCGTGCCTGTGAAATCAAATCACTCACTCTCTCACATTTCCTGCTCTGGCAGACACGCGTTCCCACACAGCACCACTGAAATACGCCATGCTCACACACACACACACACACGCACTCGCACACTCACATGAAAGGCTTTCGTCTCCACGTCTGAACCGTGTAGCGCTACCGCTTTAGCTCTGCATAATATATACTGTCTCTGGGAGTTAATGTGCTTCTCCCTCTCTTTCTCTGTCGATCTCTCTCTCCCCCTCTTCTCTGTTTCTCTCTCTCTCTTTCCTCAGTGCTTTCCCTGCCACAGGGCACTGAGGAAACTCAGAGCACTCCACTATGGAACGTCTCGTGCTTCTCTGTCGCCATGGTCACGGTTCTGTCGCAGCAATCAACAATGGCCCAAACTGTCGGGGCTGGCTGTCTTCAGGGAGAACTGGCCGGCCTCCCTCCCTCCCTCCTTCTCTCCTTCCCTCCTCTATCTCTCTCTGCCGTCCCTCCTTTCCTCTCCTCTCCTCTCTTTCTTGTGCTCTTTAAGATGTCATGCTGAACACAAACGCAGGCGTTGCATCTTCAACAGAGACAACGCAGGCTTTTATATGCTATTTAGTTTTAGACTGATGGTCTACCTCAGGGAAATCATGGGATTGTTCAGCAGCTCGACGCGCTCAGCGTGATCAAAAGACTTGGCTCCTGTCAGTGCAAATCAGTGAAAGCACAACCTGGATGCATCTCTTCAAGTGTAGTGTGTGTGTGTGTGTGTGTGTGTGTGCGCGTGCACATGCATGTGTGCGTGTCTGCGTGGGAGACAATTTTAGACACCCCAGGGGAGAGTGTGTCACAACAAAACACACTCACACAGCCCGCTGAAGCCTCTCAGGTAGAGAACCTTTCTCATCCCGCCGGGGCTGGCTGCGGTTCTCGTCACTGTCTCTTCCTAATTAGGACGAGCGGCACCCAGTGTAATGTTTACCGAGCCTCCCCTGCACTGCACCGTCTCCCCAAATAGCCCGGTGCCCAAACAACAGGAGGACTCCCCCCAATCCTACCCCACCCTACGCCACTACCACCATCAGCACCACCACCACCACCAAAGGAAACAACACACGACAGCCACATCCACAGTTTCTGGCTAACGTGCGCCATCGGCTAGCTGCTATGGCACATGCTCCATAGCCCAGGGGTGACACTGAGCAGAGCTTCAGGCGCTGAGCCTTCTGTTCAGCACGGCCCTCCTCTGGGCCTGACTGCTAGGCTGCTAGGCTGCTTGGCTGGAGCTGGCTGCTTTGTGTGAGCACTCAGTGTGAATAGATTAGCCCTCTGAGGAGGTGTGATGGCTGGGTGGGGAGGCTGGGTGGGAGGGTGGCATTGATTCAGAAATCCAGTTCAGCTCCCTCTACGACTGACCCCCCCTCCCCACCACCAACCAACCCCACACCCCCTCCCCAACCCCAGCTCGGCATCTCCTTGGAAACATGTGCGCCATCTCTATGGCAACGGCAGCTCCATTCTGGAGGCGGTGTAGGTGAATGGGAAATCGGTGGATCAATGGAACCCACACTCGGGCTTACCCTACCCCCACCTGCAGGGGTGCACACCTGGGCAGTCAGGTCTGGACTGACCTCTGGAAGAACCCTTCCCCGAAACCCACACACCACACATACACAAACACACACACACACAGATAGTCAATATCACCATCATCCCTTAATTCCTCCGGTGGCGTGGCTTAGCCATAGTCTCTCAAAAGCCTCATTCTCTCAGCGGTTTTATTTAGCTTCACACTAATTAATGCCCATCTCTTGTTGTTGTTGTTGTTGTTTTTTTGGTCGTTGTTGTTTTTTTCCTTCCTGCATGGCGGGGATACATGCGCCCGTCCTTAAAATAGACACACTGCACATCAAACCACAGCAGCAAGCATTTGCAGCCAGCCAGCGCTCACTGCCTGCCTGCCTGCGCTCACCCTCATTTGTCACACCTGGCTGTGTGGTCCACACACACACACACACACACACACCCATGCACACATCTACACACACACACACACACACACACACACATACACGACGCACACCTGTGCACACACGCATGCACACACACACACAGACACACATACACACACACCTGTGCACACACGCATGCACACACACACACACACACACACACACATCTAGACCTACACAAACATACACACACACACACACACACACACAAACACACTTTCATACCTAGATTAGAAATATGAGCCGGCCTCCTGTGGCCCTCTCCTGCTCGGCTGCATTGGGCCCTGTTAATGAAGCGGCCGGTGTTGTTTGCCCAGCGTAGCACACCGCTCGCTGCTGTGTTTGTCTAGCAGCCCAGCCTAAAGAAACCCCCCACCCCTCCTCCCCCATCTGGATGGCAACAAGGCTGCTGCTGCTGTTTGGTTTTTTTTCTGTCCCCCTCCAGTCCAGCAGCCCTGCCCATCTGCCTCTCTCAGCGACTGCTGCTGACACCCAGCAGCACCTGCAATATTGAGAGTGAAAAAAAAAAAAGTCCCAGTCAATGGTCCACTTGTAGGCTACTGCAGTTTCCTGAGGCTAATTTTAAACAGCTGCTGCAGCCTTACTGTAATTTCATGCAAGACTCTTCGGGCCAACTGATGATGACTGACTGACTGACTGACTGATGGATGGATGGATGGATGGCAGAATGTGTCTCCTGCGCGGGAGGAGGTGCGGTCCCTGCTGCGCCTCCACCTGCCTGTGACTGACTGACAGACACTCCAGGCTGTGTGCATGCATGGGTCCTCTTCCTCTTCTTCCCCTTGCATCTGCTGTCAATCATCTGCTCTCAGAGCTGACTCTGAAAACCTCTACCTCTTTCCCCAGTCATGCCTGCAGTATGTGAGCTTTATATCTGTTATATTATATTTATACTGTAATATAATGGCCTATCCACACAGAATGAAAGGGACGGTTGGCACTGTGCTCTCAAATGATCCCTCTTGCATCTGGTGACAAAAGAGCGTCCCTGAATATCAAATTAATCCTTTTTTAATAACTCTTGAAATAACGAAATAAAGATTAAAAAAGGAGCAATTAACATGAGCTACAGTGGTGTCGATACATGCGGGACTGACATCAAAACAGTTCTTGCTCTGTTTCTTGGATCATTTTGCACATTGGACTGTTCTGAGGCCTGCCCTGACAGACACCCAAGCTCACTCAATCACAACAGCAGCACTCTGCCTGGGTAGCGGCTCTGATTAAACGATTCCACTTGCTGGTCATTGCTTTACTTAATGCTTGAATTACTATGGCAGCATGCAGCCTGACAACTCTGGGCAACATTAGTTCAAGTGATCTTTTATTAATCAAAGGCGTTGTTGACTGCTCGTGTGGAGAGCTCGCCGCTCTTGTCCCGTTGTATCCACTTTCAGGTAATTACCTCCGGCAGGCTGGCAGCCCCGTCTGTGGCAAAGCAGGCAGGCAGGCAGGCAGGGGCCGTGTAAACCCTAGACCAGGGCCAGGGCTGCCACCATGCCTTTTATTTGTGCTTCCAGGCCCACAGAATGGAGCTAATGGAGCGACGGAGAGAGAGGAAGCGGGAGACGTGAGAGAGACGCCACCGGAGCTCATATGGCCTCCGCTGCAACCGTACACTGTGCCTGACCTTCATCGGCCCCGTGAACAAAGTGCAACTGCGGTGTCTGTTAACCCTCGACTGAAGACTACCGCTACTGCTACTGTTTCTTCAAATAGGCCTCATCCCTGGTGTGCCTGACGGCTCGTCCTTGAGAGCTGGGTGAAAAGTGTCTTCCAGGGGTGCTGGATTAACCTCTGCACCGTAATCTCTGCAGACAGAGCCGCCTCTCCCATCTTAGCGGCGGCCCTTTTAAAGCCTCATCAGTGCTCGCTGACAGAGCTGCTCTTCAGGCCTCTATTGTCCTGCAGACTGTGGGACTGGACTGTGGGTCTGCTCTTAAATGAGAGGAGATGAGAGCTGAGTACAGCATATTCTCGACATAAGAACTGTCCAGACCAGGAGAGAAGTGAAGTTAGGTGTGCAGTGCAGTGCAGTGCAGTGCAGTGTGTGGTCAGTGGTGAGAGATGACTGCCATGAGAGGTCGGAGTCGGAGTCGGAGCGAAGCGGAGGGGAGCGTGAGGAGTCCGCTGTGGCCGTGAATAATACATGCAGGCCGCTGGATGGGTTCCAATGACACAGGAACACAAAGTGGTTTACATTCCATGGGCTTCATGGAAAAATAAACACAGGAAACCTTGTTTGGATTACAGTAGGATTAGGACAATTATGAACAAATCACTGATATACAGTATAGCTTAGTGAAATGTACTGTAATAGTAATGTTTTCCTGTAAATTTACACAAAATACAGTCATTTACACACTGTCAAAAATGATTTGTAACACTTACTTGAAAAATGTGTGGAAACTCGTTGCCTCAAATGAACCAAGTAAAGATAACTTGCCTCTTTCAAGTTATCTTTACCACAATGGTATGGTTACTTTACTTGTTTGAGGCAACCAGTTTCCACACATTTTTCAAGCAAGTATTACAAATCCTTTTTGACAGTGCAGGAAAACATTACAGGGACATTTGGGGACACATCTGACAACAAGACAGATGTCAAAAAAGATAGATGTGAAAAAAGACTTTCAATGTGACATTAACCACACATGGGCCTGATTTCATGACTTCATGTGATCGTTCATCAAAAATAAACGAACACCAAGATGAGGAATAGCTTCATTTTCCCCAAACTACCTGACAACCTCAAAGGCAGCTCAAGCCGTAACGAGCCAGTCTTTTGATCAATCACCTGTGGCCTACTTTCAGCAGTCTAGGTGTGAGCCAGGTGAGCCCCTCCAGACCTCCTTGTCAGAAAATAAAGATGGAGTCCTGACTGTGTGTGTGTGTGTGTGTGTGTGTGTGTGCTACTGGGGCCCGTGACTGTCCCACTGTCCTCCCCAGCAGCTGCTGCGCTGCCTCCCATTGGCTGCTGTTGAGCGATGATGGCTGCTGCTGCCGCTGCTCCAGGTGTCAGGAGCTCGCTGAGTAACGAGCCAACGCCCTCAGGGTCACGCGCACCGCAGCGCTCGAGTCGTTTCCTCGCCACGTGTGACCTCTCACCTTTATAACCAGCAACTTAGGGGCTCCCTTTTGCCATCTCTGACCTCTACACACACACACAAACACACACACACTCACACACACACACCTGAGCCAGTGAGGACGATTACTGCCACCTGCCGACTGACAATACTCAGAGGAGAGACACGTTCCTCGGAGAGTTTCAATGAAGCTTCTCACCATCAGCCTGCCACAACATCCCTACCACAGACTGTAAATCCTAGACAGTGCCTGGGATGTCTGTCACATCGCTGCCAAGCGCCTTGCTTCAAACACCCTTTGCTCGGCAGGAAGTATGTGTCACAGACTCTCTGACAGCATCTATGTGGTGTGCCTGTGTGTGTGTGTGTGTGTGTGTGTGAGTGCCTGCGTGTGAGTAAGAGAGAGTGAGAAAGACAGATAGAAAGAGACAAGACAGGGAGGGAGAGAAAGATAGAGAGACAGGGAAACTTCAACAGTGTGGATGTGCATGTACGTTTACGTGTGTGTGTGTGTGTGTGTGTGTGTGTGTGTGTGTGTGTGTGTGTGGCTCATGGAGGGAGCAGCAGGGCTGTTCAGGTGACGGAGTCATGGCTGGGTAATTTGGCTGTTCTGTTTGCCTGAGCACTCCTCCCTTAAAAGTAATGAGCTTATGGAGATCACCTGTCTCCCTAGCAACACGGAGCGAGCGGAGCGGGCTCGGCTGCCAGGGCCGCCCACTTCTGCGTGAAATCGAGCAGGTCAAGCAGCCCCGGGCGAAGCGCTGTGTGCACGCTCTCGCCGACAACTCCACACACCCCCGTCCCCACGGTCAAATTAGATTAACTTTCAAGTCAAACTACGCTATTGATCATCACTACCTGTTTATATTTCTCAACAAATTCGGGCTCGCTCGCACACATTAAAGGGAGATTTGTACCAAATCAAAGGCAGAAAAATAGGAGCATGAAAAAATGGATGAAAAAAAGTGATTTATTGACCATGATTTGAAGCAGCTAATAAATACTTCCATGAGCTATGCAGCTCACGACCAGGTCTGTTTGTGTGTGCATGCCAGAGGCTAAGTCTGTGCAGCAATAGCTGGAATAAATTCATTGGCAATCCATGTTTCTTTCACCCCCTCCTATCAATACAGGCCGAGGGGGTCGATGACCAGCCGCTCTGGTGGGAGAGGAAGACCGTGTCTTACTCTGTCATTAATACAGTGCATTTGAACCCCCAGCCAAGGGTCTAATGCTTGTGTAGACTAGCTCAAGGGCTGCATAGGGACTATAGTAGCATTTGTAATCCAGCACCAGCATCAATGAAGGAAGTCATTTATAGAGCAGATGAACTGAGCGACTATCGCCCTCTTCTCCTCCCTCCAGTCGGAAATATCAGCCCACAGGAAGAGCCTTTTCCAGGATATACTCCCAGATTAAAAAGACTGCATTATATGGAAATGTATTTTTCCCCACACAACTTACTTTCCTCGAAAAAGGAGCTGCACATCAATTCTTTTTCTGGACCAAATGTTTCAAGGCAGGGCCAGTGCGTTAAAAGCCTGTGAAGGCGTCTGATATATCTTTCCCCACTCTGGATTAGAGGCCCTTTGAAACGTGGCAAGAAATCATTCAGGCTTAGCGAATGTGACACTAGGAGCAAATTCTGGCAGCATCACAAACAACTTAATCCTTATTTCAGTGGCCCTCGGAGAGAGAGAGAGGGGGAGATGGGAAGTATCGACTAGCTGTTGATCTGACGACATTTTTAGCAACTCTGGGCTTGGTGCACCTATGATTAGAAGCAGGCCGCTGATGGAATCAATGATATCAAAGACATGCTAAAGCTAGAGTCAGTTTTATAGCTCTCATTTTATGCGCCTAAAAGTAGATGCTCAGGGATAACGTTGTTGGTTAGGCAAATGAAAAACAGCCATTTAATGACTTTAATTACTTTGTTAATTAAAAATGTTGAGCAAGGCAGAATAAAGCGGGTACATCTTCAAATGACTGGCAGGTTCATATTTCCCCAGGGACTAGCTACACGTATACATTTCCATAGAGAGCACATAGGAAGCACAGTGCATACTGCTTGATAGAATACATCATCTTTTCATTCCATCGGATGTTGGATTAAAAAGCCATTTGGTTCTGATGAATCAGGATGAGAAAGTGCTAAATTGAGAGACTGTGTTCATGCAGGGTGCAAAGGTGAGATAGAAAGAGTCCGCCAGAAAAGAGAGAGAGAGAGAGAGGGAGAGAGAGAGAGAGAGACATCCCCTCCGCTATCCATCTGCCAAATGAAGCTCTCCCCTCTGTGATGTATGCACATCGAATCAGTCTGGCAGAGGAAGCAGCAGCCAGCGTGCAGTAGATTTATCGCTATTAGAAAGGCACTTCAGCAAAACACCACTAGCCACATGCACATACTGTACAGCACGCACACACACACACACACACACACACACACACACACACACACACACACACACACACACACACACACACA
>JASCQY010000232.1:20117054-20128501 GCA_030264315.1 Sardinella tawilis
CCCCCCCCCCCCCCCCCGCGAGACGGGGATGAGGGGGAGATAGAGGAGGTGGAGAGATGACGAGTGGACATGGGTACAGTACTTTGTAAGATTTAACCGATATTGGTGCTAGCATTGGTGAGAACCTACACTAGTGTTCTGTACTGATATCCTAGAGACTGATGATGAACAGAGGGGCTGCCTGTCTGGGTTCACCAAAAATGTACACCTGGCAATTGGCCTACTTGCTACGCTGTACAGTATACATACAGTATTCATATGTATGATAAATTCATGTCATATCAGCTCATGGCATGAACAGTATTGCAAGCTGGCACCTCTGACATGTGATGTGCATGCAGTGGTGACAATCCTGAGGACATATCTGCTAGCGCTGCCCTGCGGCTAACTTCCCACGCTACTTAGCTCTGTTTCCATTGCACTTATCTCCTAATGCCGACCAGAGTGGGTTAAACCTTTTCCATGTGTAATCCAGGGTCAGTTTAAACACTGTGTGTGTGTGTGTGTGTGTTTTAAAGAGAGTGACTGTGCACTAACGTGGAAATGACAGAGAGAGAGAGAGAGGAGGAGAAAGAGAGAAAGAGCAGAATTCTTTTATATAAGAAGCCAATCCACTTTGCAGGCTTCTTCACCGGCATCAAATGGCCAGAAATAGCGTGGAGGTAGGCTGAATGCAGACACAATAGGCTTGCGACGCTTGAACCTGTTTCAAGCCTTTTATCAGGGTCACATTAGGTAACCGAGCATCACTCTGAGCTCAGGGAGAGCAGAGCAGTTCAACATGGCTGACACTAGTCGTGGGGGCACAGGGGGACACGTCCTCAGGCTACGCTGCCTTCATGTCGACTCAACCATTGACTGCTCCCTCTGTTCACCTGACGGGAGACATGCTAAAAGGTATCTGTTGATAAAACTATGAATTCCTCAGCACACGTGTGCTAAGGCCATTTACTCATGCCGCATATAATCCCCATCATAATGTAAGCAGAAGACCGTCTGTCTGTCTCTCTCTCTCTCTCTTTCTCTCTCTCTCTCTCTATAAGTCTACTTTGCTAGTTTATTTGAGCCCAATGGTCATTGATACTCCTGGTTACAATCTAGGGCTGTGTGTGTGCTAGTGATGCAGCTGTGGCCCAGTGAGAGGGGGTGCGGGTGGGGGTGCGGACCTCAGGCTGCTGGTAGATGTCGGGGTCCATCTGCGGGCTGATGAAGGGGAAGAGGCACACGCGGTCGCCCTGCCTCAGGTCGTACTCGCGGCCGTCGGCCAGGTGCAGGGTCTTGTTCTGCAGTACCTCCCTGGTGATGAAGGGGGCGGCGGTGAGCCGCAGCGTCTCCTCCAGGACGCTGTCTGGGAGACAAAGCCAGAGGGTGAGTTACTGTGAGGGGGCACCGCCAGCCAGCCAGCCAGGCAAAGAGGGAGTAGAGACCAGGCCAGGTCATGCATCACAACAACACAATATATTTCATTGGTCAGACATAAATATTGAACAGGACTCTCTCTTTCTCTCTCTCTCTGTGTGTGTGTGTGTGTGTGTGTGTGTGTGTGTCTGTGTGTGTGTGTGTGTCTGTGTGTGTGTGTGTGTGTGTGTGTGTGTGTGTGTGTGTGTGTGTGTGTATGAGAGTATGAGCTGAACCTCCTGGCCAATGGAAAGCTTCACAGGTCCACGTAGTCACGGGTAGGGTACAGACTAGGTGGAATGACAGGAGAATGTGGTGCAGAGGTTGCTCTGCTGACTTGAGTAGTGTTTCTAAGGGAATCTAAATCTAAATCGCTGCTCGGATGCCAATGCTTTGGTGATTTGGTCATTGGGAGTCATTGCCAAGGCTCTCTTGCGTAGGCTTGTTCCCTACATAGTAAGCTCATTAGCACTGCTGCTCAAGAAAAAAACACAAAGTCAGGGACTCTATGCAACTCTGCTCTCTCTTTGTCTTTCTGTGAAGGTTGTCAGTCACCAACAACAAACAGCTTTCCTCCCGATGGCACAAAACAAAAGGTGAGAAACAACGACAGCGGCAAGAGAAATCCGAAATGCTACATCCCAACATTTACACATAAACCCACGACTATGAGTGTCTTTGTCTCTGGCCGCTTGACTCTTACCGAAGACAGGTGTTGGCTGCGTGGGCTCCAGTGTGCGTGCGTGTGACACTCTGCTGAACTCCGTCCTCACGGCCTTCAGGGCCTCCGGATTGCTGAGCAGGAACGCCAGGAGCCAGAACGTTGCGGGTCCCACGTTACCCTGGCAACAGATTAAGTGCTCTCATTAACACCATAGCAATGTGTCATCATCGTCTTCCACGGCGATGTTATCAGTCTGATCAGTCATCCGTCTCTGAAACAATCACACCAGTCGCCTTCCAATCTGTGACCTGAGTCTGGGCTAGCAAGTCATCTTCTCCGTCGAGGGTGTGTACCACGCTTAAGGTGTGTGTCTGTTTGCCATGGAGGAGAATGAATGCTCGGAGATAAAGTATGCGATAACATATCCATAAAATAAACACAGCCCAAGACTGTGTGTGCCTGCCTCCGATCCCCTTTTCGCTCCAAGCCTACGTGCTCTTACAAGTGTCCCCTTCAGATGTGTTGACTGTATTGGGCTGATTTATTTAGGCTGGGAGTAAATACGGAGCGCGGTGACGGGGGGCAGATAAATAGTCCTAAAGTATGCAAGCAGCAGACCATGGCCATGACCACATCGTCTCATGGGCCATGACCACATTGTCCCAACACAAGCTTTTCCACAAGCTGGGGCTGTGTGGCGGAAGAGGACTGTAAGATGAGGTGACGCGATTTCGTTTTCAGTGAAGTCAGCGTTATTAGGTCCGACTGGCCCCAGCGGATCACGAGCCCTCCTCGAGCCCCCACATACACAGAGAGCCCAGAGCTGGAGTGGACACTAACAAGCATAACAAATGCAGCAAAGCTGCGTGCTGCATGTGCTTAAAAACAGCCCTTGGCCATTCTCATAATATACAAGCTTGTTCTGTTTAGTTTAGCAAAGGAAGTCCTAAAGGGCTTACTAAATAAGGAGAGCCGAGGAGGAGGAGGAGGAAGAAGAGGAGGAGGAGGAGTGGGCTCTGGAGGACCTTGTCTAAGGAGCAGAGGAGCACACAAGTGTGTGTGTGTGTGTGTGTGTGTGTGTGTGTGTGTGTGTGTGAGTCCCTCTCCAGAAGACAAGGACTCACTCACTCACTCACTGGGTCAGTGCCTATAGAGTGCCTTCTTATGGGACACATGTGGTGTGAGTTACTCAAAGACTATTCACAAGATCAGAACTACACCTCCCTCAGGTCTCCAGTGAAATAGTGTGGCTGGCCAGTGGTCACTAATAGCCGGGGCGTGGTTACTAAAGCGAAGTATTCAGAAAGAGCATACTGCATAAGACCAGGGGCCTTATTCACCCAGACATTCCCGAGACTCTTCTTCAATTTGTTCTTAAGATTCCATTTGAAAGAGTTAAATCTTATTTTTCACAACCGCAGAACTAGCAGTAATAAGCAGTTAGTAGCAGTAACAAGCAGTTACTTTTCACTAACAAGTAAATGCTCAATGGTTCCAGTGTTGTTCAGTGTACCATAGACTTTTTTTTTAATCTACGAACAAATACCAGATAAGCATCGGTGAACGCAAACTCTTTCTTGGTGAAGACTGCAAGTGGGGTGTGAGGACAAAATGTCTTACGAAACCCATTGTTTCTTTTTTGCCTTCCCATAAGCCGGAGCCAAGCGTGTAATGTTGCTGTGTGCTGTACGCACTGGTGCTCTTAAGTCACGCACAAGGGACAGACTGCCTTTCACGCGGCCTCCCTCTCGCTTCCCTCTGCAGATCCTAATGCTTGAAGGTGCTAAAGCCCAATGCGCAGCAGTGCCTATACCACACAAGGTGCTTATCAGACTCCTCTCCCTCTTCCATACATAGCGTCTACTCATGCGGAGACAAACTCACAAGGCTTTTCACACAATTAGACTGCAGTGACAAGAGAGTCTTGAGTCTCTGGGCTGGGCTGGTCTGGACTGGCGGCTACATAGCATTTCCCCACCAGCAGAGAGTCCTTCCTGTGTGCCACTGCCCGGGAGGACTGCAGGCAGCTGGTAGTGAGGCTCTAGTGCACTCATGTGGTTGAGAGGAGGAGTACACTGCTGACCTGGGAACAGCACTTCTGCCGGGGTTTACAGTGCAGCACCTATGGCTGTATCTACAGTAGACAGTGCATTTGGTTGTTATTGCATAATCTGTTTGGGTCATTTTTTTATGAAAATGCTTAAAAATGAGCTGATTTCTTCTTCTTAGGTTTGCATTAAGACTAAATATGACACATTTTCTGCTTCACAAAGTCCTCTAAGTCAGCAAACTAAATGTGCTTGCTGTTTGGACATAACAGGGCATTTGAGAATACCATTTTGGGCTCTGGGGAACACTGATCTACATGTGGATGTTTTCCACGTTGCACTTTTAAGTGACTAATTGAACGTTTACAACAATGAATCATGAAAATAACTGACAGATTAATAGATTAATTGACTAGGAAAGTGATCATTAGTAACAGTCATAGTCCAAATCTACATCAGCAACTGCTGAACCTTATTTCATAATCATCTGTACTTTTCCTCATAGTCTGTGGGCACCATTGTTGCCATCATTGCACACTGTAGGCCCGACTGGCTAAAACAAGGCCAGCCTGACGGAGCCTGAATGCTCAGTCTGTCTACCTCGTTCGGGCAGCTCCACCCCACCCACGGGTGCTCAAATTTGATATGCCCCGGCCTCAGTATTCCTATAGAAGCTGTCAATTCCACAGTCTCTGTGTTATTAAAGACGTACACCCACATTCCCCATGTTCATCAGATTAACACATTCCTGCTTTGGAGGGAACTCCCTGGGCCGTGACAGCAGAAGAATAACCCCTATCAGAGTGGCCAATGGAAAGCCATTAATGCGTCACCTGCGGAGAGCTCTGGTGACAATGCGACTGCTTGGCTTGGAGCGCGGCGTGTTGACGCTGGCCCTGGTCCAGCTCCCGGCCCTAGACTGCGCTGGGTGTGGGACAACAACACTGGGCCACATTGCCCACAAGCAGAAAAAACAAATGGAACCTTTTTTGATTTTGTTTTGTTTCCCGGGGGCCCTTTGCAAAAAACTAATGCAGAGCACCGAGTCAATGAGTCTACCCCTAAAGTCACAGTCTACCGGAGAGGAGATGGCAGGTCTTGGGTTAAAAATAGTTTGTTATGCACACCAGACGGAGGTTTGCTATGGGGAGGCAGGGACAGGGTGGGTACGGTGCTGCCTGACAGATGCCTGACAGAACACCTAAGTGTGGGCGTAAGCTGACAGCTTGAGTGTATCTGTCTTTGTGTAGCCTACGTGTGTACATCTGTGTGAACATCTGTGTGTGTGTGTGTGTGTGTGTGTGTTTATGATGGTGAAAGGGAGACTCACCTGTGTGGCCCACAGCTGGAGCAGCATGGCTTTGGTCTGGGTGTGGGTGTCGACGCCCCCCTCCTGCAGGTGCTGGAGGTAGTGTTGCAGCCACGGGCTCGAGCTCTCGCTCCGCCCCGCCGGGGACAGCAGCTCCCACAGACGCTCACGAGCCCCGCTGGCCACTTGCTTCTCACCTGTGTGTGACACAACACACACCACAACACACACACACAAACACACCACATCACAACACACATCCAAACACAACACAAAACAACATACAAGGCTTCAGTGAGGACGTCATAGACAAAACACACAGAAAAAGGCCAGCAGACAGACAGAAGAGGTGTGGAGGGGGGGGGGGTGTTGGGAAAGATGCTGGCTGATGGGTGACGTGTGTCAGCTGGATAAGAAGACAGACACTTGGGGAGGGTGGGAGGCTCAGCTAGTAAACACACACACACGTGCATTTGAAAGAGTGTATGTGCGCGTGTTTGTTTGCGCTACGCAGAGAACGTGACACAGAGGAAGACTCACTCGGTTCATTAGACACAATGTGACGCACGCTGATGTAACAGTTGGAATGTTTTGGAAAAGCGGTGAATCCCCAAATGGACGGAGGGAGGAGGAGGAGCAGAATGACAGACACTAGACTGCACCAGTGCTGTAAACTACTGTTTCTGGATCAGCTAGAGAGCACTGGTTGTGCAATAAGCGACACCGTCTTGTTAAGACACGTATGTGTGAGAGGAGAGTGACATAGTCAATGATGCTGGATTGTCCGCCATGCAACAGACGTCTCATTGAGATCTCTATGGCAACAACTATTTAACAAAAGGAAAACAAAAGCACTTTCTCTAGTGACATCATGGCTGGTTAAAGTTATGATGGCACGCCTTAGACGCCTAAGATGCCTGTTTTTAATTTGGAAATGCTACATCACCCAGCCATTGTGATGTCAAAATGATTGAACTTCCCTCACACCCAAGTATTACTAAGCAGTGTGTTCGGAGAAATAATTAATCTTTAATTGAACTTATCTGTAGGATTACTTTACAATGCGATGCATTCAGCAGAAGATGCATTCATGCAGCATATGGATCAATACACAGAGTCACTGGTGGTAAACAATTCAGTGATTGGTGTGTTACTATGGTATCAGTTTGACAAGAGGCAATCTATAACCCACATTTGAAGTGGAGCTATTGTCTGACAGCTATTGTCTGTGTGTGTGTGTGTGTGTGTGAGGGAGATGGCTTAAATTCTTGTTTGTGAAACTGTGCTCATAAAAACATGACAAACCTGAATTTAGGGTGGTCCGTGCCATTTTTGTCAGGAGTCCATCAAATTTGCGGTACTCTTTGAATATCTGTTTGGTATCTGTGCCATTGTTGTTTTGCTCCCCTCCAAAAAGCGTGAGGTAGCCCGCCCTGAGTACAGAGAGAGAGAGAGAGAGAGAGAAAAAAAAAGAATGAACATTCGCTACTTGAGTGAAAAAAAGAGCACAAGGACATGTTCCCAAGGCGATGGCTACGGGTAAGTTGATAACCCTGTCCAGATAGCGAAACTGTGACAAACTAACACACCTACATGTATGCTTCACCCTGCTTTGGATGCCTGGCCAGTGGAGCATGAGTTGCACGGTGAATGGCAGGAGGTGGGTGGCAGGTTAAAGTCACAGAGCCCGAGTGTAAAACCTTCATAAAGCACAGCACAGGTGAACTTACTGTACTGTATTTATAACACACAAGCCACCACAGAATGAAAGAACCGTGGGTGTGGCCCTCTGCTTGTGTGTGTGTGTATGTCTGTGTGTGTGTGTGTGTGTGCTTCTGTGCACCTGTTTGTGCGCTTGCCTATGTCATGATCTCACGTGACCTTGTGACGTCATGGCTGGCTTGAAACATCAGCACTGCTCTTACATGTCATGCCACATTCCACCCTTGTCCTGCGCTTTATTTACAAACACTGACTGGTGGAAACGTTCCACGCGTAAACTGTTTACGGGGTGGTGATGGCCTTTCAAAGAGAGCAGCGTGCTTGCCTGCCTGCTTGCCACCGATAACAGGGGCTACATACGTACTGAAATAAAAGCCCATAGCACAAGTCGAACAGCCCGTTCCTTTTCCAGTCCTTCTGGTTGGGAGGCGTCTCAGATGTCAGCAGGGCCTGGAGGTGTCTGCGCATGGTGTTGTTGAGGCAGCCCAGACTCTCGCCCTGGAAGTGCCTGCCAACGCAAGAAGGGCCAAGGGTCAGCGTGAGGCGGAACCTGCATGTCCATCACCTTTTACACAGAAACTCAAACACCCTGATTTAGGTGACAGGCCCCAACCGGCGGGGGAGTCGTTCTTCAATCTCTGTTATCATCAGGTGCTCTCACAGGATTTATAGCTGTTGTGAAATCCTAAACATCACCTATTCTAAATATCACCGAAGTGACCTGCAATTTTCTGTGCTGCAAGGATGTGTAACATACTGTTTTTTGGCTACTTTTGTGGTGTAAAGTGATGAAAAGTATACTTGAAGTGCTGAGCTACTTGGCAGTTGGCGCAGTGAGGCTGTGAGCAGGGTTGAGCACTGAGTCAACTGGGTCAGATAAAAGCAGGCTTTTGTGTCAGAGAGAACACGTATTATGCACTAACACATACTAATTACATGGTGTCTGTCAGACATGTAGTGACTAGAAAACAAACATAGTATTTCAGCCTCTCTTTGAAATTTGGCAGAAAGGATATGCAGAAGTCACTTTAAAAAGCTTCAAAATGTGCAACTATCCCCATACAGACTGACCTCGAATCACACAAGCATTGGGTGAAAATAAATGCGAATCACATCCAGGACTGAGTTATTAGCAAATATCCTTACAAAAACTATGACAATACTGGACGATATTCTCCTCTGCCTGGGTTCAATCTGGATTATCAACTGGTCCTAATCCCAGTCCCCATCCCAACTAATGGAGCTGGAGGTGTAAGTGTACGGAAAGTTGTAATAACACATACTGCTTCATGATGGCCTTCTCCACGGCAGGATTGTGGCTGGGAAGACGCAGTTTAAAGATTCTGTCCATCAACACCTGGGCATACCGGGAGAAGTCCAATGAGCCCGAGTCCTGGAGCACTGCGTCATATGAGTGGGGGTCCAACAGGACAGTGACATAAAGGCCTGCTACTCGCACCTACAGCAAGCACAGAACTATCAGTCACAGTTATAATGCTGATTTTAGAAGATATTAATAGAATTTAAACAAAAAATCATACAGATCTATTGCTATTGTTAATCATACTGATTAATTGTCCTTACTGTAAAAATATCACCATGCTTCTTCTTCATGCGCGTTAAAAATTTAGCGGCATCTTTTCCAAATTCCAGAGCATGCCCCAACCATGGAATATAACCTTTGTCTAAGGGGGGCTCTCTCTTCGACCTGCGTGAGGGCAAAAACTGAATGAGCGCCTATGCAGCGGTAACCTGTCACAACATTTTCAAATAAAACTTCTTTAAGACATATATTCACGGCACAGTATTGCCGTTTGAGATGCTGTTCTGTCAGAATCAATCACCTCAGTATTTACACAGATGACATTCTCTTGAGAAAAAAAAAACACTGCTTGTGTTTATGGAAGGATGAGGCAGACTAGACCCGGGTTCAGATGTTACTCATAGTGGCGTCATGACTAACATCCTTTGCCTTGGTGGGCTCGTCTCTGGCCGACTGTAAAGTCTGCCCCAAACCTCAAAGATGCTTCATTTCCTTACTCTGTTCTGCACAAACACACGAAGAACTCAGAACTCAGACCAACTGACCCATTTTTAAGCAGCACAATTCAGTTTTTGGTGTACTATAACTATGAACTACCAGAAGCACATTCCGCACGTTTTCCAGACTATTGCACTGTGCAATGTCATTGGGGGCTTGTGGGAATTGTACCAAACGAATTGTCTGATAAAAAAAGCATAGACTACCTCAAATGGTGTCGATAAGTTACATCAAGTTTTTATTTTGAACTGCGGGGACAGGATACTAGCCTACGCTTCAAACTTCAGGGATAACTTTTAACCATTAGGCTAGACTATTCAAATAGACAGCTTCGGCACAGTTTATTAGTCTAGCCTACGATATAAATCTTTTCCATCATTGATAGGCTACAACAATTCCATGCATGTCAATGATGACTACATATCTTGCTAAATTACTAGGAATACGAAAAACGTCTTTAATCAATTCGACTCACCTTGATCGGTTTGATAGTAAAAGAAACAACAGAATTCCATTTAGGAGAAGCAATACAGTCCAGATCATGATTACTGTCACACGCGTAGATGTACGTGTTATGAAGGCTGGATTGGAGTGTCGCTTTTTAAAGGCAGCTGCACAACTAGGTTACGTCATTCGCGAGAGATGATGCGCAGCCCAGCCCGGATCTCTAGAATAAACTGTTTGGCTGCAACTATACATCGAAGATAAAACACTTATTAATGACACAAGTTATTTACACTTAAAATATTTCTATTTCATGTGGCAGGCTAATCGACCATTTCCTTGCCAGATAGTTGCACAGGGCCAGTGGGCAAAATTCAATAAGTTCAAGTTCAACTGGATTCTTCTCATGTAACCTAATCTACCTTTTCAAGACTAGATTCCATGGGAGTAAACGAGACCCCTTGAAAGTATAGCCTACCATAACTGTCTACATCGAGACACCAAAACATTGTATATGCTATCTCGTCCGTTTTTAAATGACCAAAGTGCCGTCTTCTCATTTTCTCAGATAAAACAGTAAGTTTCCCCAACAGCTCCTCTGGTGACTACTGGGCAGGTATCAGTGGGACAATTCATGTAGAAAATGTATTTTCAGACCCTTCAGCCACCTCAGGAAGGACATGTCTCACAATGTATTCAACATGTGAACATCTTACCAGTCACTCCTACGTTATTAAAGACACACGAAGAAACACAATGAACGACGAACTTTATTTTTGAGTACTGAAATACCACTGGAGAAGTTTCTGGTCATAAACATTATTTTAGAGGAGTGCCACCTGTCAAATGCATCACATTGTAGTACAGTGTTCATTAATGACAATAGGCTAAAGTTGTTTGAAAGAAAAAACAAAGTAATCTTTTACATAGCAAATTCAAGCAGCTATTGTGCACTCCAGTGCTTGTCACCTTTTGAGCTTGTAGTAAAAAAAAAAAAAAATGGAAGTCAGTCCAAACACTAAACCAGACATCTTCAATCCATCCAAACTCCTAAACTCCTGCTTTGCCTAACACCCGAAACTAGGAACTAAGAAGAAAAGATATCTGTAAAGTGGCTTTCTTTTATCCTTCAGGATAAATACAGTATCTTTATCTATCTATGTTGTATTTGAACAGCTGTTTTCCAGCTCATACTACAAACAATAGTGAAGTTAAAGCAAACAATGATCCAAATAATCCTTTGTGAACTCTGCCGGGAATAAAATGACAAAAAAAAGAAAAGAAAAAAAGGAGGTCATCCAACAAGGGTTTAATGTGGTATTCCAGAATCCTGAGAAAAGGAACTGGTTCTGTGTTAACTTCCCAAAAACAGTAGTTTAATGGTACTTGCACACACACACACGCACGCACACACACACACACACACACACACTCGTAAAAAAAACACACACACACCTTGGCACTCCTGTCTGTAAAAGAGGTTTTTGCATACGTAAAAACACTTTTGAATGATGTGGGTGGTGTGTGTGTGTGTGTGTGGGGGGGGGTCCTGTCACTGCTCCTGTTTGCTGTCGCTTGGCGCCCCTGGGGCTTCCCGAGGGGGTCGGACGTCTTCGGGCGTTGTGCCGTAAATTGAGCCTGTGCGCTTTAGGACGAACACTCCTGCGTGGAGCCCGCCCACGTTCACCCAGACCGTGTGCACCTTCCTCCACAGCCCACCCATCCGGGATAGAGCCTAGTATGGCACACACACACACACACACACACACACACACACACACACACACAGAATACACCAAAGATAATGCACTTTTCTGAAAT
>JASCQY010000232.1:20199648-20209930 GCA_030264315.1 Sardinella tawilis
TCTGTAGGTGTGGTGTGTTCAGTCGCGTTCCAATCGTAAACGACTGAAAAAATCGGTAGGTCTGTTCCCAGCTTAAGCTTCCGTTATGTACTAAGGCCTATCTATAGCCTGGAGTACCTGCAGTACACCCATATGCACCCATGGGAGAATTATAGCTGATGCCTACAGCCTTACAGTCTTCCGTAGTGTACAAGGCCTATAGAGCATGGAGCATCTCCACCCTTCTAACTCATACTGTAGTGCACCCACGGGAGAATGTGGGATGTCTACAGCCAGCTCTATCTTCCCTTATATAGGGCCTATAGCATGGAGTACCTCCACCCATGTTGCACCCATGGGAGAATGTGGGATGTCTACAGCCAGCTCTATCTTCCCTTATATACATGTAGGGCCTATAGCATGGAGTACCTACACCCATGTTGCACCCATGGGAGAATGTGTGATGTCTACAGCCATCTCTATCTTCCCTTATATAGGGCCCATAGCATGGAGTACCTACACCCATGTTGCACCCATGGGAGAATGTGTGATGTCTACAGCCTATCTGCCATTATGCACAGGCCCTATAGCATGGAGTACCTCCACCCATGCTAGCCCATAGTGCACCCCTGGGAGAATGTGTGATGCCTAATTAAAGTGGGAGTTCAGGGCAGGTTGCGTCGGATAAGGGCCTCAGCACGAGTGAATTAATGCGGATTAGAATGTAAACACCGTCAATAACATGCGCGGGACCGAGACGAATCTATCAGGCCATCAGGCAGCCGACCTTCCCGTTGCAGCGCATTAGCGGTGTGTGAGCGGCACAGACTCCACCGTGCCGCTGAGCCCTGCGTCCGAGCGGAGAGCGGAGAGGGTTGTCGGGCTAATGGGGGAGCAGGCTGAAGCACGTCGGCAGACAACCTTGATCTGATGGCCCCCGCCGTGCCACGCCACGCCGCTCGGCTCGGCTCGCTCATCAGCCCCGTCCGTAATGAGGCCCTCCTGAACGCCTGCCGCCATGCATAATTCATGGCTGCTCCACTGACTGGCGCACACACACTGATCTTGGCCTAATTCTGGGCTGTGGATTTGCATAGCATGCTCCCCATTACTGTTTCCCATTGCTACTGACCCAGGATCAGCCTCAGATGTGTGCACTTGGCAGCTGTACATTTGTGTCACACACACACTTGATCTAGGTTCTGTGTGTGTGTGTGTGTGTGTGTGGGTCGGGGGATATCTAATTGAGCAGATCATCAGTGGCGTAAATGAAGTCGGAAGTAGGACTAAGGCAAATGGTTCTTTCCATTATTTGATTTCACATCCCACACACACGGATCTGTCTGTTATTAATTACGCTTGGAATGGGAGTGGTGTCTTTGTGATGAATGAGTTTATATGCTAGGTGAGTCAGAAGACACACGTCTCGCCATAATTGCTCCTAATGGGCGGATGAAAGAGGTAGAAAATGGATTCTTTGAGGCTCTCAATGTCTGACAGACAATGCTGTTGATGTGACTTCTGTCATTATTTGGCAACACACACACACACACACACACACACACACACACACACACACACACACACACACACACACACACACACACACACAGCATCCCCTGGCCCAGGGGCTCAGCTGGGCTGCTCCCTCAAGCCCAAATTAGCTCATAAACACCAAATTGGAATCCATGAGTGCATTGATTCACAGCATTTTGGGAGACGCCTATTAGTGGCCTGCTTAGCATGGAGACACTGGCGCTCCTCCTCCTCCTCCTCCTCCTCCTCTTCATCTTCTGCTTGGTGGGTTGGTTGTTTGACTCTGACTGTTTATGTGTGTGTGTGTGTATGTGTGTTTGTTTGTTTGTGTCCTGCAGAGATGATGCGTTCTCAGACAATCTCAGTCAGAAGGCTGACAGCGAGGCCAGCAGTGGGCCTCTGTTGGATGATAAGGCCTCGTCCAAAAACGACCTGCAGTCTCCCTGTGAACACAACCCAGAGTATCCTTTCGGCGGAGTGATGGGCCGGTGAGTTGGGCTGCTGTCGGATCCGGAAGGTTCCGTGACATAAGCTGGGAACCAACTGGCAGGGAGGTGGGAGGGCATATTGGGGGATGTGTCTGTGTGTGTGTGTGTGTGTGTGTGTGTGTGTGTGTGTGTGTGTGTGTTTTCACTGAATCGCTGGCAGTGTATCGAGATGCACATCGTATCTCTTTGATGATGAAGATTCCCATCCCTAGTCTTCACACTACTCTGCTTTGACTTCCAGGGTGCGTCTGCGCTCCGACGGGGCAGCGATCCCTCGGCGCCGTAGTGGGGAGACCCACAGCCCCCCCAGGGGTACGGACACCCCGCCCCGCGCCGCCGCCTGTCCCAGCAGCCCCCACAAGGTGGCCGTGAGCCGCGGGCGCATCGAGAGCCCAGAGAAGAGGCGTCTGGGCACTTTTGGCAGCGCGGGCAGCATCAACTACCCGGACAGGAAGAATTACCCAGAGGGCCACCCTCTCCGGCCCGTGCCCGGGGCCACTCGCCACAGCAGCCTGGGAGACCACAAGTCCCTGGAGGCAGAGGCCTTAGCGGAAGTAAGCCATCACTGTCCCATATATACTGCAGTCTATAGACCCCCTCTCCTTCTCCTTCTCCCTCTCCCTCTCCCATCCATCCATCCATCCATCCATCCATCCCCTACCATCACTCACTTCTAAAGGAGTCTCTTTGAGTCCCAGACTGCTGCTCCATTCAGTGGCCTGTGCACTGGGCCTCTCTCTCTCTCTCTCTCTCTTTCCCTCTCTCTCTCTCTCTCTCCCTCTCTCTCTCTCTTTCTCTTTCTCTCTCTCTCTCTCTCTCTCTCTCTCTCTCTCTCTCTCTCTCTCTCTGATTCTGTAGCGGGGCAGCCTTACTGGAGCAGCTCCTACAATGGGTGAAGTGTAAGGTTACTTTATGTCAAGTATTTATGAGGGGCGTTAAATCTTGCATGGAGTGGAAGTTCTCCCTGCTGGTGCGGTACATTCATAAAAGAACCCCCACCCCCACCCCCCGTTCCCCCATCCACCCCCCCAAAAAAAGTCCTCTGATTTTCTCTCTCTGTGGCAGCTGGTGTTCCTGTGATTGCTCTGCCAGGTAATAGCCCATCAGTGATTGGATGACTGCAGTGCTTTTCTCTCTTTCTTTCTCTCTCTCTCTCTTTCTCTTTTTCTCTCTCTCTCCCTTCCTTCACCTCCCTTCCTAGTGCTGCATCGGGCTCTGCTGCTGCCCACTCGTTTCTCTCATTGCCGGCCTGCTGTAATAATGAAGGCGATGACCCAGAGGGCCAAATGGTCTTCATAATAAGAGCGCGCACTGTCATCTCTGGCTGCTTAATGGCCTTGGGTGGCGATGTGTGCTGTAAAGAGGCGGCAGATCTATGAGCGCACAAACAGCCCATTGAGGACTCGCCTCGGCTTTGTTCTAAGAATGGCGCCCATTTGCATTCAAACTACTGGGGCTAAGAATGGATGATGCCTGCAGTGCTGTGTCAGCCAGTGCTCCATTTGCTCACTGCCACTGGGGGAAAAAGTCAACTTTGTGTTTCTGTGTTTGTAAGTGTTAGTAAGTGTTTGTAGGTGTACAGTATATAGTACGTGTGTGTGTGTGTGTGTGTGTTTACATATGTTTGTTACCCATCCATCTGTCATCAAAGGGGGTATTATATTGATGTCTCCATCAAAAGGGCTTGAGTGACTGTGTGACAGTCAGTCAGTCAGTCAGTTAAGGTGCTGTGAATGTGCAAACTGGTTGTTTACTCCAAGCCAGGAGTCCCTGTTTGAAGTGTGTAGACTGCCTGCTGTGCTGGGTAAATGTCATGGAGAAACCCCTGCGGCTTTGAGAGGAGCATCCTCTAAGGACATACTGTATTGGAGGCAAATATCACCAAATGGCCTGGCAAGGTGACCTCCACCTTAGCTTTCAACTCTGTCCCGCCATTGGATGATGGGATTGATCAGTGCAGGTTGGGAATGTCGAAGAGAACCAAAGAGAATTTTGTGCCCGGACTCTGAATTTGGTGAAATCTTTTTGTATAAAACTACTCAAGATTTGAATTTTGCACCGAGTTTTGCACAGAGCTCAAATGCTGTCTTAAATGGCCACGCACTTGACCATAATGATTCGGTAAAAGCGGCGTCTTAATGAAGCACTCCGGAGTATCTCCTATTAAAGAGCCTCTCATTAGCACTGCAGTAAACACTTCATTAGTGCCGGAGGTAGCGACAGACGCGGCAAACGGCTCAGAGACGTATTTACAGCTGATTAATCTGCTGAAGGATTCCTCAAAAGTGCATTTCTGTTTGATGTATGATGTGTGTGAGCCCGTGTTGTTTTTGGCGATCTCTTATCGGCTGCTCTTCTCTTCAGTCTGTCGTGTGTGTCTACTCGCAGGACATCGAGAAGACCATGAGCACGGCGCTGCACGAGCTGCGGGAGCTGGAGCGGCAGAACACGGCCAAGCAGGCGCCGGACGTGGTGCTGGACACGCTGGAGCCGCTCAAGAACCCGGCCAGCTCGGAGCCGGCCAGCCCGCTGCACACCATCGTGATCCGCGACCCGGACGCCGCCATGCGCCGCAGCTGCAGCGGCTCCACCAGCGAGATGATGACCACCTTCAAGCCGGCCCTCTCCGCCCGCCTGGCCGGCTCCCAGCTGCGCCCCCCGCCCATGAGGCCCCAGCGCCCCGCGCCCCCGCAACAGCCCCACCCGCACCACCACCACCACCACCACCAGCAGGGCCAGGGCCAGGGCCAGGGCCAGCCCGGCCCAGGCCACCGCTCCAGCAGCTCCAGCTCCTCTGGGGTGGGCAGCCCGGCCGTCACCCCCACCGAGAAGATCTTCCCCAACAGCAGCGCTAACGCCAACACCAATGCTAATGCTAACACGGCCGCCGCTAACGACAAGTCAGGCACCATGTAGTCATGAGACCGGTGGGGTGGAGGAGGCCTGGGGAACATGGCTGCCGTATATGGCCACCAGGAGCTGTTCCTTATACAGGGAAGGGGAGGGAAGAAAGAGCAAAAAAGGAAGGGAAATGGTGGTGGTCTCCTCTCCTCTCCTCTCCTCTCCTCTCCTCTGTCAGTCCTAAAGTTATATTTAGCCCCTTCTCTCCGTTTCTCCACTCAAAGTCTCCTTCGCAGGAAGGTGAACTTGAGTTGCCATGGTGACTAACCTTGTGGAGAAGCTGAGAAATGAGCATATTCTTAGAGCGTTGGGAAGCACAGGTGAAACACAATGGAGGGGAATGGGGGGAAAGACAGGAAAGAAAACTGCATTTGTTTGTTTGCCTAGCCTCCTTTAGCCACCATTCATTTTACCTCAGAAATACTTTCCATTGATAAATTCTCTATCTTTGGCTAGGTCCCATTCTTCTCTAGACCTTTTGTTGACTGTTGATAGAGCAATATGATATTGTTGGCATTAGTCTTTTTCTCTCCTGCACTGGCTAGCCAGAGATCTCTGTATAACGGGGGACAAAGAGCTCCTCCAGCTTTGAAGGGAAATCCCAAGGCACTCCTGCCCTCCTGAACTGGATGATAAATGTACATTTAGACTACCAGACTTTCTCAAAGACTGTGACCAACATGGCATCTTGCCTTTGAGCTGTACTTGTACATAGAGACTTCCTGTACTTGAAATTGTCATGCCTTTTGTTTGTAGTATAAGGGATGTTCAACTAAGTAATTACAATACATAGCCAAGTTGTAAACATATTGTATGAGATGCAGAAAAAAAAACAAACGTATACCAACTAATTGTAAGAAACCTGTGGTATAAAAATAATTGTGTAGTTTAACTTGTATATATACAGTAACTCCTGAGTAGATTTTCTAAGTGTTAATCTTGTATAGTCTAAGACAGAGCAGGCGAGGACATGACAATGGGATTCGTTTCCATAGAGCAGGCAACCAACCAACCCACCACCACACAAGCAGCAAACCCGAGATGGAAAAACAATCACGGATCTGTAGTCTCTTCCCCAAACTCGGCCTGAATGGGCCACACTAAGGCATTTGGGATGGAGCTCCACTCCGCTCCGCTCAACCCACACATTCTGCATTGCATTTCACACCAGTCCACTAATGCATCAGACCAGCTCTCTCTCTCTCTCTCTCTCTCTCTCACACACACACACTCTCACACACACACACACATTACATAACATACCGTTTCATTACAAAGTAGAATTGCTTTTTTCCATTCAGCTTTGTGTTAATAATCATCCAGTGTGTTAAACTAGGAGTCCTACTCCTTTTCCTCAGTCAGTCAGAGAGTCAGATGGACCATTAGTGGCCCCAGTGGTCCACAGTGCTGTGTGGCAGCTCACTGCTTACTCATGTGATGAAGTCATGAGAGATTTGCTCTCCAGATAAAGAGCCCCAGAATCACCAGAATCCTGTTAACAAAGGCCCAAGTGATGAGCCGCCCACTCCCAAGCCAGAGGTCTTGGAGGCTCTCGGAGGCTCTGTCTTAATGTGCTCTCCGTCTGGAAAGCACAGGATCGTAGCCTTATACTCGCTCACCCGCTCTCTCACTCACACATGCACTCACTCTCTGGAAACGAGGATTGGGATGAGAGAGATACACTTTGGTAATGTACGTGTGTGTGTGTGTGTGTGCTGCTAGTGTGAACTCTTGACCAGTGATCATTCTGGATCAGGAGAACTCACACAGTGCCTGCCCCCCCCCCCCCCTCCCCCTCCTTCAGTGTGGAGGTTCCTCTGGGCTTGTTTTGAGGAGCACTCACAGAAGGGAAGGCCTGACCCCACACAGCCAGAGTCTCTCCTCTCTCTCTCACATGGCCCCAATCTGTCATCCCGGCTCCTTCTCAGAGCAAACGGGTGCCCGTTTATGCCTACTGAAGGGATCGAGAGAAATACTCACTCATGTACGAAATATTTGCCTGATTGACCCAGATATGCAATCAGATGGACTCCGATGAGATCTTTGGACAAGGTCCCTGCCTGCCACCTAATTTAGCATGTCACTGTCAGGCAGCCTCGCAGAAGCCTCATATTGTAGATGGAATGCTTTGTATGACCACATACAGTACAGTACTATGCTGGAGAAAAATAGACCTTTTTGTTTACTTTTCAAATGTGATAAAACTATGACAGCCTTGCTTGAGCAGATCTTAGCACAGTCCACGACGTCCATTTCTATTTTCGTTAAACCCATTTCTTTTTTTTATTTTTGCTGTGTTACACATTAGCTGTTGGTTATGTCCCTGACAAATGCCTCATGATCATAATGGGGGGGAAAAATCATATTTAGAGAACAGGAGTCAAGGGGGATGGGGGGAAGATGTCAAATGCCACCCTAGCTATTAGCGTAGCCACCTAGGTATCCCTGGCTGTGGCCTGGGCTGTGTCTGGAGAAAAACAAACAAACAAACAAACAAACAAACAGGTAGCTGGCCTGCACATAAACAGCATGCTCACTATAGAGAAGGCCTATGGGAGATGGTGTTGCCAATGATTTTTGGTCCCTTAATCTTTAAAAACGCGCAAGCACATGAAGGAGCTTTTTTCATTCCGACAAGGCATATTCTTGAAGATGAGTTTTGTCGCCTGATGGAATCGGATATGGCAAAAATGAAACAAAAGCAGAGGGCCCACCCAGTATATCCCCAAAGCATGATTGCTAGTCTCTCTGATCTTCTGACTGATGACCGACTTCTGCTCTTAATGAAGGCGTCTTTTTCACTGCCTTTTTCAGCAAGTTGCCAAGCCCATGTACATGTAGTCATGAGGCTGTGTGATCATGTGGCCCAATAAAGTTCTACTGCACCCTGGTGGCCAGGAAGAGAATCTGTGATGGAGGAGGATTGTGCCGTGGCACGCCACACTGGTACATGAGCCCCCCCTGCAGGCTTGACGTCATACTGCACCGTCTCTATGGGGCATACAGTAGGCCTACACACAGAGCAAGCTTGTGGTGGAAGTGGAGCTCCACATTTGTCAGCTCCACTCCAAGGTTTTTTTATCATTATTTTTCAATCAGTTTCCTTTTGTAGTTCTTGTCTTTTTCAAGCATCTTGTGCATGAATGAAGCATTAAGTCCAATGATAAGCACAGACTTGAACTAATCATCTACATACATATTCCCGCTGTCTTATGCACTAAAATTTCTTAACCATTTAGACATTTAAAAGTGCCTTTGGTGCACACCATTCATTGATTACAGACTTGAATATATTTTGGGGAAGTAATTTGTTTTTCTTTTACTCTCACACATGCCTCTGTGCTGTTGAAGTGCTACGAAACTGTTACATTAGAGACCACACTCTGTATTGATTCAGACATTTTAGTAGCTTAAAACCTTGCCTGTCCTGTCAACAAAGTTAGAAATATTTTATGTTTTTTGTCTAGGGATCACGTCAGAAGCAACTTGATCAAATCCCCTCTCTCATCTCTCTCATATGGACATAATCGCTCTCCCACTGTCTCCATTTCTCCGCGTCTGCCACTTTAAGACCTCTGACTGTGTCCCAGCGGAGCTTTGCAATCCTTAGCAGTATGCCTATCCTAGCTAGTGAATGCATCGCAGTATTTAAGGCCTGGTGGGCCTGTTCCGAGGATCTTGTCACTTGCACGGTTACAAAAAGCACTCGCCGCACCCCTGCTACAGTACGGTGCTTAGGCAAGTACGGTACAGTAGGGCTCATATCTGTCTTAAGTTTGAAGTTTAGGAATGTATGCTAACTAACACAGGTCGTATTGTATGTTTGCTAACATGCCAAGCTCCTCTCTTTGGACCTCCCTGGAGCTCAGCACTCACATGAGCAAACTAACTGGCTGGCTGTGGCATATAGGTTGTGAATCTCGGTCATACTCTTTTGCCCTTTCGTGTCAAGTGAACCTGTCTGTGAAATGAGTGTCTGAGTGGTTGAATTCCCTGTGATGTAAATGTACACCATGCCACTGTTTGGATGTGAAGAATCCTGATGTTCAAATAAATACAAGTTACTTTTTTGCCCTTCAGTGATGGTGACTTGGGTGTCTGTTTTTGTTACAGCCTACTGTACATGTGATAGGCCTACACATGCTGCCAGTGTTGCACATTGATGGCCTGATGGAACTACACATTATTTAGTAAGCAGCTGCAAGCCAATACCCTTAACATTCAGTGTAATCTCTAGCAAATATGCAGAATAGATTCAGCGTACATAATGATATGCTAGTGGTCCATTTTTCCCAACCTATGAGTTAAAATTCATTGAATGCTCCTCTAAATTAAAAAAAAATCTTGAAAGATAATTGATGTCCTCAAATTTTAAACATCCTAAATTTTCATCCCAAAACAGAGTCTCTATGACAGAAGTGGGCAAACTAAGGCCCAGGGGCCAAATGTGGCCCTCTGTTCTGTTTCATGCGGCATGAAGCCATGAAGTCAGAAATTACATTTAATGTTACCTGTTGTTCCATTTACTACATTACATGTATGCATTTAGAATTATATACCCATTAAACATCACTGTTCAGGACTGCTGTGACATGTTTGTAAATAGCATCATCAAAGTCTGTAGCATCAGACAGCCCGCAGTTTTTCAGATCTTAAAGTCACTTGGGGGGGGGGCGAAGCAGTGCTTTTCATTTTGCACTGGCCTTTGGCCACCTCTGCTCTATGAGCTCTGATATCCACTAGGGGGCATGCCACACATTTCAGCTTTAACAGGGAAGAAAAGCTAGGGTTAGGAAAAAGCCGAAGCTCCTCTGTCTGTGGGGAGACTATACCGTACATTCTGTTGAACAATAGATGTCATATCACATTTTTTACAAATATGCAGAATAGAAAAAGGATGTATTTTGCTGAGTTCAAATATCAATAGTCCTTCAGTATCACTGTGGTGAATACTTCATTGAATGCTCCTCTAAATTTCCCAAAAACTTGATGGATAATAATTAAATCCCCCTCGAATTTTAAACACGTTAAATGAATGACATTAAATGTTGTGATCAAATGAATCACAATGTGTCTTAAAATTATTGTGTTGAAGTCATCGGGTCATAGCACGAAAAATGTTCGAATGGTGATCACTGACGAATTGCAATCATTAAACTGAAAAAAGGAGCCCAGAAGATTGAGCAAAAGATTGACCTTTAGATAAATAAATTCAAGTGGTGAAACACTAAAAACACAAGCTAGAGTGGCAGAGATTGAGAGTCCCATTTGTGCAGCACAGGTGGTATGTCATATCAGTATATTATGGGCTTATTTTTGTCTCAATTATATTTGTAAATGCACAGAAAGTGATATACAAATAGTCAGTGGTTTGTACA
>JASCQY010000232.1:20268470-20282819 GCA_030264315.1 Sardinella tawilis
GGTTAGGTTTTTTGATGGATGGTTTGATAATAGATGTTTTGAAGGATTTTGGCACATGCCCAGCTGATAGCGAGTCAACAACACAACAATTAGACAACCCATGAAACACTGTGCTGTGACACAGTAGTTTAATCAGACCGTGGACATATATGCAAGATAGATTTGGATTTGGATTACATTGTTTCTTCTGTAACAAATATTCCTGCAACCTCTCAGTCCTGAGAGGTTTATCTATGTGGTCCTTGGGTCTCCAGCTACTCTTCTAACTATCCTTTTGAGCCTGCAAGACATCCAGCAAGTGTCCAGTTTACAGTGGAGTGATGTCCCTCCCATTGCAAATAATTGCCCCCATGGTGCTTAACAGAAGAGTCTGAAGTTTTGATGGCAGGTGTTTTCAGAGTGTTATTTTTTGTCTTTACCAATCATGAAAATACAATATTTTTGTACCAAAAACAAAATGTGTTTAGTCCAGCAAAAATCTATTAGCTAAGCTCACTCTTTTGGACAGATGGGAGGCATAAATGCCTTTAAACTACTTATAGATTCAAGCTGATTCATGACCTTTTGATGCTTTGTGTTACTGTTTTTTTCTTCCGCTCAGTTTCTCATTCAGATCCACCACCGAGTCAGGAGGCCAGCCATAGGCTTCAGTTGGCAGTGTCCCTGAGCAGTGGACAGAGGGAGGGCTGAGAGTGCTAACGTTGAATTCCAGCGCTGTGTTCCAGTGTGAAACATACAGTAAACAGTAGCGACTGTTTGAAGCAGAAGACATCTGCTCACCGTGGAGCGAACTTAAGCCAATTGATAGGTTTCAGATGCTTTGCACAAAGAAAAATAATGTGAAAGCATTTGATGCATCAAATCTGGTGTGATTCAATCCATAACCCTGTTGCTTGAGGTCCGGTTTGAGGTGCTGTCAGTAGGACAAAAAAAGAACATTTGATACAACACAGACTGAACCGTGAACCAGCAGCTACCAATAACCGAATGGGCACATAAATTCACTTGCCTAGTCACTGGATTTCTCGTTTAAGTAAGCCCTGTGTGAGTGTCCTGTTGCCCACTGCAGAGTAGTATTTCCCAGGCCCACAGTCCCATGGCAGCCCCACACTCCTCAGAGCCCATTAGTTACCCCAGTCTCTCCATCACAGCCCTGCCAGCCGGGACACTTTGCAAACACTGCTGGCAGCTATAACAACAAGTCTTCCACTTCGCCTAATTACATATCGCAGTTGCGTGTCCCGCCAAGTGCCTTTGTGGTGATCTTAAGTTCCTTCTAGGTGGGTTATATTTAAACTAAAAAAAAGAGTTCATCAGATATCCCTGAATAAATTCAACATGAAATACATAACATGCACACCAATTATCCAGCATATCTGTGTAATTAGACAGAGTGATGTTCTATCTTAGCCATTATGTAAGCTGTCAGGCCTTGTTTGGCTTAGTCTCCCCCCGTGTGCTGATAATAACCTCTGTGCAGGAGGCTCCTTCTGCCATGGGGAAGCGGACAAAGAGAGCTTAAGCCCTCCTCCACAAAATGTCTCGGAGCGGAGCGGTGCTCTCCCCTACCTATGGGCTGTGTCCGGGTAATAATAAGCTAGGTTTCACAGGGTAAGAGGATTAGGCTTGTTTTAAGAGCGTGAGATTAAGCACACTGGCATTTCATGTTCTTTTGAATAAAGATGAGGTGACCGGTCACCAGCAGAATTCCACTCCAGCCGCCCCAAAGTAAATGTAAAGTACAATCGAAAATGCCTTTTTGACGTGGGAATCGGTACATGAGGCTCCTGAACACGCTTGAACGCTCTTGACTACCTCTCTTCACTTTGATGACTGTGAGAAGCAGAGCAGACAGGCTAACACAGCAACTCGCCTCAAAATGCCATCTTAATACTTTTCCCAAAAGTACTCCAGTTTGTCAGATCCAAGGATTATGGCGGAGGGAATTCTTGGATGCTTCACTGTTATTCTGACAATTTCAGTTTCCATTCAACTGGGAACTGCAAGTATGAACAAACAAAACCTGTATTTTTATACAAAGCTTCTCATTTAGCATCTACAAACAATCCAGGAGCTATTTTCCTTACCTCCCCAAATAAATGAAAGAAGATCTCTCTTGGAGAAGTGAGGAGGCCTGTCTGAGATAGTGGGGAATAGCGATAGCACTGATAAAAGTATTCTGTGTCCTACAATAGCATACAGAAGTTCTCATCTGATAAGGTGAGAGCTGCGGTCTGTTCCAGAAGCTTGAACTTCATAGAGGAGGAATGTACCATTCTCCCACTGAGGTCAAATGATGCTTCTTATTACGCGCCTTTCAACGTTCTATCATTCATACACCTTCAGCCATGAGGGGAATACTGGGCTTCTATCACCAATAATAACCTAGTCAGTGTCACTCTCCCATTTCTGGGGTGGGGGGCTTTAATGCCTTTATCCGGATAGACAGTGAGAGAGTGACAGGAAATGAGTGTGAGAGAGAGAGAGATGGGGAAGGATCGGGAAATTACCTCAGGCTGGACTCGGGTCCCCGGATTTATGGCATGGCGCCGCCACACCCTCCCATGTCTATCTCCTATCTGGGAGTAAACTTGTGGAGCTAATGAAGGCCACCATCTACCTTGACCCTGCCAGAGTGAGCAGTTGGCCCCCCAGAGCCCGAGTGAGGCTGGGCATCAGCTCCATTGACTGCAGGCTCCAGAGACACGAGAGACGTGACTAAACCAGTAACCTCCACAGGCTGGGAGAGACTTGGCAGTATGGGCGCTACACTGCCTGTTTTGGGCGTATATTAGCATACAGCATCTTCCAAAACACTAAAACATTTCCATTTGGAAGTATAAGTGAGGAACACCTTTCCAGAATGCATAGTGAGTGATATGTGAATGTGTCAAGGACTTAACCACATTAAATCAAGCAGGGTTTTGGATTTCTTTTAGCCAGCATGCTAGTACCCCCATGGTGGACATAGTCATGCAAATGCTATTGTGCTCTGGAGCAATTAACACATCTTTCAGGCAGAGTTGCTATATTGCATTTCATTATGGACAGTCATGAATTATTCAAGTGGATAGACACATAGAGTGACAGAACACGAGACAGGAAAGGGAGAGCAGTACATCTTGGCCAGCAACCAGAAATCTGAAGCACCGCTCACTCGATCAGTGAAAAGTTCTGAATGATTAACACAATGCAACTTGTTGGCAGGCTATGTTTTCAAATGCAAACTGTTTTACTCTCAGTAAGTGCGATGCCAGAAATAATCATTTTAACTCCTGTCCTCTTTTGTGTTCTTAAAAAATGCTTTTGAGGGTTTGAGGAGAAATTTCTCCTCGGAACTTTGATGATGAGTTCAATGTTCTCCCTCCTCACCCACCCCCCTTCCCCCCACTGCGCACACACACACACCCATTTGGTTTCACCACTCCAGGACCCTTGACTAGTAATCACGCAGACTGCCGGTGGTGAGACCTTGAAGGCCAAATGCAATCGATGTCTTAGCAGACCCCTAGGTTACGTTTTCTATTGCTTACAGCACAGGTGACCTCCTCATCACATCATCATATAGTGGAGAGGTCAAAGTGTTCCCAAAGAATGTGTTCCTGGAGCCATTATTATTTGTTCCAGTGACCAGGGAGGGCACATAGCAGTCATACATAATAGAAGTATAATCTATGACCGAGAGAGAAGGAGGCAGACATTGTAAATAGTGTCTGCACACTATGCACCTAATGGCCAAGAAATTACCCATAATACTGAAGGCTTTCTTGTTTTCTTTAAATCATACTGACATGTCTGTTATAAACTATATTCACATTGTTATTCCAGCAAATTCAGCCCACTAGGTCTCTCTCTCTCGTTCTCTCCCCCCTTCTCTCTCTCTCTCTCTCTCTCTCAATCCTTCACACACATACACTCATACACACATACACAGATTTGCCCATCACGTTCCATAGAACTCTCACACTTCTCCTCGTGCCTGTGTTCATGTGTCCAAGCCCTGCAGTTTGTCCAAGCGTCCTGGTCCTTGGCTGGACTGGAGAGCTTGGTCAGGCCCCTCTCGTGCCATTAGCAGGGATTGAGGGATTAGAGCCGCCTGTCTCTTCAAACATGCAGAGTGTCCTTGCCCAGGCCGCTCTGGCTGGACGCGCTACTCGGCATTGCCTGACTAGAGGTCCGCAGGTTGCCTATCTGGGCTGGGCTCCACCCAGAGAGAGAGAGTGTGCTGAAGGTCAGCCTGCGCCTCTCTGCCAGCGAGACTCATGGCCTCTCTTTGCTCTTATTTAATCAGCATGTCTATTATGGGGGAAACGGGGAAGGGGGGGGGGTTAAAAAGGAAGCTTTTTACAGCAGAAATCGTTTGTCTGACTGCAGTTAATTGTGTAAGGGTTAATGACCACCAGCAACTTGTTCAGCTGAAGAGCTATTTTCAAGGACAGGCACGTGTCTGTGTTGTGATTGTGTACAGTATGTGTGTGTGTGTGTGTGTGTGTTGGGGGGGGGTGATCAGGGATGACCACATGGACATCAGTGGCTGATTTTTCCTGGTGAGAGCATGTGTTGAGGCTGCCCAGGTACACACAGTACCAAATGGCCCGCTCACGTGCACTCATTGAGCGCACCTCATCAGAGCAGAATGCGATAAGCAGGTTTCCAGGTGACGGCTGAGCGAGTGACTCTGTGTCCGCCGCTGCTGCTCTGCTCAATACGAGCACAACACTCTCCACAATATAAAGAGGCATGTTGAAACAAGGACTGTTCAGCTGCACCACTTGCGTCATACTACGTCTCATCACGCTGAGTGCTCCTCTTTATCGGTCAAATAGAAAGCCAGCCATCAAGAGCACAATTCACAGCTTTGCACACATATACATTTATTCATTAGGATGATGCTTTTAGCCCAAAGCCGCAAAGCTGTCGCTGGAATTCTGATATATTCCTAGTTTTGTACAGTCTAGATTGTGTTTGATCATTTTAGCACCCGAACGTGGAGCCTTTCAAATACATTTTTATAGCCTTCATTTTCCTAGAATTCAGGGCGGCCTCTGCATCACGAGATTGAATGGCGATAACCCTGACATTTTGCGGCAAATGTTAGGGCACTTTGAACTTCCCTATTGACCACCATGTCTGGTCACTTATTAAAGTTCCTCCTAATTCTCTATGCATGGAGCTGTGTAAAGAGCGTTATAAATGGCCTAGAAGATAGCCAGGCTAAAAGCTCTAACTCAAGATGTCATATAATAGAATCTATCTCGACCTCCCTCTCATCTTGAATCATAGCTAGTTGTGTAGCTGGGGACAATTGCCTAAGGCAGCCCGGACATCTGATTTAAACACCCAGTGTAAAGTATGGACACTTCCATTGAAGTGCGCTGGCTGCAGTGTCAGTACGGGATCATCTGTTGCAAAATAAAACAAATCTGGGCAAGTGTATTCCTCAAAGTCTCCAGCAAAATGATCAAGTCTTTTCCAATGCTGTAGTCACTTACTGGGCTCTGATCTCTGTAATCTGAAATCTAATTATGATTGCCTGACCTGCTGTAGGTCTCTAATGAGCAGAGCCTGATAAGAATTTGTACACAATCACTAGATGACACTGTGCTCCATAACAGGGCATTAGGAATCGTGTCAATCATGATAATCTGCTTCCTGTTTCCGTTTAGGTGGATTTGTGAGTGTGTAGGTCGTTCTCTGTGTGTGTGTGTGTGTGTGTGTGTGTGTATGTGTTATGTATGCATGTATGGACTCTGTTGGAAATATTCCCTTTGTGTCTCAATGCTCTTGATGGCAGTAGAATGGTCACTCCTGACCCCCTTTTTCCTTCTCCAAACATGCCTTGTAGCCCTGGTGAGGGGCACAGCCACCCCTGCCCGAACAGGGCAGGAAAGAGGACTTCTATAGGAGCCCATGTCCTGCTATTGTCTCAGGCACTCCAAACTGGACAGGTTTCTCACCCAAACAGGATGTTTGCTGGACAGCGAGATGTTGACTGGGCTCCTGCCTTCCACCACCAAGAGCAGCAGGGGGTTTACTGCAGTATTTATGCTGGGTGGCACTGGCTTTAATGGTGCCATTCTCACTGCAGCGTTTCCTTTCTGCTCTCTCCCATCTCCCACCAGCCTCTGTGCTGCTCCTCTCAAGAGCCCTTTTCCCAATAGTCTCTCCTATCCTCTCTCCCTAACCACTCTACCTTGACCTCGTTGGAAAATGCCACAGGGTCAAGGAAGGAGGAAAGATGAGTTGATGAATGGAAGGACTTGGGGAGACAGCAGCGATTTTAAGAGCATCCACATCCACTTTATAGGCCATGTTGCATTAGCAGTATCAGATGCCACACATGTCAGCACTGGCTTGGACACAGCGCATGGATAAGCTCATGTTCAGACGTCGAACCAATCAAACCGTATGAGAAGCTCCATCAGATGAGTGGCAGAGCCAATAGGAGTACGGTCACTAAACTCAGTAGCCTTAGTTGGGCACGGCGGCGGCATCTCTCCATTAGGGGATACAAGTGGTTTGCCTGGAGCTCCTTCCCATGTTTCTAGTTCCACTCCACTGATTTGACAGCATTGTGCTGAAGCTCCACTCTCATCTGCATACAGTAAGCCTGAGGGCATGACTGATGGGTTCATGGAAGTGGATGGAGTCGCTTTGGATGGCGCAAAGAAAGGTGTCCATGTTGTGAGTGATTTATGTCACACCGGAGTGTGTTCTGGAAGGCAGCTCATCACACATTGAGGTGAGATGAGAATTCCACAGTTAGGTGTTAGAGGAGAGGCAGCCAAAAGATTATGTGTCAGGTCCTTCACACACCTTTGACTTATACTCAGGTCATTTTTTTTTCTTTCTCCTCATTTTATTTTATTTCATTTTAGAATTTTCACAAAATTTCATATCACTAATCCCATTAAACAAGGCATACTGAACAATGCAGAGAGGTCAGTGCATGTGGCAATGGGCCTTATCATAATATTTACCATGTCCACACAGGCCTGGAGTCCCTAAAGTGTGTATGATCATAGCTACACCATGAAAAGGGACTTTCATTCCTGTGCTATACTTCATTAATCGAACAGAATAGGCCTGCATCTCGGATGCATTTATGCATGCATTTATGGATTCATTGACTGACCTAGACCTGCTTGTCGTTGATGTATGCGCGCTGTCTACTAGAGTCTGGATGTACAAGCCAGACTGTATCTGTTCCCCGTGCGTGGCGCAGCCAAACTCATTTTCCTCTATCAAATGCATATAGCAGTTTCCAAACTTACACTTTGAGACATTAATCAAGGTCCGATTAAGAAAGAAAAAGGGCCGCTGGACGGCTGTTGCTGGTGCACTCCACCGCATGCCTAATCATTCCGTTTTCAATGAGCCATCTTATTTAGGGAGAAGGACGAGTTTTACTGATTCTCTTTGACACTGAGTTGGAGATTGCCTGCAGAAATACGATGACAAAGGCGCCATCGAGCATGTCCACCGAGAGCATACTAATAATACGACTCCATCAGTCCTAAACTCGTCAATTCTCAATTGCTATCGACATCGAAAGAGAATGTGCAGTTATGGATAAAATCCATACAATATTATTAATGCATTCATGAAGGCTTTTGAGGCGTGCATAATGCCTTATAATGATTTACATAAGTTGACTTTTCCGTGTCATCATGACCATTTCAAATGGTTATAGCCACTTATGTCAGTTCTTTCAAATCATTGTGAATAGGCCTACATCTATTCTTCAAGCATTTATGAATGTTTATGAGGTGTTACCACATGTCCTACCTCTATGCGACTCTTGAAAATGACTTCGCTTCATCTGCCACACGGGAACAATATCTAGTTCCAGTTCTGGAAATGCCTGCTCCAGTCTATACAAAGGCAGACATGAAATGGTCAAATTGAATCGCTATGAGTCATGTTGCTGAAAAACCCACTGGAGGGAAAAAAAAGAAAGTGGACATTGATTACCATAATCACTCAGCCCACAGTAAATAGGCCTAGCCCATATTCGATGCTTCTTCACAATGTATTTTGTGTGTAGATTAATCTACATAAATATAATGTCCCCAAGCCATCGACTGAAAAGTAATTAAAAGTATGATTTGGTCAACTGGTCCTCGCGAATCTTGCACTGGCACATAAGGACACCTAGTGGGAATCATGTGAAACTCGCTCTTTCCGTGGTCCTCTAGGGTGACGTTGTTCAGTCTGTGGACGTGAGGTGTGGAGTTAGTTGGATGCTTTATTTTCATTCAAAACCTATCCTTCCGTGGCAAATCCGCGTAATTTCACTGCAGTTACCGAGTACCAATATGCCTCTAGAGAAAACTCTATGGTAGGCTATTAATACGGACGCTGAAAAGAGCAAAAGTGTTAATTTATGCTACATTTCTATTTGCTATTGTACAGAAGCGTGAGTAATTGTTTTTGAAACGATCTTTCCACTTCTTTTTCACTCTATACTTTTTAACTGACGTATTTTAGTGGAGTGAAGTGACGTATCATTGGGGAAGAAATAATTGAGAGAAATATTTGTTCGCTCAGACGCTACTGTGGTGGGACACACTGATCGGACGATTTCTCTGCACACCTGTTTAACTGCATGGAGAAAGAATAAGGATAGCCTACTGCCCTTTGATACGCTCAACCATGGCTGAGGGGTAACTATTTTTTGCAGCCATTCCATGAAGAGTAATTGAAAAACGCTGTTTGGACACCATGGAGGATATCGTGAATAATCATGACTTTTGGTCCTTCAACGAGACGTGGAGGAACACTTCATTCAGCAACGCGACTGATGCGGGGAACCAAACAGTGAACCCCCTGAAGCGGAACGAAGAGGTAGCCAAGGTGGAGGTGACAGTTCTCGCCCTGGTTTTATTCCTGGCTCTAGCCGGCAACCTGTGCGTCTTGGTGGCCATCCATACAACCAAACACACTCAGTCGCGAATGTACTACTTCATGAAGCATCTCAGTATTGCGGATCTTGTTGTTGCAATATTTCAGGTCTTGCCACAACTTATTTGGGACATAACTTTTCGCTTTTATGGACCAGATATTCTATGCAGATTAGTTAAATACCTGCAAGTTGTCGGCATGTTTGCATCTACCTACATGCTTGTACTGATGTCGATAGACAGGTGTTTAGCTATCTGCCAGCCACTTCGCTCTTTGCACAAGAGAAAGGACCGACTATATGTAGTTTCGTCGTGGGTCCTGAGCCTATTGTTCAGTATCCCTCAGGTGTACATTTTTTCCTTGAGAGAAGTTGGACCTGGAGTATATGACTGTTGGGGCGACTTTGTGCAACCCTGGGGTGCAAAAGCATATATCACTTGGATTAGCTTAACTATCTATATAATACCGGTGGCTATACTGAGTATCTGTTATGGACTAATAAGCTTTAAAATATGGCAAAATTTTAAACTGAAAACCAAGAAGGACCAGTGTATTACGCTTACCCCAAAGGCGTCAAAAGGCAACGCGCTCGCAAGAGTGAGCAGCGTGAAGCTCATTTCAAAAGCAAAGATCACCACTGTAAAAATGACATTTGTCATTGTCGTGGCTTATATTGTTTGTTGGACGCCCTTTTTCTTCGTGCAGATGTGGTCTGCGTGGGATCCAGCGGCTCCAAGGGAGGGTAAGTCTCTTTGGCTGTTTTGCAAAAGAGTGCCGCGTCTGTGCAGGAGCGCACTGCGTCCCGAGAGGAAACTATGAAGTTTAACGCTTTTGACATTTTTCTTGACTTCATAACCCACGTTCCTGAAAATCTTTGTAATACTGACGCATATAAAATGTCTATCCGCGGTTATAATGCATTATGGTTTCATTTAGACGCACTATTTCACCATATACTTGTCTGAATTCTTCAAGCAAAAAATAAAATAAAATAAGGGCATATATATTCTTATACGTTTAAGGGCAGTTTCATATAAATTAAATGGTCATTTATTCCAAATTAATATCAACATAATTGCAGACGAATAATGTTTTTCGTTTTTTTTGGACGTGTACGTGATGTGCATGCAACTCGGTTTTTACGCGCCCTTTTGTTGTGAGATATAACCTGAGGTGAGCACTATTTATATTGTGAAATTAATGAGCATTGGCCTGCGTTTCAAACCTATGATGCATTTGACTGATATGAAAAGACTGACAATGACACGAATCCTGAAGGTTGGTATTGACCACAAAGGTTCCCACTGGTGCTGCATCACCATGCCAAAGCGAGTTGGAGAGAAATTGCTGTGCAATGCTTGGTGATAGATGTGAAGATATCAGTAAGCACACCATTTTAACTTTCTGGACGCAACTGAATTCATTTATGTGGTCTATTTCAACACCAGCTGTTAGCTAGCATGTGTGGAGAGCTTTGGAGAGTATTTTAGGCCCTGTGCGCATACTAGTCGGTGGTATCATCACATCAGTTTTCGTGTTAATCACACACTCACTCCTCGGCACCTGAACTCTCCACATCTGGCACAGTCTGGTTGAGATATTATAAAGTCACCGATAATAACTGTTTTAAAAAGGTTCGTTGAGAAATGTGCGGTGAGCGCAAACAGCGAGGGAACGGAACCGCTGTTGCCAAGATGTCACAGGGACAAATTATTTGCGTTGGAGGGTAACCTAACATAGCATACAATGTTATCCTCAGGGATCATTCCTCCAACACGTTTTGGAATTGTTTAGGAACCAAAAGATGAGATATCTTAAATTGTCAGTTTTGTTGTCAGATCACAGCCCTTGACGCGTTTGTTTTCTTTGATCAATCAGAAACCTGAAAACACCAAATGTTTGTTATAGGGCCTAAAGCGCTACCTAATGTATTACGCTCACGTCGTAAAACAAATTATCCGTCCACATCCACAGACGGCTATTATGTTAGCAGCGGGATAGATTGTCACAATAATGAAATCCTTTAATTGTTTCACATCTTTAAACAAATTGATCTACCAAGTGAAGTTTGAAATGTTCAGTGCTGCACGAAATGACAACACTCTGAGCATGTAGGACAATATACCACTCATTTCCCATATTAATGCACCAATACACCAGCCCACAACTGTCGAACCAATCTGCAAGATATACTGTGAAAACATTGCTTGCACCCTAAAATACGTTACAACTTCATCTGCAGAGATCATCTTAGAATTTCATCAGTTGATTAGTGTAGTCTAAATGCGAAATAAATCCAAAGTAATCTTACACAAGAATATTATTTACAGCTGTCAGTGAATGCCAAGTGCTGCAACTGTTAAGTACTGCTATTGTGTGTGGCAAGTAAATATTTACAAGAGAAAAGTGACGAAAAAGAATCAATTTGGTATGCTCACTATCTATCCAGATACCACGAGAACCTTGTGAGGCAGTTGGTGGAAGGAAAGGGAGCATCTTGCTCACCTCTCGGTGACCTCTGGACATCCCTGCTAAGGCTGGGTGCAATGTCATGCTGTGGAAGGGACCTCTATAGAGCTATGGTACAGAAGCTCAGCTTCAGGCACATCCTGCTGCCATAATTCTGTCTTAGATATTTGTGAGTTGAGATTCACCTCACAGACACATCTGGAGACTGTAAACCAAACCTAAAACAAGACTCTGACAATGAGCAGCTTTTACAGTCATTTAGGAACAAATCATAGAGAGTGCAGGCAAAAAGAGCCATGTAATGAACCCATTACCCAAGCAGTGTTAGAACATATTATAGCCCTGAGAATAGGAACTCTTTCCAACATTGTCATTATGTTTGCGGTGGTTGTAACAAATAAGGTCTCAAATGAACACAAAATGAACACAAAACCTCCATGCACTCACATTAATTGCTGCCTAAAAGTGTATGCAGCCAGCAGGTTTGTTGTGAATTACTGCAGCATAAAATGTCCATCCATGGTGGGTTTGGCACAGACTTCCACTTCAAATGACCCTCGCTTGAAAGGCGAGGCTATTGTGTGTAAACTCAAGAAACTTAAGGGAATTAATGTCTCTCTGTGGAGATAAGAATCGTGGAAAGCTAAAACAAAACACACTAAATAAATGTGAACGAGTGCTCCATGTGGTTGGGGAGGCCCCAAACTGGATCATTTTAACACTGCTTTATTGCCTTGTAAATTTCGAGTCTTTCATTAAGATACTTGAAGTTAATGTGTCTTTTGCAAGTAGATATCCATCAGTACATGCTCTGGAAACAAATATTCGTCTCTCCTGTCCCCGAGGAGCATGTGGAGAGGGTAATGATTTCCCCTCTGTCTGCTCACGAAGCAAAGTGCAGAGCCGACAGAACGTAGACCTAGATACAGTTCCTCCACTGGCTTCCTGCTTCACATGGCAGGCTTGGGGCTCAGCACAAACAGGAGGCTCAAACAGCCTCCTGAAGCACTATCTGATTGCAGCAACAACCCCATTTATTTACTGGCTCCAAATGCTGAGTAATATGCTGCTTGGCGAAGAAGCGGTGGGCTTGTGAGGATGTCTGGATATATGCAGTATTCCACACACTCTCCCTTACAAAAGAGTAGGCTTCTGGCAAACTGTTGCCGCAAAGTTACTGCAATATTGCCGCAAGTTTGCTGCAAGTTTGCTGCAACTTAATTTGTATATGAAAGTATGACCTTGCAGCTTGCGGCATACTTTCGGCAAACTCAAATTTGTCGCCAGACGTTTGCCATTACTGGCAAATTGTTTTGGCAAATCAATAGCAAACACATTCACTGCTAGTGGCAAACTGTCATTGTTGGCATGTTTGCCATTAGCGGCTGACTTTGGCAAACTTGCGGCAAACTTTTCTGGCAAACTAAACTGCAGAAAACTTTTCTGGCAAACTTGCAGCAAACCTTTTATTTTTGTAAGGGATCACACACACAGAGAGAGAGAGAGAGCAAATATGTTTGTTGTGTAAGTTTAAATGTTAGGCATATTGATCTATGTTTTGAGGTGTTCACTTGACTTTTCAGGCGCCTTAAATATCTAAGACAGAATTATGACAGCAGGATGTGCCTGAAGCTGAGCTTCTGTACCATAGCTCTATAGAGGCGCCTGCTTCACCTCTTTGGTCCTTGCCAAGGTGTTGATGGCCCCCTTTCTCGAGTGTAAGGTCACTCAGTGTCTTTTTATTTATATAGGGAAACAAACTGCATCAGAACAAATACTGTGTGCATGTAATTGTGTACATCACTCTATGATAATAGAGGTCGAAAAGAAAAGTCATGTGGTTGGTTGTTTACAGGTTTTATTCATCGTTATTCATTGATTTGGAGAATGTTTGATGACTCATGCTGGACTACATGGTGTTCTGGTTGATTTTGTGTCAAGGTGGTTGAATTTGTTGGTAGTCAGTTTCATGATGAAATTCAAAGCTATATGTACAGTCACATGCAACAGAGTAAGTTAAAGAAAGTTTTCCGTTGAAGTTTATTTTACAGATACAGATATTCCAAAAATGACCTAGACAGATTTCTTGATACTCACTTGGGGCTCCAAAAGATATTAATAGATAAGGAAGTGAAAGGTGAAGTCAAGGACATCCGACTCTGCTTACTCCTCTAGTGGGCTCCTTGGGGGACTTTGCTGGTGGAAGGAAAACATTACAAAGCCAGACTGTACTGTAATTGGCTAAAAGGTTAATTTTCAAGTCACAATCTTTCTAAGAGAAATGTCCTTTGGACCGACAAAAGTGGATTCACATTAGCTGTACAGTATGTTCCCAGAGCAAGCACGCGTGTGTCCAAGAAAAGCATCCCATATCTACAGGACAGTACTGTATTTAAACAATATGGAGGCTCACTTCTACAGTAGTTTGGTACTGCTTCTGAGTCTGGCCCCTTACCATGTGCCTTGAATCTACACAACATCTCTAGTCTAGAACTAGTCTAGTCTAGCAGGCATCATGGAGTGTGTCAGTATCAAAAAGCCCAGTCTCAGTAATTCCAGCCAGCATTCTGAGCCAGACACACTGCTCAAAGCTCTCAAGCATGGCCATGCCAGGAACAAACAGGGACTGTCCAGGCCTTCCATGAGCCCTGACCTGATTCCCATTGAGCATCTTTGGGGAGAGCTGAGACAGCTTGTGGAAGGCACCCCTCAAACCCAAACACTACCAGGAAGTGGGGGTCAATCTAGGGTCAAACACACAACTGGCAGAGGCCGGGGACTGAGCAGAGCAACAGAAAGCAATTGTGAGCAGTGAATTACCTCTAAATGTTGGGCCAGGTATTGTTATGGAAAGAGTTCCATCATTGTTAATGATGTTGTGATTAGTATAATATTAAATAATGTTAAAGGTGCACTATGCAAGCCTCCCCCCTACAGGCAGCGATTTATTTAAAATATAGCAACAAGATTGTACAT
>JASCQY010000232.1:20412247-20425440 GCA_030264315.1 Sardinella tawilis
CTCTATTATGCAGTGCACTGCACAGGCTTACAGTGTCTCTATTATGCAGTGCACTGTACTGGCTTACAGTGTCTCTATTATGCAGTGCACTGCACAGGCTTACAGTGTCTCTATTATGCAGTGCACTGTACTGGCTTACAGTGTCTCTACTGTGCACTGCACTGCACAGGCCTTTGCACTAATACGTCCTCTGTACGTCCACTGAACTGTATCGCTAATCGCTGTGTTTCATGCATCAACTTTTGACCCCAATTCATTGATCCTGATTAGCAATTCACATGTTAATGGCTTTCACTGGTATCTATCAGAGTACTGTTAATGATAGTCATGGTGCTTTACAGAGTCCAAGGCTGCATACAAATGAATGGTGACGGTAGCGAAGCGAAATCCTTCTTGCAGGAGCAGAGGCCATGGCCCGGGCTTGGGGCTGATGGGCTCTTGGGGGATAAGGATGCCTGTGGGCCAGAGACGTTGTCCTGGCCTGGCTTGGCCGCTCAGACTCTGGGCACAGGGGGTTTAAGGCTCACAGGGGCAGAGGCCATGGGCTTGAGGCTGATAGGCTGTTGGGGGATAAGGGAGACGTTGTCCTGGCCTGGCCGCTCAGGCTCTGGCCACAGGGGGGTTAAGGCTCACAGGGGGCTTGGGAGATAAGGGTGCTTGTGGGCCACAGACTCACAACAGGTTAAGGTTAGGGCTCACCTGGATGTGACCACCCTGCTGCTCCGGCCCAAACGCCACTCCACTCAGCAGCTGGAAGAGACGGCGGATCTGCTGGGGACTCAGATTGTCCATGTAGTCCAGGATCCCCTGTGTCCACACACACACAAAAGCAAGGGACATGAAGTAATGCATGCAAAACATCAATGTTTGCTGCCTTGGGCGAAATGGCTGGGGAGATAAGGCATGCCACTCTCTGAGTGTTGACAAAGCATGAGGCCCTGGTTAAACACACACGCCTATTCACCTGCACTCTTCCTGGCAACACTGCTACGCAGGAACACCTTGATTTCCTTCTTAGCACAGCCCACATTACAACACAACACACAAAAGCCCAACCACATGCCCCTAGACTTTGCTCACTTACAGTACATTTGGCTGAAAGGATCAATGAAGATCGAGATACTGATTTGAAAACATCTGGTTACAAAAAAAGGAATGGAAGACTTTGCTATTATGTTCCCAGTCCCAAAGTAATAGAATATCTAGCTAGTCCAGCGCCAGCTCTACCTGTGTGTACATGTACTGTCCGTGTTTTTAGATGATCGAATGGAAGTGTTCTGTACTCAGACTAACATGGTCGCAAGTACAGCTGTTTGTCCTCTAGGTTTTGACGGCTGTAGATCTGAGCCATGATTGGCTAGTCAGGCTAGCGTCGCCTAGCGCCTCTGCTCAATCTCTCATTTAGCTACACCACTGTGTCAGCGACCTACTGTATCCGACTATTTGTGGACCAATCAGCATACAGAGGGCTGAAAATGATGCCGTTGAACTCAAATGGTGCACTCCAGCACACAACATACGTCACGACCAAGAAGTAGCGTTGGTTGAAGCAGAAAGTATCTGCCTAACAGGAAGTAAATGATTCCCAATGGAAGGGTTCCAGGCACTTGGTTTGGTCTATCAGTTTGGTGCATCAGGCTGATGAATGGCAGAGGAGAGGAGAGGAGAGGAGAGGAGAGGCCCACCTTGATGAAGACGGCATAGAGGGCCACCTCTTTGGGCCGCTGGGCCACCAGTTCACACAGAAGCTCCAGAGCCACGTCCACCTCCGCCGCCAGACCACTGCACACATGGGTCACCAGCGAGGCCACCACCTCCTGCAGGGACAATAACACACCAGCTTTAACACACTCACACACACACACACACACTCCCACTGCCTTCATGTGCTGCCAGGCAAGGGACTTTCGCTAGAGCAAGGACACATTCCTGATGGGATTACGGCAGCCAAAGCATTTCCTTAGAGTGCAGGGAGGCCACACACACTACACTACACTACACTACACCACAGTACATGCAAACAAACGTCCCAAAGCAAGCACAGCATGTGAAGGTCTCCTGATGGAAATCCCAGACTAAGTCCGTCAGATTCTCAGAATAAGAGAGTAAGGTCACCGAACGAGAAAACGACTCAACAAAACAACACAAAACAGCACATTCAGTCGGTTTCCCAAGAAACATTGTCGCTGCCATGGGTGCCACAGGCTGCGGGCCCAGGGTGGGTGTGGCAGAGCCTACGCTACCTGCTGGCAGTAGGAGTCGAAGGCAGTGAAGGCCTGCTTGTAGAGGTGGCCGCCGAACGGCACCACGCAGGAGTCCAGGGAGCGCACCAGACTCTGGGCCAGGGCCAAGATGGAGGGGAAGTACCCTCGCATGACCTACAACACACCAGCACAGCAGGCGGCTCACATTACTGAGAAAACTAACTGACAAACACCTCACATTACTGACAAAACTAACTGACAAGCAGCTCAAACAACTGACAAAACTAACTGACAAGCAGCTCAAACTACTGGCTTTTTGTGTTTGTCACTTGGGAGAACCATACCATCATAACTACAGACAATATAAACCTGATATATGCTTGCTTTTGGTATAACTGGACAAAATACATTCACTCTAATGAATTCTGATTGTCGATGTTTGAGCTGGTGAAGCTGTGCATTAAAATCTGCATGTGACAACATTTAGACTCATGAGCACAGCACTTCACAACTCATCCCCCTCCAAATGTGTGCAGGCCCAGGCATTGCCCTTCCCCCTTCAGCTCAAGGCTGTCTGACCTGCCCGTGACCTCTGAAGGTCTTCTGGAGGAGCGTCTCTTGGATCAGCCCTCCTCGAACTTTGACCTTGAGTACGCGCTCCGCCCCGCGTCGACTGTGGTTGGCATTGGTGGAGTGCAAGATAAACAGCACCAGGAGATCAATGACCTGTCAGCGATGACGGAGACACCAAGAGTGAAGAGAAATACACACTTGAGCGCCCATACACACACTAACTACATATCTATGACCACAGACTGGGTTGGCATACCTTGTGATCCTCCACTTCCTCCACTGTTTCTATTGCCTGCAGAAACAGACACACAGAGACAGAGAGAGAGAGAGAGAGAGAGAGAGAGAGACAGACAGACAGAGAGAGAGAGAGAGAGAGAGAGAGTGAGTGAGTCAACACATCCTGTTGCAATACCCAACACACACACACCCAAAAAAACAAAAAGATTATCCTTGTACTATTCTCACTTTGAGCCAAGCCTCTGATATGGCTTTCTGGAACCTCACGGCTGACTTGATAGCGTCCAGCACGAGGGACACGCTGTCCTGGCTGCTGCTGGCTGCTGGGAGGTTGGAGGCACTGAAGACACAGAAAGACAAGAAGGACGTGAGAGAGCACAAGCACTTTGAGAAGTAGGCTAATGAAAGACACCACAGCACACAGCCTCCACTGCAGTTTATTTCACAAGCCCCAGCCCTCAAAGCAAGCAGACTTCACATAGTATGTGGCCATGGTGTTATTTGCAATAGTATGTCAGGCCCTGTTCCTCTGAGCTCAAGATGTTCCCTTTGGCTCCTAATGGAGATGTGGACTAGAGTGATCCACTAGCCCACCCAGCTGCTGGGAGGAGGGCTTTTCAATGACACAGACTCTCAGGCCAGCCATCTATCTGTCTGTCTGCTGCTGCTGCAGCCATGCCTCCTGCTGTCCTGACCTTGCAGCGCCCTTGGTCCTGGGCCGGCTTTGGGAGGAGTGCAGCACTGGGGGCAGAACACACAGCTCCAGCTCCAGCTTCTTACGCAGCTCTGTCACAACCTGCCAGTGTCACACACACACACACACACACACACACAGTGTATGCAAACATACAGTATTCTTTTCAGAGGAACAGCCAAAGACACCGTAGAGTATGATCATTTTGTGTCCACTTATCCCCTTAGGGAATTAGGAACAGATAGACAGGCTATGGCCATGATGTACCATAGATGGAGCATATGACTGGGTGTATGGTATATTAACCATTCAATTAATGGTTGCAAAAATACTGGATATACATAAATCTCATTTCTTACAAGACTTTTCATTTCAAATCAAAATCATCGGGATAGACATTGTATAATTAAAGGTGGGAGGCGTCCATTCATTTAGTTTTTCTGGTTTTGTAAATCTCTTGCCAGTGTCTAATATACACCCAGGAAAGGCCCTGTACGTTAAAACATCTTAGGCACATGGCTACACAGGACACACAGGGGTTACATGATATGCAGCACACAGTGCAGAGAGAAAGAGAGAAAGAGAGAGAGAGAGAGAGAGAGAGAGACAGAGAGACAGAGAGAAAGAGATAGAGAGAGAGAGAGAGAGAGAACACTGACCTCCACAGCATCAGTGGCTGAGATGGAATGCAGGATGAATTTCACCACCACTGGAAGGTCCTCCAGCTGCACAGCAGAGAGGGTAGTCATCACAGCCCCACGGACCTTTCAACAGCAACACACACACACACAGACACACACACACACACACACAGACACACACACAGGTGGAAGTTGTGAGGGTTGAGGATACCAGAAAAGGCCTGGAGTGAGTGTGAGTGTGAGAGGGAGTTACCTCAGCCAGGAGGGTAGAGCTTAGGTTGAGACTGGACAGGGCGTCCAGGATGGGGACGGTCAGCTGAGTGTTCTCCCTCAGGAGAGAGCTGTCCAGAGAGGTGGGGAGAGATGCTCATATCAATGCTCCATCCAAGTCACCAGCTTACTCGGATACAAATCCCACACTAACAAATGCATAGGCCTAAAACTGGTGCAAATTTCTGTATTCAATATAGATGGGATTTTATAAGAAATATCTACCAAGGATTTTTCTCTTTTAGAACTTGAAGGTTTTGTGGAAAAGATAAAGAGCATAAAAACATGGGTTGGCCATGAAGTCCCATGCCTGGAGGCCATGCCTGTGCTTGACTAAAACCACACTGCTCAGGGTAGAGGCAGAGGCTAAGGACTCACTTGAGCTCCCTGGCCGTGTCGGCGTGCTGCGAGTCCTCCAGGATCTCGGGCAGACTGGTGATGACATCCCGCTGGACCTCCAGGGGGGCCACAGACACCAGCTGCATGAGCTTACTGGCCAAGTCCTAAAATGACACCCACAGCACTTCATTACATACACAAGAGGGGAGTGGCATCTAAGGGCTTTCCACCCAGACATGCTTTGCTGACTGCAGGCGGCTGCAGACGGTTAGATATTAGGAAGGTGTCTGTGGTTGTTGTCTGTGGTTGTTGTGGGTGTGACAGACATCTTCCATGAGTGGGCAGGTGTCTGGTGGTTGCGGGTGTGACGTACTGTGCTGTTCATGACTCTGTCTAGCCATTTGAGCTGATTCATGATGACACGTGGGACATTCAGCCCATCTTCCCCAACACTGCAAACACAGAGCAGGGATGGTGACAGGGTTCCAAATACAACACCTCCACAATTATGATTCTGACTATTAGAAATTGCATCAGCCCACACACAGGACACATACACTTACCCATCGAACATAAACTCGGGCAACTTCTCAAATAATATATTTATGACTGGGGTCTAGGAAAATACCAAGCAAAATATTCATGTTAATCAACAACTGTTAATACCGATCAATGCATTGGTATGCCCTGAGGATGCTCGACTGATAATAAAGTTGCTTGCGGATCTAAGACTGCAGAGGTTATTTTGAGATGAACTGAAAAATACAAAGCATGAAATGTACCTGTAGCATCTCAATGCCAAGCAACAGCCGCATTAGACTCTCCTGATATGAAAGTGAACTGAAGGGAAGGGAAGGAGACAGAAGACATAGCTGTCAGTCACAACGGATAGCGGAGACAGCATTGGAAAGAACCAAAACCACGGGTCACATGGGATGCAATTCAAATGCCAGATGGATAAATTCTTACTTAGAATCCTCATCATTAAGGCGTGGGACACATGGAAGGAGGCAATTCCTAAAATATTGTGGATCTTCGATGTGGGATTCCAGACCGGTGATAAATTCTTGAATAATCTGTGATATAGAAAAAGGAGGAAGGAACTTAATAAAAGACCAAGCAGTAATGAATATACTGAATGAGCAATGGTGTTAGCCAATAGATCCAACTCACGTCAGGGTATCTGGGGCTCTTTTTCAGGCACTGCTGTAACCGCTTTTGGAACACTATTTGGTCCACAGCTAGAAAGCAAAAAGGTTCACAAGTCATGTGTCCCCACACAAACTCTCCAACTTTCAGAAAGTTCATGTAACATATGTGTATTACCTATTTCATTAGATGCTTTGTCCTGCTTTAAAGCGACACCTGCCTCCCTTAAGAACTGCACAAATACCGATTCATCTGGAGGCATCCGCACGGCAGACTTGGAGTGTCCACCTGCTCGACCTTTCTTCGCCACTGAAACATCATAGTATAGCATTCATTTCATTGTTTTTCACTTTATCACATTCAACGTTAACTATAGCAAGTGCTTAAGATATGAGAGTGACCAATGTGAACACATCGTTGTCAAGTTTATTTTTGAGGTGAGTTAACGTGTCATCTTGCAAACTTACTTGGCCCGTCGAGAACCGCGGAGCTGTCAGTCTTGTCAACAGAAGTACGCTTCTTCTTGCGCATCATATTGTAGATAACGTTAATGCTAAAATTACCAAGAAATAAAAACTTATATTTGATCGTGGTCGCTAGTATTGGCCTATTTGATTCACAGAAAGAACAGAACTATGCCTGAATACCACGTTTGGCTGACTATTTGGCAACTATGCCAGCAATATTGCGCTAACCTGTGGGGCTACTGTTAGCCTCACAGAATATTTGAATTTGCACAACTGAACAGTGTTGCCACATTACAGTCTCATCAAATCTACAATGATATTTGGTTTCAAATGCTAAATTGAAATATTTCAACAACTGAAAGTCACATACCCTCCTTCAAACGACTTGATAAAGTTGTAGTCGCACCATAAACAGTGATGTTTGGTGCTACTGAATGGAAAGTTCCCGCGCCAGTGTTTTGTAATTAGGGACCGTCGGGAAATAATGTACTTTACACAAAGCGATAGAAACGAAAATATTTCTCCACTTGTTTTCTGTTGAACAAATCTGATTTTCAAAATGTTGCAATCTGTCATGGCATTGTTGTGTCAACACAGGCATTAAGATGTTGACCTGAAAAGAGGTGGCGCTGGAATAGCAATGTGAAGATTTCTAATGTGCCTGAGCAAATAACCCTGAGGGATCTTTAGTATAACATTCGTTTTGCTCAACACATCACTAGAAGGTGCCTTACCCGACCCGCCTCCCAAAACCCAAAGCTGACACTTCCTTCTTTAGTACGCATGTTGAATTGAAGTATTTAAGAGTGTCCGTGTACTTGTCTGCCCAAGTCCATCCTCGCCGTCCACCGACATGGCCGCTGTTAAGACTATCTACGATATTTCAGCAAAGTTACTTACAGGAGAGCTGTTAAACTTCTCCGCATTGAAGGGAAAAGTTATCCTTATTGAGAATGTGGCGTCTCTATGAGGCACGACCACCAGGGATTACACCCAGATGAACGAGCTCCATGAGCGGTATTCCTCAAAGGGGCTTGTTGTACTGGGAGTGCCCTGCAACCAGTTCGGACATCAGGTGGGTAACTTCAGTAACATTAATAACTTTGATGTTTACATTGTAGCCTACGTCTGTTCGGCACCAATTTTAGCCTAATCATAAGTCGTCTGAAGGCTATAGCCTACTGTTATTTTTTTCCCATTTCTCAGTAGCCTATCTCTTTCAGACCAATATTGCATAATCACAGGAAGTACAAAATATGTGATAGCCTAGTTAATCACCCATCTTAGCCTACATGTGGCTTAAATGGCTTACGGACTATTTTTGCAGGAGAACTGCAAGAATGAAGAAATTCTGCTGTCCCTGAAATACGTCCGACCTGGAAACGGCTTCGAGCCCAAATTTCAACTCCTTGAGAAAGTGGACGTAAATGGGAAAGATACCCATCCGCTGTTTCAGTATCTCAAAGACAAGCTTCCCTTCCCCAGCGATGAGCCGATGTCTTTCATGACCGACCCCAAGTTTATCATCTGGAGTCCCGTTTGCAGGAATGATGTCGCTTGGAATTTTGAGAAATTTCTCATTGGTCCCGACGGACAGCCTTTCAAACGGTATGGGCGCAGATTCCTCACCAGCAACATCGAAGCAGATATCAAGAAGCTTCTGCACATTGCTAACTAAAACGTCCATGCACAGTGTCAACAGAGGCAAAATTGTTACATTGATAGCCTACAATTGAGTCTAACCTGTAATCATGTTGCCTCTGTGAGACATTCTGTTTCCAGTAGGTCATTTGTGCTCATATACGATGTGCCTGTGTCAGGACTTTCAATTAATGAAGGTATTCTTTAAAACATATTTGTGGGGGATATCAGATGCCATGTGAGGGTCTTGACTTGACAGTTGCATTGTCAATGCAAAGCACAATGTGTTCTGCTGACTTAATAAATAGTTTTTTTACACGAGCAATCGCATCCAAATGCCCCCCTCCCCTTTTTTGGTGAAATGTGTTGGATATTCATGCGGCCTGGCACTCATAAACTGGATTATACCCACGAGGAAGTAGCGACAAGGTCCTATTTTTCAAACGTTTAACAGCCTATTTCTAGGTTAACTACGCAACTACAAGTGACCTAAATAGCCTAGCCTACTAGGCACAGAGGTTTAACCTACTAGTAATAAGTATTATTGTCGACATTTATGGCTATGCAAACCAGGTCGCGTGTTAATGACCAAATGCTTGTGACGCAGGGAAAAGTTCTTCTATCTGCTGACCAACTTCTGTAAATGTAATGAGACATGGGTAAACTGTCCGACCACCATGAACAAAACAAGATACCATCGGATCAGGCTTCCATTCTTTATTGAACTTTCAATTCAATTTCATCAAAATCCGATATTGCAGATATTGGCAATAAGATAAATATCAGAACACAAAGTAGTTATGTACCTATCTTGGAAATAGAGTATAATTATGTACATCTATGTAATTGGACAAGAAAACACATGTAGAGTGTTGATATTGTAGAGGTAATAGAGAAAAGATTCTGTTTTAAACGAATGGCTTTTTGCCTTGGCTAGGGTCTATCGGTATAAGTTGCTATGGGCATGTGTATGTAAAGCATTTTCTTAGTCATAAATATTGATATAGTCATGTCATGTCTGGGCAGGGTTTTCACAGTGGAACTGACCAAAAAAAATCTGCATTTTCTTTGTAAATTGAAACAAGTAAAAGAAAGCACAATAGAAGTGGAAAGGCAAGAACTGATCTCCAAATTCAACAAAGCATTGGTTTCTGTTCTGAATCTTGACAAATCACTTGATTACTCGTCACTGTGAAATAGTTTAAAATGTCAGCAATTAATTTCATGTGTTCTTTCAAAGTCAGTGTTTCAGTGTTGCCCCCGAGATCAAACAGGGAGAAATAGGCTTTTCCTACATTTTCATGAGTGTACATTTGTAATGCTAATAAATAACTGCTGTGAAAGCTATTGAACTCTGACTGGAGATGCAGGCAGTGCAACTAAAGCCTGCAGCACTGAAAGCCTCCATTTCCCCCCCCCCCAGAGATTAGGCTGGGAATCCTCTCCTTGGTCAGCAAAGAAACAGTGTCTTTCAAGTCTCATTCATTTTAGCACCGCTTCAATAATCACCTCACTGACCTCAATTAAATCAAATGTATTTCCATTAGTATGCAAGCTAAATGTGGTATTAACATCATTTTATTTCATCACTGAGTATCAAGCCCCATTCTGTAGGGAGATTTCCTGTAGATCATTTCCTGTTAAACAGAAAACGTTTCCAAGGTCAAAAGTAAAGTAAACTGAACTGGATCGAAAACCCAAAAATTCACTCATTCATCAAGTCCACATAAGACAAAAAAAGCAGAATTCTTCCCCTTCTAAAAGAAAAGCTAAGAGCACTCACACACACATGCCCCTTTCTCCTTCACAGGCTTCACGGGGCTTCAAAGGCCGCTGGTGCATTATGTTTTGAGAGACAGAGCAGCACATTGCAGTTGTTCAGCGGTCCACTACGCCTCATTGCAAGGGAGCATGACAGGGCAGCATGGATCCAAACAGCATGCTTTCATTGACCCTGGACAGAGTAAGGGCTAGGCAGAGAAAAAAGCACGTTTGCAAGCATGGAAAAATGTGAAGATGATAACTTCAAGCTTTGAAGAGAGCGCGAGAGAGAAAAACTTATCAGCAATCCAATTCCTGTTGGCCAAAGCGACCCTGCTCACTAGGAGGAGTGGGGGTGACTGGGTGACTGGCACACTATGTGTGTGAGTCCAATCCCAAAGATAATCCAGGCTTCCAGAAGAGGCACTATGAATTACGAGTGCAGTCTGGTGGATTAGTCAGTGAGATCAATTAGAAGTACATCTCAGAAATATTGATCACTTTTGCATAAATGTCCTTTCTGGTCATAAACGACTAGTCCCAGCTCTTCTCACCTAGTCAGCACTTAACTCCTTCCACATGTACAACTTGCAATGCTTTGGTTGAGACATTTGCATTTGGCTTCTTTATTACCATTTTTTATTATTATTTCTTCCCAATGGGTGACAGAATCTATCCTGTTTATCTATTAATATCAGGCAACTTCTTTAAACATTCGTTTTGTCAAGAAAAAAAGGTTGCATTGCCATTTCACTCACCCTTTTTTTTTTTTTTTTTTTTTTAATTTTCTCCTTAATCATTTTTGTTGTCATGAGTTAAACTCGGCCCACCTGAGAGCAGGCTGCAAACTGGAGAAAGGAAGTCTTTGAGGTCACACTATGTGTGTGTGTGTGTGTGTGTGTGTGTTTGTTTATGTGTGTCTGTTTTCTTTTCTTTTGGCGTTCGCAGGCTCTTGGTGGTGATGCAAGTGAGAGAGAGTTAAAAATAGGAACAGGATGACAGGGGCCTACGTATTTAAGTCTTAAAAAGAAAGAAAGAAAAAAAAACCTCTCAAGTGTCCTCTGGATGTGCATTGATAGGTCACGATCTTGATTTTTTTTCTGTTTGTTTTGTTGTTGTAATGTTTATCAAGCATTAGTTTCCATACGGGTCCCTAAACCTCGATGCCTTTTCAGTTGGTGTCCATGGTGTCATCGAGGGTCTCGGGGGCTCCCCCAAGGGAAGCAGATGCTGTTGACTTGGATGGGCTGTCATTGTCTCTGCGTTGGTAGAACAGCACATAGGCTGCCTTTGTCTGTGGAGAGGCACCCGGATACAATTACATTAGACACACACGTGGGTGGGCGGGTGTGACAGCAACAACCAGGAAGTTCTGGGACTGATTCATTCATTAACTCGGAGGAAGCATGTATTAACCCCCCCCAGGTCTGGTGAGCTAAAACAGGTAATTTTCCAAGATGTCTACACAATGAGCAGAGTTGTGAAACTCAATTGTACTCACCACAATCTGATCTTCAGAGGCGGATGACACACTGCTGTCGTCGAAGTAATACCACTTTCCGTCAACCTTGTTTTTCCCGTAGGCCGTGTCTAAATGAGGAGGCAGTTGGTCACACATCAAGAATGCAGTACCGCACATGGTCTCCTTTCCAATAAGCATATCTTTCAAACACACCAGGACATGTTGTTCTATGGCACGCAAATCAAAGCTCAGTGAAATGCATGAAGAGAGAAAATCTGTTGGCTGCAAACAAATGACAGACACATAAATAGGGAAATGACCAGTCTACCTATTGCTTCTGACCGCTTATAAAACAGGGTCCTGTTTCCCAATGACGTTCACTCTTGGCACGCTAAGAACTAACTGATTTCTGACATTGATCATTTGTGAGCGAGCGTGAGATTTGTTCTAAGAGCATTTAAATGCAGGAATCAACAAAAGATACGTCAAAAGGTAATTAGTGCAACAATATGACACATGTTGGTGACATGATTCCATTTTAGAACAACGCAAAAACAAAACAACCTTATTTATTTCAGTATTTTTTTGTGTAGCTGGAACAGTAATTAATCGTCATCGTCTTTAGACAAACAAGACATTTTGAAGCTGTAGAATGTGTTTAAGCTTAAAACTGTTCAGGCAAAGCTCACAAGTGGTCCAGACTGCTCTTACGAAAGAATGTCATACAGAAGATATACTTAAGCTACGAATGTCGGGAAAGTGGCCCCGGCACATGAACAAAGCACTTTAAAACAATTCAGAGCACACAAGCTCAGGTGCCAACTGGCCTATTTGCAATGCAGATAAAGAATGCTTGTTAAAAGGCTTCCTAAATGTTTGAGAAGGACAAATAGAACCCACACTATTTAGGTAAGGGTCAAGGAGGGGACAAGAGGAAATAAAATGAGTGATCTTGTTGAGATAGAGAGGTCAGACAGTTACATTCTAACTGCAACCATGTCAACCAAATGACAGTGGCCCAGCATGACATTACCCTCCCCTATTGGCCGCTCACTTTGCCATAGTGTAGACACATAATGAGCAGGTACTTACAGTGGCCTCCACCCATGCCGCCATAGTGGTTTGAGACGGCCACCAGATCATACACATAGGGCCCAGCCTTGGGGTCGCACACAAACTCAGACATGTTCAAGTCCCTGAGAAGAAGACAAACGGCACATTAGATTCAGCAGATCATCAGAGGGGACTAGACACAGTGACTGTGAGGAGCAAAAACATCACTACATTCACTTTACAGATGACAGCAGAGCCATGCTAATGAAAGCTGCAACAAATGCCAGTCATGTGCTATCATTTCCAATATTTCCATACAATATGCTCAGTCTCATGTGGGCCTGAGTGAGATGTGCTCCGTTTGGAGAACAGGGCTGCATTTCCCAAAACGTTCTTAGTGCTAAGCAGTTCTTAACATATAGTGTGCCATTTACTATACCCTGAGAACTACTTGGCACTAAGATCGTTTTGGGGAACGCAGCCCGGGAGCCTTAAAGGGATACACCACCTTGTTTCGGGAAATTGCTTATCTGTAGTCAACCCCTAGTTGAACATGAAAACACATAACATTTTTTCTCTCTGTGTCTGCAATGCTTAGTTTGACAGTGTAAGCTTATTTAACATGCCAATGCAAGTCTATGGTACCAAACTAAACATCATAAAATTTATTTACAAAGCACTTTAAAAATGACCTAAAATTCA
>JASCQY010000232.1:20434122-20444679 GCA_030264315.1 Sardinella tawilis
GTATTAAGGCATTGGTCAAGCTCGGATATCTCCGTCAATGTTCGACCAATGTAAACAAATCTTCGGGTGGAGTATGTTCATGGACTTGAAAGTTCATCGCGCTTTAGTAAAAACAGGTCCGAACCTACGCTTTAAGATGATTCTGAAAAATGTCAATATTTGAATGCATTCACTGAAATCTAGGGATCCAAGTGGCCGAAGAGCCTGAGGACGGTAATTTGAGGAGGCTCTGGCCAGCCTTACCTGACCCTGGAACAGGCCAGCATCCTGCACAGTGCTGTCTGGCTTGTTCAACTGCTCGTAGGTGTTGCTCATATATTTGTTCCACAATCGTGTCTCCTTTTCCGTAGGGATGTCAAAAAGTGACCTCATTTCCTTTTCAATTGTGTCTGAGCCAAATAAAAATGGATGCAATTAAACACAGAAAAGAAAATTTCCCAGTAAAAACAAACTTATTAAGAATCACCCGGAAAAAAAAACTAACATCTTACCAATTGTATCCGCTTTGCTGAAATGCCGTGTAACCACGTTATCCATATTGTCGTTTTCACACAAGTTCAGCTCCAGCAGGTACACTTCCACTTTACAGTGCTTCACAAACATGCCATGCTCTACTACCTGAACACAGGACCAACAACAAAACAATGACTCCAGAAAACTTGACATTTTACACATACACTACAGTATCAGACAAAACCATCCAAGCCAGTGTGAGTGTCATTAGAATGGGTACAATACCTTTCTGACAATGGGCTTCTGCCCCTCAAGACAGCCATACCAGCTGACGAGCTTGGTCCAGGCCTCTGTGGGCACCAGGACATAGTCCAGCTCATCTATCAGGTGCTCTTTTAACGTCTGTGTGTCGTAGTCTAGCCGAAATACAGGAGTGCAAGTTAATTCACAAATGCACTACTTCACAACACTCTTTTTGGGTTTTGTGAAAATCTGCCATTTACCTGAGAAAAGGCCAGAATTGTCTATTGGTCCAGGATACAGGCTTTGCTCGCCAACATTGTACATATCCCAGCTGTCGAAGCCGACATACTTCTTCCATTGCTTGAACCACCGGCTGTCAATCAAGTACCTGTTGAGATAAAAACTATTGTTATAACTTTGAAGTGTGGACTTCGTAAACATTATTTACTTAGATCTATGTGATTAGTGACATATTCAATTAAAAGAAAGATAAAAGACCTGGCTAAAGAAAGTGTCACTGAAAAATAACTTTCAAACTACGTGTACAGGATCACATTTAAGTATAGTTAGCAACAGCCAACTCGGATATCTTAAGCTCATCTTAAGAGAGAACGTTCCACTCCATAAGCTTGTTAGCAGTACTCCATGTAACTACCACACAAAGCAACCATAGTAATGACAGGAGTCTAAGATTTGACATTAACCAAATGGTTTGCCTGTCATAGGTACTTCACTGACAACTAAGGTACAAGTTTCCATACAACTTGCTCAACCTGAATTACTTAAATGCCTCAAGGAATTTATTTGCAATGTTTTCACACAAAAGACTTGACATGCAGCTCCAATCTGAAACTGGTCGATAAGGAGCACAGCCCAATTACCAAGGTTTAACATGGTCGAAATGAAATGTCAAGCGGTCTGATCGAGCCAGAGGCCATACATGTAACGTTAGCAAACCACCTACTGCTTTAAATTGACCAATGTTATAACTTATTACCAGGATAACGTCATAGGCACATACAGTATTGGTTACATGATTAGTTAATTAATACATCATTTGTTATTCTAAGAAATAACACTGACTTGAGATGATTTTATGACGAGTGGGTGTCAGATAAATATCGCTGGGCTTTATCCAGTACCAATGACAAAGCATTAGCCCGCTAAGTTAGCAAGATAGCTAAGAGCGCCACTGCCTTTTAAACGTCAGCTACCCTATATGATACGCTACATGATTACTTTTGTTATCTAGCACGTCTACAATACAGCAAAGTATCAGCATTCACCATTACACATATGCTTCACTTCTTATTCGTGTCTTTAACAATAAATCCAGGAAACATCACTGGGCAATTTATGCTACTTAACGTCATAGAGGCAGCTAACGTTAAGTTTGTCAAACACCGCAAGGTTAGCCAAGTTAACGTTAACCCGGCTAACGTTAGTGGTATGGCAATGTTGTTGTGAGTTACGGCTAACTTGGTTGCTTCTGAACTGGTGTTACTAGTTACTAGTTATACTAGATCTCTAGCTAACGATAATCAAGACAAGTTATAACTAAAATCACGGTTGTCTGATTAACTTGCTAGGTGAATAATTCAGTCGGCCAAGTTAACTCTAATTCAAAGTGTATGTGACTTCCGACTTTAATGGTAGTCACCCAAACAAATCTAACATTAACGCAACATCGTAGCTACATTGATGTAACTTGGTAACGTTAACTTTATTGACAAAATCTGTGAGAATTGCTGTGGGGATTGGTTTCAGGCAATGATAACAGACTTGATGGCTAGAAAACAGGTAGCTATCGCACTAAATAGCATGTATGTTTGCTAGCAGTAACTCATGCTGATGAGGCAAGCAAATTCAAGCATTTAAGATAAGTTAGCTAGCGTTAACAGGGAAGAACGTTATACTCTCCAGGACATATTTCTTGTCAACTTAGCAAAAGTGGAATGACCGAGAAGGGCTAAAGTTAACATTAGACGCTGGCATGCTCATATCTGAGAATACAGTAACGTTAGTTGCAGAACTGGTCAACAATTAACGTTAATGTTACCACATCCTAGCATCCCCCTATACATTACCAGTTCGTGTTACATACGAACTGGCTAGCAACGTAGCATTAATATTTGTGTTAGCAAGCTATCATTGGGTCCAAATTCGTAGTAACATTAGCATTCCAGCACGGGCTCTTAGCTAACTAGCTAGCTACAAAGCTAGTCACTGACTTCACACTCAGATGTCACTGTTGTTCTACAGCTGAGCTCGCCTTACCACTCATCTCCCTTTCGGAGTGTGGTTTTCAGTAGTGTCCCGATGGTCTGCTTTTGACATTCGGTTGAAGGTACAGGTATCTGGGCCGGCACCGGCTCTGCCTCGGCGTCTGCCGCGTTACCCGAGTCGGGTCCGCCTCCCTCCGCCATCGTGCAGTGAGTGAATGCCGGGGTCGTAGGCGCGCGGCTGAAGAGGCAGCTGGATGACAGGCTAACAAGCTAACCACTGCTAGCGACGGCTAGCTCAACGTAAAACGCAAGGGGATCTTGAAATTTCCGAGGCGAGTGGTTATTCCTATTCATCAGTAGAGGCGCAGTCGTATGTGGCTTTGACAATTTCTTTGACTAACGTTACTTAACATAGCTAGAATAAAACTTGAGAAACGAAATGGGTAGGTTATGCCTCAGGTCAAGACTGGACAAGACAATGTGAACGTGACGTCCCTAAATTGGTAACGTTAAACAGCGTGTTGTGGACCATTTGTTCTAAGAAACAGCAGCCAAGTTATTAGTTGTTTGCAAGGTTTGCAAGGCGTTAAACCATGAAGCATGCTATCGAAACCTTAATTTCATTCATATTTACATGCAAGGTTAAAATGTTACTGTATGTTACCATCACCATGACAACGAAGTAATGATAAACAATGTTACCTTAAAAAGATACTTTTGTTACAAGCTATACTAAATTTGTTGTGCTGGTTGTTTGAAAACTGAAAAACTTTACGATACTACCAGTTTTGATAAATATCACCCATAACAACGCGAATCGTCCAAGCCCATGGGATGGAGAAAAATGGGACATTTCTCATGCATGTTAATGCAATGTTTAGCCTCTTCTCATGTAGGCCTCGTTAAGATTTGTGAATCAAGTATGAACCAAGTTTGCATACATTTAAGTAAACTGGTCAGAAAGTATAAGCTATTTTTTCTGAAGCTGTGGTTCAACATTCATTGAGACATGCACCATGCCATGGACTATGCATAGTTTTTTTTTTTTTTTTTTTTTAATGTGTCTTGATGGAATCAAATGCCATATTGATTTTCAATTGACAGCCATCTATGGGGCTGAAACAGGTAGTTGCATCCCAACATTTTCAGTAATAACATTCAATTCAGTTAATATTAATATGTTAAAGGAGACGTTTGGTGTGAATCAAAGGCCTGTGGTTAGAGGTCACTGAATGCTGTCTGTAGCAAAAAGAATGGAAAAAAATGCAACATAGGCTGAGTAGCAAACCATTAACTATTGTTAACTGAATGGGGCAGAGTGAATGAAACTGAAAGTCACTATGCCCCATTTACATAGTGTTAGTTGCCAGTTCATTATTCGGCCTATGTTGTATCAAATCTTTTCATTCTTTTCTATAGACAGCATTAAGTGACCTTGAACAACAGAGCTATGGATTGATTCATACCAAACTTCTCCTTTAACATCCAGAGCTTTATAAATTCCCAATCTGGCCAACCACTTGTATGCAACTTGCCCAATCAGTCCCACACCACTCATGACTTCTGCCACAGTACTCACCTACTGTCCTGCGACTTGCCTACTGGCACTTCTCATTCACAGTCCCATGGACTATCCTGCACCACTGACCAACTGTGTGTAGCAGCCAAGTGCCACCTGCCTACTGTCACATGTTATGGCCTTCTGTTCTGCACCACTCACCTACAGTCTTATGGTACTTGTCTAGCCAGGGAGCCCGGGAGCCTAGTACTTGTCCACTATGTCATGTCATGCCTATGGCACTCTGCCACTGTCCCATGCATTAAGTTTAAGGGGAGGTTCAGAGTAAGGTTTGTTACATTCAGCTAGTGAACAGGACAGTAATGTGTGGGACAGTAAACAAATGGCATAGGGCAATGCACCAATGCACAGGGGAGGCGGCTCTTGGCATCTAATAGGCTAGATTCCATATTGCTGCTTAAAGACACACTAGTCTAGCTCATGGAGACAAATGCATTTAATGTGGTGGAATTGCTTTACAAAATATATTACAAAACAAATGAAGTGAAATAAATAATACAGAAAGAATATAAAAAAATTAACACAACTCACAAAACACACAAGAAAGGTGGTGAATGCTTGTTAAACTGGTAAGTCAACAGCTTTCCAATCAGCTGCAAACTTGAAATGGAATGCAATGAGATATTACAGGGCTTGGGAACCTCTAACGTTCCTAAGGGAGAACACAATGGGGACAGGGAGGAAAACAAAACAACTGCAAAAAACTAAATTTCCTAAAACCTTAAAACATTTATCTCTACTCAGTGGTCATAAGAAATATTCCTTTGAATAATCCTTCAATTAAAAATAAGACAAAAAAATAGCAATATTGATCTGAATGCTGAAACTAAATTGATATCCAACTAAGATTGAGGGTTTTACTACTTTACCCCCCCCCCCAGAGTCTACACTAATTTGTAACAAATAGCAACAATTTAAACCTCCACTTTTAATTGAAACAACATAAATGAACCATATTTAGCATTATTATTAAAAATTATCAAAAGAGTGTACTAGCATAGTTACAGTGGAACATAGTGCATGCAGTTGACAACATCATGTGGCAGCCCTAGCATCACGCATCAGACAGGTGCACCGGCCATTTCTCAACCCAAGGTCAACTAGTCCATCTTAGTAGTGTGTTACTGGATTGCCAAGCCCACGCAGCATTTAAACAGTCCACAAAAAAAACATCAGAATATTCCGGTGGGTAACTCCCGGCTGAACATTCCACAGTAATCCAGGTCCTTGCTCATCAATTCATCTTCCACATTTTCCAGGGCCCACTGGTGGTCTGTTAATTCCAGAGCCTCCCATTCTGCCTGGAAAGAAGACAAAGGAACAGAAACACAAGTTAGACCATGTGAATCTTGCATCCCACACGTTGGAAGTATGTTTAGAACCATTTGTGCAAGCAAATGATTATAAGATTTGTGCTCGAAGTGTTCTTGAGATATTAAATATCTAACTACTTAAAAATGCCTCTGTGTGAAATTGCATAGACCTTCTATCAACATCCTTCTTCTAGACAAGCTGCCAAAGACCATATACACTTTATTCACAACTTTATTCATTTCAGCTGTTGTAAATGTATAATAGGTAAAAGTAAATGTATAATAGGTAACATTACCTCCCTCTTGCTTGCACCACAGCTTAAAGCTTAAGGGCTTATAACCTCGCTACGTGTCTACATGCATTGTGACAGGCAGTAATGAGAGAAATGTACAATTTCAGAAAATGTACCGTTTCTAAACAGCTTTTCTTGGAAGTAAAGTAACCAGGATGCAGCCTTATTCTTTGTTGCTTATCTATCCATCACAGTATGATTAGCCAAACCACGTCTTGCAGACATACTGTGGACTGATCAGTTAAATGAGTCCAGACTGAATTTTTCACCCAGGTTTTGTGGGCAGGGGAAATTGAAACTGGCATAATGTTGTACTGTTTCTAAATGATAGTTTCCAGCTTACCTTGAAAGCCTTATTGGTGTCTGCCGGCATTGCCATTGCAGCCCCACTCATCTGATCTTGCATGATCCTCGACTGATCTGCACCTGGGAACGTTGAGTGAGAATGTTTTGTCAATGTTTGTAAATGTTTGTCAATGATTCACCACATGTAGTCTACTGTACCTATATGTAAGTATCAAGTAGATCTTAATGTGCCTCTCCTAACAGTATAAGCAGACACAAACAAAAAAAACAAACAAACCCTGAAATAACCAAGTCCAGAGTTTCATAAACTCTCTCCTGACTATTCTTTTAAGCACAGTTTTCATTGTAACTTCTCCATTTCACAACACGGCATAGATCAAATGCTTTGGCATAAAATGCACCCATCTTCTTACTGGGGACAACACAGCAGGTTATGCCTTTACTCCCTATGCAAGTGGTATAAATGTAATTATGCAATCGGGTTTTACATGTGGTGTGGGGTATTAAACTTCATTAAAGTTAATACATGTATAACTATGTTCATTTAATGTTTAAGTATACACAAATATTTCAACACAAATATAAAACATTACCATTGTCTTGTCCCAGAATCAATGAATACATGCTTCGCAGGCCAAAAACATTCAGGAAGTACCAGGATGCTGAGCTCACCCTAAAAACAGAAGACACAAAAGATCAAATGTTTCTGACTGAGACTGCACCAGTACTACAGTACGATGCCTAACAGTTTACAGTGGGCTGTACAAATGCTGAAGTGCGAAGCTGGCCAAAAACAGCGATGGTGCACTTGGATGAAAATCAGCTGAAAGCCAGCTATGCTAGACTGGCTAAATCCAGACCACACCTCGGCTGAGATTTAGAGTGGGTCTGTCTGGAGTCAAGTCAGCACTGAATTAGAAGCATGGCTCTTATGAAAGATCTATGGGAAAAAAATGCTGTATCAACTCGTTTACTTCAACCATAGACAGTAACGCAGACAGCATCATTGGCTGTGCACCATATAAAATCCTCCTCCTAAGTATTTGCGATTGGTTCCTGTGGTTTTGGTGATTCCGTCTGCAAATATGGTCTGATGCTGGGTTCTGAATATACAATGAATCTATACAGTACTAACTGATGAAACCATAAGAGCCCAAAGGTCAAGGGTCACTGACTAGATGACAAACCCACCATGAGGCATCCAGAGAGAGCAGCTCAATTCCCTGCTGCAGCATTGGCTTGAAGCGCAGCGTTAAAGGAAAGGGGACCTTGGCTGCAAAGTAAGGAGAGCGGTTTAGTCAGGTCACAGTCTGTCATCTCCTTAAACCTCTGCACACTTGCACAACACACACCGATGCATGATGCATGAACGTACTTGTGACAAACCCCGAGAAGGTCCAGTTAATCCAACCACCGATAAGGATCATTGGCAGCACATTTGTCACATTGCCTTTCATCATGTCAGTTAGCATACTGGGATCTGCACAAGAATGTGGATATATTATTGTTACAGTGACAATAATAAAAACTTTTTCATCTAATTCTGGAGTTATTTGTATAATGGGATAAAACAAGAGGCTGTTTTTACCAGTCATTGGAGAAGGGGGAACAACTTTTCTCTTAGTCTTTTTAAAGAATCCATCCTCTTGATTATTGAAATAAAACTTTCTCATGAGGAATGACTGCAAAATAACCACAATGTATAAGATTAGTACAAAAGCAATGACTGTACAATGCACTTTTATACACATCATTCCATGTAAAGATGGAACATCTTACACATAGTTCTTGTCAAGATTTAAAACAGCAACAAAGACACTCACTTGTTTGGGAATATACTTTCCATTCTCTCTCAAAATTCTGCTCCTGATAAGTACTTGACTGAATGAACAAATGCAAACAGAGTCCAATTAAACAAACCACCACTTCTGTGTAACAATGAAATGAAATGAAAATTTGACAATTTGTCTGAACTGGGGGAGGCATTACCTGTCCGAGACTTGCTCTAATGTGAGCTTCTTATCGCTTTGAAGTAGTATTGAAACGTAATGTCTTATCACTCCGACAAGGAAAGTTATGAAGACGATGGGTAACACCACCCAGAGACGAATGTTGGAATCCAGCAACAATTCAGGTTCTGCCATGGTGCGCTGACAGATTGAAAAAAAAAGATGTAAATGACAGGCTCGATGAGAAGGCAAATAAAGAACATTCTCAGTCTGACACCGCTCTTTGACCGAACAGGCATGGATTCGCTAAGCTGTATTGTTTTAGCAAGCTAGCAAGGGGTTAACCTAATGGGTTAAAACAGCGGACATCTAACGTTAAGGATGAGGAAGCCATACAAAATCTCTAGAATCTTCTTTAATGACATCCGTACAGATGCATTAAAGCATGCATGTTCATTTCTATCCAACATTATAGTCTACCAATGCACTACCGGTGATAATGGCAGCGCGATGCTAAATGATGCCAAATGTCAATGACAGTTGCAAGATGTGATAGCTAGCTTGGGAAAGGAAACAAGCTAGCTAAGCACACGATTTAGCATATTTGAAGACACTGATGATATATCTTTTTGGCAAGAACGCTTACCTCTCTAAGGCGCTTTGGCGACGTTCCGATTTCAAACAGCGTGTACACCAAGTCTGATTATTTTAAGGTTTTGCGGCATCTGCAACCATGAACATCAGTTGACAAGCTAGCTAAAGGATAACCAACAGGGACCGCACAGAGATGCAACAGACGTGCGATGGCCTCGGCTTGGGTGTGATGGCAAATGAAATCGCCGATGTCAGACCAGAGAAAGACTGCCATCTAGCGATAAAATAAATACGTTTTGGCGTACTGGATCTTTTTTGAGCAAAACTTGAACAAAGCTTGAGCAGAAGGAAAAGGGGCCCATTTCTGAAATATACATTAGGATAGAATTTCTACATTTTAATAATAAAATTGCATTACATCGTGGGCACAGTTGACGTTGAAGATCCGGAAAGTTGTCAGTATCAAAGTAAAAGACTTCAACCAGATCCCAGACTGTTGCTACAACTAGGCACATTTCGACTTGGCTGGCTGGAATTTTATTTTGAAAAACATCATGCACCGTCATGCACAGCGGCAGATTTGGTAAGCCTACACGCTTGCTACAAATTGTTATCTTGAATGTAGACGGTATGACCAATTATGAAATGTGAAACAACTTCTGTCACTTTGCTAAATGCATTTTTACCTAATTCCGTCCACATTACCACATTGTGGGCTGCCGGATGAAAATGCGACAGCAACTGAACAATGCGCAATCACTGGCCTTTAGAGATGGCCGTGGTGCTGAGCAGTTTCATACACCATACGAGATCTTACGCCTTGCCATTTAATTTCACATTATTTAAAGATCTGAAGAATTTATTTATTTACTTCTTTTTTGCAGATGTTCCCTACTGCCACGATTTCGCAACAACTTGATGAGAGAAACCAGTCCCAAACACAGCGAAAGCAGAATGCGCATTGGGCCTAGGCTACGGGTCCTGTTTTTCATTGACCTTTAGGACAGACAAACTTCGGAAAAATTGTTGTGGAACAACTACCTTCAGCCATATGTCACAGCCGTTCTTCTGATGGTGCACATAGGCCTGGGCTGCGTTTCCCAAAACGTAAATGACATGTGTTAAGATCTGCTAAGCACTAAGAACGTTTTGGGAAACGCAGCTAGTGTCCACAATATTGCATTGTAACTGTAGGCTAGTATAATAGCGTAATTACAATGTAATGCAATGAATGACCGGTAGCCTATCCAAAAACTTAGACTCGTCATGATGCTGCCTCCTTCATACTTCACAATTTGGATGGTGTTAAGGCTTGCGAGCTTATGGCCGAATAGTTTCATCAGACCAAAAGACACAGGACATCTCCAGAACTTGGGACCTTTGTCCCCATGTACAATTGCAAACTGTAGTGTAGCTTTTCACGGTGGTTTTGAAGCAATGGCCATAATGATAAACAGTAGCCTCCATTTGTGGAAATATGTTCATCAAGTTAATTAACTGACCCATACCTTTCTCCTGTTCATCAAGTCCTTCTCTGAGTCTGGCAATACCAATTTCAGCTCCAAATTAGCATTTATCATTGAATCGGATTGGACCATTAGC
>JASCQY010000232.1:20488916-20511151 GCA_030264315.1 Sardinella tawilis
AACATTTATTCTCAATCAAAAAATACTTAATTAGGATTTATTTGGAGACTATTTGCACTTGTAGCTTTGAGTTTTGTTCCAATGCATAGACCATCTTTTCTAAGTATTAGCGAAGGAGAATAACTGTCCCTGTTGTACTACGACCTTATAAGCCCTATACTAATCAAAGTATATAAACATCATAATTCATATACAACTAAGTTACTGTCTGCGAATTAAAAGTAATTAGGAGTTACATGTAATATTGAAAACATCCTTAGTTAGTGGTCTATTGTGAGTGAATAAAGTCATGCAGAATAAGCAGGGTTTACCCCAGTGCTTTACAGTTAAGGCGGCCACCTTGACAACAAACACCTCCCACCTTGACTAAGTTTGCAGAAAATCATTTCACAGGTTGCTTTCCAAAAAATTGTATAGACTATTTATTTTATTGCTTCCTGTCACATATCACATGAAACTCCACAACATAACCTTTCCAATGACAATATAGTCAGTACTCTCTGATACAGACTAACACCACCCCCCTCCACCGCCACCACCACCACCTTGACTAACTAATTTTCTGCGGGAAACCCTGATGAGGAATTAACATGTTATTTGTATTGACTAACAAATGGCTAATATGCTATTAATTTGCATGTTAATAAGCAGCTTGTTAATGGTGATCAATGTGTGCTAAAATAAAGTGTTACCAAATTTTTTAGTCAGGCTGCTCATCCCATCTTCAACTTGTGTCTTTCAGGTTTTATGAGGAGAGAGAGTTTGGGTCGTGCTGCTACGGTTTTGCCCTGGCCTTCATAAACCACATCTGCACCCTGGAAGGGCAAAGCACTTTGAGTAGGGAGGAATTCACAGCTACACACATCCTACCCAGAGTTAAGACTGTCTCAAAATACATCAGAGTTTATCAAGAATTATCACAGAATGCCTTTTATATTGCGGACCCAAATGAAAGTTTAAAGGCCAGTCACAGCTAAGGAATGCCTTTACCCTGTGTATCAGAATTAGAATAGTGATCATAATAAACCTGACTGTAGTTTAAAATGAAAACAAATTCTGTAAATGTATATAAAATTGAAAAATAATGGTGCAAATTCAGCAAGCAGTCTCTCTGACATTTCCACCTTTCTGCATCTCAATTAGCTGTGCACTGTCCAGCACATTCTGTGCTGTGCTTCAGTTATGCAATTTAAACCATGTATGCTACCGTACATGTGATACAGTTACACTGTGTGTCTGTTGGCAAAAGGCTCCGAATGCCATTTGAAAGTGTCCCCTGTCACACGGGGCAGGGTAGCTTTGTTCTGTGTGCTGGTGTGGGGGTTAAAGGTGAAGATCGTATTGCAGTGTGCACAGACCCTTGCTTTCCTGTGCTCTGATTGCTACTCATGCGTACAGTAGCTTTCAAATCAACTAATTGAAAAGAGAAAGACTGACTGTCTTATCGTATCTCTGATCCAGAGCACGCCTTAATTATTCTTGCCATTTAAATGAACATAATCAAGTCAATATAATGTGGCACATATCTATGGTTAATAAATTGTAGGCCTAAATATGATTTGATTTATCCCTATGGTATTGTGTAATTTATTCATTATGTTGATGTGATTTATCCAAACACATTGTACTTTTCCTGAGACTTTATGTTTACCTCTGAATTTTTGAATACATCACCGGCCACTTAGAAAAAGTTCTAATAAAAGTTCCTGTACCCTTGAAGTGCTTCAGTATTCAGTGAAGTGATGAGACCGTACAGCAAGTCTCCATCAGAAACACATGGCCACCGTCTGCTGCTCGCTCCTGGCGTTGATGATGCCCAAACGGACAGGCCCGTGCTGCTGCTGCTCAGCAGGTGTTGGGTTATGTGAAACCGGATAGGCTAATGGTTACAAATAAGGTTGTCTGTGCGCGTCACACGAGCAGAGGTACTGCAGGCTACTACTAGATCCCCCTCAGCCCTGCGCAGGCACTGGTGGGAAGGTGTAGAGGCGAGCAGCACTGTCCCTGCACGTCGCTGTGACTATCCATGTCTGTTCTCCATGGACAAGAGTGTGGTGAGGTTTAGCCACTGCAGCAAGGACATCTTTTGTTTCTTCGTGCCCGAGGAGTGTCCTGAGTGCGGGCTCAGCTTCAGCGGCCGGAGGCTGGAGGAGGCACCCGTTAGTATTCCCAACCCTTTCTGCGATGGACACAAATCTCCGTGCTCTTTCCTGGTGGCTCCCACGGATGAAAACAAACTCAGGTGGGTTGAGAGGTTGCATCTCATCATCATGGTAGGTGTTATATGGGACAAATGGCAACATTGCATGGAATTAGCAAAGCGTTTTTGAAGGGTTATTTTATGTCACTGTAATAATATGTGAGGGTCAACTATATTATGTGATTTTTTTATGCTTATTTTCAAAGCAGGGATTTTGATGGAGGATCTGATCTTCATACAGGCATCACCAACACTAAGGGTAAATCATCACCACAGGGGGACTTAATCAACATCATAAAACTCTTTCAGTGGTTGTTCACTTGTAGAAATACACATACATGTTTGGTTTTCATCCTTTTCAAAGGAAAGCATTTGCTGTTGCTTTCCATAGGCGTGGTGTTTAACTACACCAAGAGTGGAGTGCGCCGAGATCACCAAGGCTGGGAGAGATGCATCTGCATCCCACTGGTCCAGCCGGACATGTACAACCTCATGGACCAGTGGGACCAGTACCTGGACAAGTTCTCCACGGCCCAGATGTGGGACCCTGTCTATCAAAGGTAGGCTACCAGTGTAGCACTAGCATTTGGAAGTTGAAAACTACTGGATTGTACGTGAATGATCAGGGGGTATTCCAAGTATGTGGTTAAGTAACAAATCTGGGTTGATTAAAGGAGAAATTCTGTGTGAATCAATCAATAGCTCTGTTGTTCAAGGTCACTAAATGCTGTCTGATTAAAGGAGAAATTCGGTGTGAATCAATCAATAGCTCTGTTGTTCAAGGTTACTAAATGCTGTCTGTAGGGAAAGGAACCAGAAAATAATGTTAACCGAATGGGAAATGAAACTGAAAACTACTCTATGCCCCATTCACTTAATGTGAGTTGTCAGTTGAGTATTTGGGTCTAAGCTGTATCAAATTTTTTTGTTCTTTTTCCTACTGACAGCACTTGTGGTGAGCTCAACAGGGCTATTTATTGATTCACACCAAACCTTTCCTTCATGCTAGAGCTTGTTTTAAACCTTATAACAGATGATCCTGGAGTCATCATTCTCTTAACCAAACAAAGCAAGCAGTCTCCTCTATTAGAAGGGTTACCATTTCCTTAGCCTAACTAACCTACATCTTATCACTGAACCGCCTTCTTGGAATACCTCCTGAAGTGTTTGCTCACAAAGCTTTTCTTTACAATGCAGAAAAAGGCTGAGTTCTCCTTTTGTGTCTTTGGCAGTTTTAACCAAGAGACCCACAACTGCTACAACTACACGCTGATGTTCATAAACTGTGTTTTAGCAACCCAGGGTAAACACGCCCTAAGCAAAGACGAATTTACCAAGAGTTTTGTTCTTCCTCGGATAAAACGGGCATCAAAGTACACCACCCTCTGCAGAGAAATCTCCCAGAACCACTTCTACATTGTGGACAGTCCTCAGAAGGAGAGTGCAGAGACAGATGGTGATTGCAAGACTTAACAGAGGGAGGACTGTGGCCTGGGGCGTCATGCTGCTTTAATATTGCCATTTATGATCCTATCGAGACCTAATTCTACATCCCAGACAACTGTGCTGTGTTTGTTTATATGGACTCTTCTGGACTTAATGTACCAGTTAATTATGGGATCTCAATGATATGATCTTGTGTACACACAGAACCTATTGGTTGTTAGTCAGGTAAAAAGAGACAGCCTACATTAAAAAGAAAACTATAAAAATAGTCAGATAATTGAACCTGGGCTTTAGTCACAGATAAACAAACTTAAGTGATCTTAAGTGTTACAGATATCACAACTCTGTAATGGTCTGTGAGCACGCTGCAGCTTGCATGCTGAACATTGTTATCTTGCACATGCGTTCTGGTTACACACACACACACACACACACACACTGCCTAACCACAACAATGGGGACTACATGAGCGTGACAAACCCAAGTGACCCAACCTCCACATCCGCCTCAAGGGCTGTGTGCCTGATTAGCCTGTTCATGTGGGGATCCCATTACCCACGGGCCTGTCTTACAGTTCAAGCAGCTCTGGAGTTTGGGTCAAAAACTCACAACTAGGCTATGCAACAACCTGACCGGTACTGAGACCAGCAGACATCCTGACTGACTAGTGGCTTTGTGGTATTGGCAAGACTAGCCATGTTGGGAAAGTTTTTCTTGCATCTTAAATACTGATCAGATAAGGACTCAACACAATTGTTCATTATTTTTTCAATACATGTTGTATTTATGTGAAGATCCGGTGTGAATAAATCCATATCCCTGTTGGTAGGAAAAAGAATGCAAAAATTTGGTACAATAAGACTCATAACAATGTGGCAGCCATCGTTGACTTGAGCCAATCTGAATTGGGCATAGTGAAAATGAAAAGGGAAGTAAGTTAAGGTAAGCTGCGGCTTCGTTATTCAGTCTATGTTGTGTCAAATCTCTGCATACTTTTACCCAACAATGGCAATCAGTGACCAGATATAGGAGTATGGATTGATTCACACCGGATTTCTCATTTAACTTTAAAACTCCCAATGAATTTCTCCTTCATACAGTATGGTGTGTGTGTGTGTGGCATTTAATAAACCAGCTAAAATAAAAGCTCTGACTTAAGCCATAGGCATAAATTTGCTAAATATTATTTGCTAAATGGAATGTGACAAAATAATAGCTTGTTCCCAATTAATATTTTAGAGATTGTTGGGAGCAGTAACTGTAATCATGATTAAACACTACTCAAAAGTTGAAACTAAAGTTATCCCACTGTGTTGTTTTATCTTGTTGATGATCTAAGCTTTATTCACCTTTTTCAAAAAGCTGAAGAAGTGAAAAACTTTCATATGGTGAGACGCTTGTAGATTTATTCATGAGATTAATTATTGTATATTTTAAGAGAATGTTTTGCAAAGTGTTCCAACAACGCTTGGTCTCCAAAGCAGTTAATGAAAAATCTGACATGCAGATTCTTAAAACAGCTGCAACAAAAGTTCATTGGCAAACAAATGATTAAAGCAAATAAAGTCCACTCGATGGAGAGTTGCAACATTTCTTCTATCGTTCATGTGGACTTTGGCTCCATCTCAGCTCTTGTGGAGAGGCTGCCGCGGCCTTCCCTCCATCTCTTCCTTTTCTCCTGCCTGCCTTTGTAACAGTGACACAGTAGCGTTCCAGTCCGTGTCCACGCACATCTATATTTCATCTTGCTCAGTGCGCTCTCGGGAGGATATCCATCTGCTCAAAATAATCTCCTGCAACAAGAACAACATGGGATTAGTAGAGTAGATGAAATAAGACAAAGGACTGAAACAAGAAACAGCCACAAGGTCTCACCTGCACTTTCATCTTCTTGATGCATTCAGGAGAGAGCAGCATCTCCCCAGTCATGTTCAGTGGACTAATAACATAGCACAACATCAGCTCCTGTAAAGGACAAGACACCTCAGTAGATGCATTCTACAGTACGTGCATTCATTCTATAACTGCATGAGCAAAAATATATTTTCATTATGCCAGGGGAAGAATTCTGTATTATAAATCACATAAGTGTTTATTTCCATGTAATACTTTTGAAATAGATTTTGTCATGGCTGCAGGCACATCCTTGTGTAAAACCTCTTTATGTCTGAGTAAGCGTATGGCTCAGAGAGTTCATGCATGGTGCATTCCTCTCAACTACTCAGTGATGTGAAGGTGCAGGATGCCATGTTGTGTCTTGTATGTTGTGTCCAACCTAGGCGTTGTACTGTATGCTGTCCTACCTAGGCGTTGTATCTTGATGTGTCCTACCTAGGCGTTGTCTAACCTAGGCATTGTATGTTGTGTCCTACCTAGGCATTGTATGATGTCTCCTACCTAGACGTTGTACAATGTCTCCTACCTAGGTGTTGTCCAACCTAGGCGTTGTGTGATATAGCTGTCCTACCTAGGCGTTGTATGATATAGGTGTCCTATCTAGGCGCTGTATGTTGTGTCCTATCTAGGCATTGTATAATGTGTCCAACCTCGGTGTTGTGTCCTACCTAGGTGTTGTATGTTGCATCCTACCTAGGCTTTGTGTGATGTGTCCTACTTAGGCGCTGTATGTTGTGTCCTACCTTAGCGTTGTAGTATGTGTCCTACCTAGGCATTGTAGGATGTCCACATGTTGTGTCATTCCTAGGCGTTGTGTAATGTGTCCTACCTTCGACACATTGCCGGTGATCCTGCTGAGGGCTGCCAGAGAGCGCCAGCTGAAAGGCCGCAGTGTGGCCCCCCTGAAGGACGCGTCTACCCTCTCCACCACCACAGAGTAGCTGCACAGCACAGGGGTGGGAAAGGGGAACACATCAGACACATGGAGGAGTGAACAGTGAGATCTGCTCCGAAACGCATAATACTCAGGGGGCTTATTTACAGCCAATTGAAATCATAAAAATATCCCCCATTTTTCAATCTCCCTTCCATATGCAATCATGGGAAGAACCACTAATGTGTTTACTTTTCAAATAATTCATGGGCAGAAAACCAACCTTGCGTGATAAAAAGGCGGCCCTTTCCGGTAGAGCACTGCAGGAGACAAAACATCAACAGGCTCTGAAGGACCAGCGATCAAACAGACTGTAACTCAACTCATGATGAGACAAACAAGTGTCTTGTGTCAGATGCAAACGTGACTGGCTATTCTATCCCCAGGGAGCTCAGGAGCAGCAGCACATGGGTGTGGTCAGACGCCAGGAGTCGGCTCCTCGTTACGGCCATCACCGTCGCTCTCACACTCCTCTCAGCAGCACCCGGGCAGGTGAGGCAGGTGAGGCAGGAGGCCTCTGCTGTAGTGCCTCTGAATTATTTAGCTGCTACCGCTGAGTGTTACTTAAACCCCAGTGGAAAATCTCACTCAGTGACTCTGGCCCGGCAAACTTTGGCACCCGGAGAGAGACAGAGAGTGAGCACATGATCTTCTAGTCAATAGAGTCACAGACTTTCCACTAAAACACAAGCGGGGCTGCAGGCTCAAGTCATGAATGTTTAAGCTAGGAGCCACACTAATGGCAAGTGAATAGATGACAGGTGACGCCAGCTTTGCAACTGCCAAGCACTGGCACCTTCAGACACTGAAGACAGACTGATGCACAGAGTTGGTAAAGAGACAAAAACAAAACACTAGTACAGTATGTACCAATTTTAAAGACAGCGTGAAAGATACTAAATGGAAGTCACTGGAAGAGAGTAATTAGTCCCAAACCAGATCACAAATACGACAAATTCAAAGTTCATTCTCACTCAAGTCCGAGCCGTATTTCACGCCTGTCTTGGGCACCCATCCTTTGGAGCGGAAGTAGTGGTATGCTGCGTAGGTGGTCTCAAAGTTGGGCTGCACTGAACGAAAGGCTCCCCACAGCTGGAGAATTGATAGTGGCTCCTGTGGAACACAGCAGTCTCAGTAAAACAATAATACCGACATAATTAGACATAATAAACGTGTATTTGGAAGGTTACCTCCTGCTCATAAATCGACAGGCAGCCCAGAGCGTAGACCAAGAAGAATGCCTGAAACATGAATTCAACACAGAAACAGCTAATGACTGCTCTAGAATAACACAGTAGTTCACTCAGGATTAAATCTTAATGTCATCCTCAGCATTCTTGGGCAGGGTGGAGAGTGCAGGGTTCATATCATGGGAGAAGGCTCCTCATTCACCCTACATTAGGTTTAAAACAACACTGCCTATTAAGCCCAACTGAGCCCTCATACGTAGGTGAACTCAATCATTCCATGTGGGACGTCATATCAGGACAGCAGATCCAGGGAAAACGAAGCAGTCCAAACACCCAACGCTGATCTCCGAAGTCGGTTGTGATCCCTTAATTATCCCCCTTAGGCTGCTGCTCTTGGAAATCAGGCGCGTTAATCACGCTCGTGGCCTGGGATCGAGATGTCAGCACGTTCGTGCCGAAGGGGGAGGCGCGTCCAGTCGTAACGCTGACACGTGGAGAGGAGGAGGCGCAGAGAGGAGGCCCCAGAGCCCTCCACATTCACACACGTTTGTCAACTGTTTGTGTTGGCCCTCCCCACAGCGCTCAACCCGCTCCACAAGCAGCTGTGGCAACACAAGCTTAATTGGCTTTCTATTGTTACCCCCCCCCCCCCACACACACACACACATTAGTGCAGACACACAGCACAAACAGTCATCCAGAGGGCTATGGGTGATAAACATCGCATGGGGGGCAGCAGGCCTGGCTCACCTCCTCCAAACTCAGCTGGAGGTATTCAGTGATGCTGAAGGGGTTGATTCGGCACACTAGTTTCCCTGTGCCACTGGCCTGGAGGACACAGAGGGGAGCATGCTTTACATAAAGTTCACCACTGCTTCTCTCAAAAAACAGACAAAAAACACAAAGATACTAAGCTGTTTGTACATGTAGCAACACCTATAACAGTCATTTACAACATTCTATAATGTCTCTGTCAATCTGATGCATCACTGGGGGGTGTTCCAAATAGGTGGTTGAGTGGCAAACCTGGGTAACGTGTAATGGTGATCTATGCAGGGCTGTAACATTTTGCCAGGCGAACATTAGACAGGTTTCCATCCAACTTGTAAATGCAAATTTAAGTTGGGCGAATAAGAAATCCTTGATGGAAACGCCTGCAAAGTTGCATCAGTCCCTTAATGCGAATTTAAATTCGATTCGCTTCAGGGAGGTGGTTTAACTTTTGATGTGACTAAGGTAAATGCGAATTAAGTCGATGGAAACAGTTACATTCGCGTATATTCGCATTAACCGCATTTCTGTCCATAGACATTAATTCCACAGCTGGTCGGAACACGTCACTTGATTAGCCTAACATTCATTTCTTATTCGCATTACACAGTTGAAGGAAACACATGCAGAGTCGCATAGTCGTGAGCGAATAACATTGGATGGAAACCGAGTGTTCTGTGTAAACAACCGTGCCAACCAAAACATAAACAGATGGATTGAAATTCTCCTACCTCTACAAACCATGACTTGTATTCCATGCCATTTATGTGCTGATAGTTTTAAAACCATAATCGAGGACGACCTGGTGTGGTGCAAACCTGACCCACAGGTGTTGAGGAGGCCCCAATGAAATGTAAGTTGCTCGTTTGGTGAAATCGTGCCAGTCTTCTTTGTGCCAACGCTGTGCCCATCAGGTATGATTCAGAGATGTTTGGTTGTTAGGGTAAGCCTGAAGGTAAAGGTGATAACAGAAGAGCCTGGGGCCAGGCTATGCCATTGGGAGGTTAACCACTTCCTCTGGCGTAACTTGTCCAGGTTTATCACCTACCCACCCATCTGAAACACCCCTCAGGTCCTCCCACAGTTACCTGGCCCTGAGGGCTAAAATCAAAATGGTTGTGGCCAAACATAGAGCAGAGTGTCTCTGGGAGCACTGAAGGTAGAGGGTGCTACCTCTGGCATGCTTTCTTTAGTCCAAATATAGTGAAAACTGTATTGGACAAATGTGTCTGCTGCCAAAATTCAACATAAACAAATGCAATTTGTAAATTAGTAAAGTAAAGTAGTAAGCATGTTTTCAGGCTTTACTGCTACCTCAGGTATGTACGCATGCATCACCATCATGACTTCCTCACAGGCCTAGAGAGCCCATAGAGAGAGAAAGAGAGCATAACAAGCACTTACATTTTTCTGACCCAATTCCGACTCCTCAGTGTCCTCCTGCTCCTCCACGAGAACGAACTCCGCCCCTTGGACATCCACTTTGGTCCGAGGTGCAGCTTCCAGCTGACTCTCTCGCAGTCGACATCCACAGTGGACGATCCAGTCATCATGTCTCAGACACCTGACCTGAGACAGGGCCTTCTGGTCCAGCTGCTCAGGCTCCTCAGGGTAGAGAGTGGCCAAGGGGTCGTAGAGAGGGTCCCCTTGGCGTCGAGGCCTCTTGGCCTCAGGACAGTTCTCACCTTCACCTTCATCTTCAGCCCCAGCACTGAGCTCCTCACCTCCAGAGGATCCCTTGGAGGAGGAATCCAGGAGATGTCCGGTGGTGTCCACACACGCCGCAGCTTTCCTCTTTACACAAGGGCTGGGAGCGGTCTCGGCTTGTCCGTTTTCCTGATCTGTGCATATCTCTATTCCAGGGCATTCCATGGGTTGGGTTAACCGCTCTAGAGTCTGACTGATGAGCTCCTCTTCCAAGCCTTGGGCCTGCAGAGCCTCCTCAGCCAGCCGCACCTGCCTCTGGTACCTACAACGTAACAACAAAGCCAAGTGTGGTGTGAGGGGGGAGTGATGGGACCAGTGCTATGAGAAGATGGCTAGGCGTATAACGTTAGCAATCAAAGTTAGGCAAGTGCACCTTGAGTGTGAGATTATGGGCAGATAAACGTCTCCAAGATCTACAATGACAAGCAAAAAACTTGAGTCACACTAAAGCAGGTTTGCAGTAGCCTATTTAATATACATTCTAATATGAATGCTGATTATATATTTTTTATAAATCTAGTTATGGAAGTGCGGGCCTACAACAAAAGTGGCCATGAACTCACTTTTCCACCGCTCAGATAGGCTATGCTCTGGTCTGCTTCTAGACAATATCCCTTTGCCAAAGTAGCCCTGTGTTTAGTGACAGAATCCAAATGTTATTATAAAGTCCACTGGCACGCTGATGAATGGTGCATAACCTCATGACTCGAATACTGGACTGGCCTGTGGACCTACCTTACTATACAGGGACAATATATGATACGGATCTCGTACAATTACGTGATTATTAACAAGTTCAGCTTTGAACACCACATGATGATGCTGCCTCGCATCCTGTTCGAATGTTGGTAGGGGCAGAGGCGCCTCATAAGCTTCATAAACCTTTGCACGTCGTTTAGGAGCTTGAAAAACAGCTTCCATCAAAGCGCAAGTTCTTACACGACCTCTCTGGTAAGCACGCTGTTTAAGATTTACACTTAATAGTTAATCTCCATCCCATGCAGTTGACAACCATGTACTGGAATCACTCGCCCTGAGAACTGACACAAAACGAAAACTTAGTAACGTTAGTTGGGCTAGCGTGCTAATGCGCGCTAACAAAAACAATCTGCTAACGAACCAAATGATAAAGAACTCATTCCAAGAAAAGGCATAATTTTCACTTGGCTCGTCTACAACTGCCGTTGTACATCAGCAGAAAAGTGTAGTTGTAATTATCCCTACCGCAACCCGACTGAATGAGTGCATTGGCAGCATGTAGGCATGTCGACGTGTGTGTTACTGCTATGATTTCCCGTGGGGTGCAAAACCCGACACTTTCGTTCCCGCTCAAGCTTGCCCAACACGGCAATCTAAGTTAGGCCTAACACTTAGGCCAGGCCTACTGCAGTTTAATTGATTGTTTTTTTTCAGTGAGGAAATTACATATTTCCATCGTATTTAGTCACCAATTAATTAAACTACAGCAAACATGATAATCCGCGATGACATAGCCTATTAGGGAGTGTCTATAGAAGAGAAATAGCCTAACAAACAGCAAAATAATTAGGCCTATCCTAATAATTACACAATTAATTGAACAAACAGTCCAACATACCGGTAGGTTAAATGAATACAACAGTGGGTAAATGTAGGCTACAGAGATGACAGATGACCCTATTCACCATTATGACCAGTAGAGGGAAATGTTGGCTAAATTTTTCAATAGGCCTAATGAAACTGAAAGGTATGGAATACAGCGCACAAAAGTGTTCTTTTTTCTTGGCAGAGAGTGGCAGTTTGGAGCAAGAAAATGTCACCCCACTTTATTGTTGCTGGTGGCTCATGCCACTTGCCCAGTGTCCAGTAGGCTACTGAGCCAGTCTTCTACCCCTGTGGGGCTCCTGCCCCGTGCCACTGACCCAAGGGCAAAGGCCTATCACACAGGACTGGGTGAGTGCTTTAGGACTTTAGTGGGAGAGTCATCATCCACAATGTAATTCCTGCTCCTCATGTACTTATGTCTAAGTTTGTATACTGTATATGTAGCCTATGTATGTATATATATAGGCCTAGGCCTGTGTATGTAGGCCTATGTATGTATACTATTACCAAGATTACTATGATCTGTTTCATTAGACTTCAGAAATGAAAAGAAAAAAAAAGCAAAGCAAAGTGTTGAGGGTTTTTGACCAAAGCTTTTCTGTTCAAGCTTTTTTTCCTTTTTTTGTGATTTAACACTAATATACTGTATGATGATGACATTTGGAAAGTCTTCATGGGAAAAACATAACAATACAACATAATTAAAATATTTATGTATGTTCTATGGAGCTGTAGTGAATTTTGATATAATGCTTCAAACTCCAAGCAGATAAGGTAGAATTCAACTGCATGTCTCTTCGTAGAAAATCAGATGCAAGGAAAAGACTGACTTGGATAGTTAGACAGACTTGCACAATACACAGTCAAGCTGATGGTTTACTCAACAGTTTCTCAGAAACATGCTATGTCTTTCCTCTTGCGAGAAATGCCATGTGCCAATTCACTTCATGGATGAAGAAAATACAGCTGGTAGACCCAAAACATTGGATTTTTGAATTTAGTAATCAAAGGTATAATTGTGTAATACTTCATCGTCTGAATTCACTTGAAAGATTTTTTAAAACATTGAAGCCCACTTTCTAATTCTTTCACTGGTGGTGTTCGGAAATTAAGTGTCTCACTTGTAATCAATCAGTCAACTTAGTTAAGCCATTCTCTCTCTAATTCTCTACCTTTCTGTCCGATTTCATAAGGCTGGGTTGGGACCATTGTTCAGAAAGATAAATGACTGAAAAGGCACCGCGTTTACACACCCTTGTGTCGAGGCCTCTTTAAAATCTCTTTTGGGAGTTTCACACAGGAAATAGCCATGGCTGTTTTGTTACCGTAAAATGCCTGTTCTTTTCAGTTTAAAGTAATAAAAAGAACAACATGACACAGCACCTCCTTGACATCTTGTAATAATACACCAATTATGTATTAGCTTCAAGTCATTCAGACCGAACAACCCACGTTGTTAGGTATCTGTACATATAGCCTATATTTTTGTAGTGCAATTTGATGAATGAGTTGGAGTTCCCAAAATATTTACCCTCATGGCAAAGAGCAACAGAAAGTGAGCGAAAGAAAGCGTGAAACATTTGAGGGAGCATTTTTTGACCTCTAATCCCCCCACTCCCCTTCTCTCCGCAGGGGCAGGTGCCTCCTGTCAGTGACAAGCCGCATTCATGACTGAAATTCCTCTGCCTTCTTCAAACAATGAGGACAGACCCAAGCTGCTGCTTTTGAGGGGCTAACAAATATACAAAATATAATTTCCCTCACCGAATGCTGTCTTTGGCTCCAGTCCTTAATGTCTTTTTATAAAGCCGGAAAATTTATTTTTTGCAATTATTTGGCAGAGCCAGCAGAAGACTCTTGGCAGGATATGGTCACCAGAGAATTGGTAGTAACAAAGTAAGGATATGCTGACATGACATAAAAAACACATTTAATCATCATCATCCTCAAAGCAGTCATGAGGCACTTCTCCAGAATACCCACCTGCCAATCCTGTAGTGTTCTTGCTGGGCCAGTGCCTTCTCTGTCGCTTTTCTCACATCGAGAGAATACCACCACCCCCACTCTCACTGTCAACAAGATTTACAAGTTTGTGAAGTAATAGACTTTTCTTTTTTCAACATACTGTTGCAGTCACCAAGACTTGTACATACACATTGGACCATATGAAGATCAGCCCTTATCTCAGGCAGTATTTAACTCGGCTTGTTGTAGGCTAGACTATGGTTGGCAATGGTGCTGGAGCTGGCTGGTCTGCGTGTGCGTGAACAACCTTTGCAGATAGAAGGCAGCAGTAGATTTGCTCTCTGCTCAGCCAGAAGGGACTCTTGTCTCTCCACTTTTCACTTCTTTGCATCAGCAGCCAGAATTGAACTCAAATCGCTCACACTGGACCGTAACTGGATCTGTCTTTGCCATTCTTCAGTGACATGATCCAGCCTTATCCAGCCTCAAGACGCTTCACTTCACTCAACCAGTGTGTGCTTGTTGTGTTGCCTGGCCCTCTCAGCCAAGGCTTTTCTTTTATAGTAATGTAGCTCAGTGGAGGAATTGAATGGAGTCATATGTTCTTCTGACTACTTTAAAAAATGTAAAAGATATTCAAAGATGCATCTCTTTAATTTGTTCTTTATGAATGACCTCCCATGTTCCTGAATATTGTGATTTGTAACTTGTGATTTGTAGTTTGTTTTCTCACAGCTATTTTCAGTCTGTGCTATGGGGGATGAGTGGAGGGCAGCTGAGCCATCAAATGATAGGATTACTTTTAGACTATTTGTATTCATTTATTAGTTGAATTCAGATTTATATGTTAAATCTTAGACAAGGGTTTTCATTTTTAATGTAGTGTTTCCATATTTTATGCTGCCTTGGTTAAATGTGTTGGCCCAGAACCAATAAACATAAGCATACTGTATAATAGCCTATAGCTTCCACTTGGAATGGAGAGTACTGCAAACTCTCTGACACGTTTCATCCGTAGCAGCTTGAAATCCGAAGCTAAATCAGCTAAACCGGAGTTAAATCATTCATGAATAATGCAGCTATCATTCTCGTGGGAAAACAACTCATATATCTTAGATACTTTTAGCTTTGTCATGATCATCAGTGCTTTATATATAAATATATTTGTAAGAATTACTATGAACAGCATTTCACAAAGAATGTAGCATCAAAGTGACTGACAAATCTATTTCAGTCAAGAACATTCAAGAAATGCCATTACACCACACTGAATTAATATCAAAGACTTCTGTGACTGGAAGCCCATTTTGAAAAGATGGCTTCTCTTAACGTAAGTGTATTTTCATCCAGCAGACATCCATCTCAGTTCAAATGAGTTCACATTTTGCAATCACAACAGGGTGTGTTTGTTGAAACACGCAATAAAGTCATGATGTAATGACAGCCAAATAGCTTTGCGTGTTCCTGGATTGCACTGAGCTTCCCAGGGTTATACTGAGTAGGTAGCAGCTGAACAAGAATTGCCATTGGAAAATTGTTTCACAAGTTTGACAAGGATTATGACAAGTGGTTATTTTATCCAATAACTAATTGCTGGGAGTGTTTCCAAGAGGAAGCCTACACAAAACTCCAAGACATTTTTGCTATGAATTAGGATATAAACATATACTATACAGTATATATCACTAAAATGTTATATGACTGATTTTTTTCAGACACTTCCCAGGACATGAGAAAACTTAAAATATTTCTTTTTTATTATTATTTTGATAATAAAACACAATCTTTTAGAAGGCACATCTGCATTTCCCTTTCAGTTCACAAAGGCACAAAGACACAAAATCATTTTATCAATCAGTGGTAACTGGAGCCATGGTTTTGCTGGTTGTGTGAAACCTCAAAATAGTTACATTATTCAAAATATATCTTGTGTACAATTTTCAGAATGCATAAAACCTTGAGGGCCTGATTAAATGAAAAAAAAAATCTGGCAAAGCACAAAATTATATACAGTTTCAAGACATAAAAAGTATTCACAGTGTCTTCCCCTTGTTCAATATGGTATATTCACATCCTTGGTAACTCTTAACATAAAACTACCTCACATAGCCAACAAGGATTTTCCAGATGGTAAAACCACAGTCCATGACATAACATGCTAATTCATAACACTCTGTGACCTAATACTATTGATACACATATATTTCTATTGTGTTCCATGCACATGTAACTGTTTCCTGAAGGCATAAAGCCATTTCTATAGTTTTATAGTTAAGAATCTTAGATAGGTGTCAAGCCATATTTTATTGCTCAGGTATTTTGGCTTAAATAAAACGAACATTTTATCAAACCGTTTCATCAACGCATTGGTTTCAACACAAAAAAGTCAGCACAGTCTCACAGAAGCATTTAAATGCAATCATCCCCCCCTATGGCCCCTATGGCACACCGCCCCATCATCCCCCCCCCCCCCCCCCCCAATGACCGAGAGCAGAATCACCAGCCTGGCATCCAGTGTGAGAGTGTCTAGGTCACTGCCATCCAGAGCTGCCTACCACCACAGAAGGCACAAACGGAGCTACAGATTTGGTATCACATTACAAAACCCTTCTCTTCTCATTCTGGCTAATACAAGTCTTTCATGATCTCCTGCAGGAGCGGATGCGTGAACATCTCCATCTCTGTCTTCTTCACCAGTCCCACCATTTGCACGTGATCAGCGACCATCTGCCGGAGGTCAGTCATCTTCTGCAGCACCTTGGCGAAGAGCTGGATGGAGTCGGGATGGTTGACCTTCAGCTGGAGCTCCAGAGAGTGCAGCACTGTCTCCTGCAGCTCCTCAATAGGCTTGACGTTGAGCAGGCCTGGCCGATCTGGGGCACAATGAGAGAAAAGGTGAAGGTCATCTTCAAGCATCACAACATGGGGATTTTTCTTTATCAAGCCAGTCTCAAAAGACGCGACTGGCAGTCCTGTCTACAGTGTCTAACAGGCTAACTTGAAGGCTACTAGCCTACAGTACTTGCCATCTACTGGCAGAAGTCACACAAAAGAGGGTCCATTCTATTGTCTCTATTTCTTGTCATGTATTTTTGTGCTTGAGAGTTAATTTTTCACAAGCTTTCGTGCAATGGCCCTAACAGTGATCAAGTCAAAGTTCAAGGTTGAGATGTTATTAAATGACCAGAAACAGTTGACCAATAAATCTCTTTGTGATAACCATTTGACAAACCAGACTAGACTGGCTCTAGACAACACACACAGGCTAGCACAGCTGCTACATTTCTGTAGCATTGGTTTGCTCAAAAAACACCCGGATATTCAAGTTACGTGTGAGCTTATATCAAGTCATATGAGCCATGTGCCCATGATTTGCCTGATAAGCTTGAGAACAGTTGGTAGCTAAAGCTGTCTAGAAATCCTAGCATTAGCTGCTCCACATCTTTATCTTGTAGAGCTGGACCACATCTTATCTGCTACCAGGAGTCTGATACCACGTGAATGACTAAGCACTATGTTGTCATGTTACTGAATAAATGCAGCTTCTTCTCAGACACACATTGGACATAGACAGCTTCAATAGTGAATGACTGACCACAAATAAGAAGTTCGTCTAGTCATATTTTACTGTAGTAGTCTTAAAGGAATTATAGTTTGTGAAAAAATAAAACAAAATGTTACCAGTCATAACGTTTTTAATAATATTTTCTGGAATCAGCTTGGTTGATTAACTGCCAAACACCAAAACTCAACTTGCCAAACTCAACCAATCTCAGGGCAAATAGCCTCTTACAACAGTCTTATCTTTCAGAAAACAAATCTAATGTTAATTTGACCTCAACTGACTTTTCCTTCAGAGGAGGTTTTTAGAGAAACAAACCATAATTCAGACCTGGTCAATGCCTCATAATGTCTTCATTTAAACACCTAAGATATGGTCTTGTTCATACTCATTTAGGTGAAATTTTATTTTAATGTAATTTAATTGTGATTTTAGAATAGCATAGCCTTTATATTTCTTTTTTTCTCCTAAAGGGGGACTAGGAGAAACATATCAGAATTCATCAGAAAAGATTTATTTTATTTATTTCTGTCAAACAAAGACAAGACTTTAAGTAGTCATTTATTTCCCTCTAGGTGTCCAACTGAATGTAGTGTGTATGGTGTTCCGTATTTGTGACTCTTAAATGGCCATCCCTAAACAACTGAACTTACCTCCACTGAGGATGACAACAGCGAGGAAGAGTGCCATGTCACTGTCATCCAACTCCAATGAGTTGAACTTAACAGAAAACTCAAATTTGGGCTCCATCATCTGACAGAAGGGCCTACGCAAGCTTTTGAGGAACTCCCGCGTCATGAAGATCTGCCCGTACGCGATCAGTGTGCCGTCCTTGTTCATGAGAGCCGACATCATGATGATGAGCACCTCGATGACGCCATACTTGAGCAGCGTCACCTGGTCATTTAGGTCCAAATCCATGAAGCCCGGGATGCTCTTGGCAAACTCGGTGACCTCGCGGACGGCCTCAGCAGACCGTGATTGACAGCTCTGGAAGAAGCGCATCAACACCTCATCAGCCATGTCCCCATGGAGCAGCAGGCCCAAGTCGGACTGATGCTGATTGGGTAAAGTAGCTGGGAGCTGTTTGCAGTTGATGAATTGTTCCCCCTCAACAAGAGAACGCATGTCATGGATCACAAAGGGCTGTGGGAGAGAAACAGAGGCAAGGAGAGAAATCAACAATCAATTTCACTTTCTTGTTTTATACTGTACAATGCTCGTGTTTGAGAGAGAAGAGACGTGCAGAAAATGTTTTTTGTTTAAAAGTGAAGAAATGTATAAAAAGTGAAGACTTGTTCTATTCATCAAACTCTGAACTCATAAATCAGCGAATACTCCATTTTGAAAGACCTCGCCATTCTGGTTATAAGTGTTGAGATATTTAGGGAATATCTTGAAAGTGGTGAACTTTTGCAGCATATCTCAGAGGTTTTCACACCACACTTGAATAGCACTACAGCATCTATCTGGGCCTATGGTGAAGCTGTTTCCACAAGACCTCACAGAATGCAAATCAGGTGGTTGTACTTGCGAGTAAAGAATGACAGCACCATAATGTCCTATTTCTTCAAACAAATTGGTCTGCATAGCGCACTGCAGAAGAACCTCAGTATGACCCAAAGACGCAAAAACATGCTACTGCTCTTCTGCTTCATTCGTCTTTTTTCTTGGTGATTTGTTCAACATTCATGTGTCATTGCAGTTCCAATGCCTCGCAGTACCCCTAATTTCATATCACCCTTGCCTTGTATTTTGTATGGGCTACATCATAGAATTGGATGTTAAGAGAGTCAAAACATTACAGTCCAATAAAAGAACTAGAATAACTTATTTGAAATTGTTTCTGGAATGTCTCAATATCAGTCATATATTTGCTATTTATCAAAATTACTTTCCATCTCATAGAATAAATGACTAAAACGCCATGTTTATTTTTCTGGTAAAACATGACGATTTTTAGCCGATTCTAAACGTATGAAGCCAACAGTAGCAATAGTAGCCTAAGCTAAATATAGCGAATACATGCCAGCCTTTGCCTGGCAGGTATTCCAGTGAGAGTGGGCTTCCTGCCCAGTGCTATTTGACAGCTTCCATAGACACCCATCGGAAGATGTCATTGAGAGTTTACTGGGAGTGGCTCTGGAGGCCGAGAATGGAGTGGACTTGAGCTTGTGTTTACTTTGGTTAGTCAAAGAGAGCAACTATTTTTTCCCGGTTCAAAAGAGTGACATTTTAGCTCTTTTTAAAAAGTCCTCTGTGAGTAGCCCTGCCCATGTTTTCTCTCCTTACCATAGCGTATGAAATGAATTCATATCATGTTGCACACAAACTGGCCATGCTGCCTTCAAAAAGATTAATTGGCTTTTCTTGGAACAATACATCATCCAAAGAAAATAGAATAAATCCCAGGCAGTGTTGATTTGGTTTCACTGAAGCTGAACAACATGACAAAGCCCATTTTTAAAAGCATCCTGTCTGTTATCCTGAAGCTTTGCTTTTTGTTAATCTAAAATACGAAGATTTTGAGCAAATTGAAAATTAGGCTTTTTAAAGTACCCTATGTATTTTTTTCTAGAAGCAAATGGAAAGTAATTATTATCAGTACTTCCAATCATTTGTTTACCAGCCTTGACTCATATTCTGAATTTTAGCATCTGGCATATGCTATGTCATTAACATTCTTGATTTACTTAATTCATAATGCACATTATGTTATACTGACAAATGTTTATGAAACAAATACACCCACTACATACTATCATCTGTGTATCAATTTATTTTCCTCTTCTTTGTTTCATGCCAAGCTAAGCACCCTGGAAAAGCATAAAGACGACTGTGTATGACAGAGCAAACAGGAGAGTCCATGGAGAACTTGTTAGCCCTAGGTGTGTCATACTCCCTGAGTGAAAGTGTCATGAGCACATGTGAGGGATGGAAATGGTGGTGCGACGTCACGCGCTGCCTGGCCCAGCCAGCGGCACCTTGAGCACCAGTGTAGGAGGACGGCATGGAAAACTTTTGTCTCGCCACCTGCCCTGAACCCTGACATGCATTTCACCTGTGATGAATATCACATCTGGTATGCTGCTCTTTATGTTGGAGTAAAAGTGGTCATGCCTACATTTTTTATAACTGCTGAAAGAGAGAGAGAGAGAGAGAGAGAGAGAGAGAGAGAGAGAGAGAGAGAGAGAGAGAGAGAGGAGGCGAGGATAGTTGTGTATTTGACTCACAGAGTTGTCACTGGTTTTGCCCGAGAGGATGGCCCTGGCCTTGGATTTGGTGATGGGGAAGTACTTGAGATAGGACTCGTATAAGTGCTTGGCCAGGGCCCTCAGGTCAGCCGACTCAGGGTGCATGTGGTCCATGTCAGCCGAGACTTCCGCCAGGAGCTTCTCCTTCTCCGCCTGGGGCATGCGGCCAAAGCGAATGGCTGGGAAAAAGCAAACAGACAAACACATTTTTTTTTAAGGCAAAAAAAGTGAAAGACGAAAAAGCCTGAGGGTTGGTCTTTACTCATAACTCAAATGAGTGTGGAGGAGTGAGTGGGAGGGAAACTGGGAGAGGCCAACAGGCTGGTTTCCACCGTTGGAAATACACGTCAGCAATTGATAAACAGCCAACAGGCAACAGGAAAATTCCTTTCTATCCTTAAAAATCACAGGCAAATGCTGCCTGCCACCACTTCATAATCATGAAGATGAAGTCAGACTGATGAAACTTTACGGCAGCGGTGAAATATTGATAGCTACCGGTAAGAGTGTGGGCACTTTACTTATTCAGAATGATAAAATACTGGCCAACATACAGTAGGTAGACAAAGTCATAGTAATCTATCTTGCAATTCCGTAATATATCAGTTTTCACCAAGAAAAATAAGATGCCATGGAATGTTGGGCTACGTTCTAACACAAGACAACACAACACAAAAGGCTGAGAAAATCCTAAACTAGTCATGTTAGTATTCAACAGTCCATCCATCACCTCTCCAGTCATGCATATCCTTGACCAATCACATCTGAGAATGACATGTGACACGCTAGACACAAGTCTGGGCTTTGTTTTGGAATGGCAAGGGCACCTTAAGGTTGTGGGTGGCACATTTCCTAACTATAGACCCAGGGTCTTTCAGGTGGCCAATTGGTAAATGCAGATACAGTATAAGCACACACAAATGCTCTAATGATCACACAATCTCTCAATTTGCCTCTCGACAGGACGCAGGGCCCTGTGATAGGAGAGTTTATGGGCCTGTACATGTTACCAAATAATTAGCCGTGCGTTCATTTGTTATAGCTTTCACACCCTTGTTGCATGCTCAACCTTTGCCCTACTGTCTTGGCGGGCTGCCAGCGGCGGTGACACAGCATATTTGAGGCGGCCACGTCTGAGCGTCTGAGCCTCTTAATCATTGATAAAAAGCAGGGGGAAAAGGAGTCGGCCTCAGTGCACATGAATAGAGTGAGCGACAGAGGCACGGCCTGTGTGCATGTGAGTGTGTTTGTTTGTGTGTGTGTTTGTGTGAGTGAGTGAGTACAGGTGTGTGAATATGTGTGTGTGTGTGTGTGTGTGTGTGTGTGTGTGTGTGACTGCGGGGGAGAGTAAATGTAGAGGGATGAGATAGAGAGATTGGGAAAGGGTGTGTGTGTGTGTGTCAGAGAGAACCAGAGAGTGTGTGTGTGTGTATGTGTGTGTGTGTGTGTACATGAGAGTGGGAGGGGGGAGGTAGCAGGGAGCAAGTGGAGCCACGAGCAGTAGAAAGCCAAGCCAACCAATGAGCAGTCAGGACACGTTAAAGGCGAACTTTGTTGACCTGGCCAGGGTGTAAACACCTGTAACCTGCCACAGTGCCCAGCAGCGCTGTAACCAGCCCGTGGCCGCCTGCTGCCTGGCCTTTTAGGCCCCCAGGTGGAATACTCTTCTTGACAACCTGGAGCAGTCTGGGGGGGGGGGGGCTCGGGGTCTGTGGGGGGGTGTGGG